>JAABKJ010000755.1:10862696-11358693 GCA_011634705.1 Andricus grossulariae
GGATATTCTACCAAAGAAGGCGAATTTTCAACCAAGCACTTAAATTTTCTACCAAATTGCTGAATTTTCGAGCCGAAAATATGTATTTTCTACACAACAGGTACATTTTCAACCCGAAAATATGAAGTTTCATGAAAAAAGTTTAAAGAATGAGTTTTTAACAACAACAAAAAAAGATTTTATAACTAAAATGATGAATCTTGAACCAAAAAAATTAATTTTCCAAGAATTAGTTCAACTTTCAACCAAGGAGTTGATTTTTTAACGAAAAATGTAATAGTTGATATTTCAGAAAAAAATAAATTTAATTTAGAATAAAAAGCAGTTGGACTTGAATAATAAAAATGAATTTTAAACAAAATTCTTGAATCCTGAACTAAACCAGATTAATTTTCAACCAGTTTGTTTTAACCAAAAAATGGATTTTCTACCAAAAAAGACGAATTTTCAACCAAGTAGTTAAATTTTCTACCAAATTGCTGAATTTTCGAGCTAAAAATATTTATTTTCCACAAAACAGTTAAATTTTCAACTCGAGAATGTGAAGATTCTACAAAAAAGTTAATTTTCAATGAATAAGATGAATTTTCACTAAAAAAAAATAAATTTCAGTTAGAAGAATGAATTTTTAATAAAACAAACAAAAAAAAGAATTTTTAACTATAATTATGAATCTTGAACCAAAAAAATTAACTTTTTAGATAGTAATTGAACTTTCAACCAAGGAGTTCAGTTTTCTACGAAAAGAGGCAGATTTTCAACAAAATGCGTAAATTTTCAGCCAAGTAGTTAAATTTTCTACCAAATTATTCAATTTTCGAACAAAATATACGAATTTTCTACAAAACAGTTAAATTTTTCGCAAAAAATTTAATAAGTAACCGATACAGATTCATTTTTAAACAGACATTTGCATTTTTAACAAAAAAGATTAAATTTCTACAGAAAAAGATAAATTTTTAAAACAAAAACATGATTGTTTAACAAAATAGTTAAATTTTTAACCAAGAAGTATTATATTTCAACAAACTTGTTGCATTTTCATCAAAATATTTTCAACCAACAATAATTAGTTTTTTTTATTGGGTTCTATTAATTCAGTTTGCATTTGTATGGAAAGACGAGGAAAAAAAGAGGAAAATATGGGTATAGGGAAATGACAGTAAAGCCTGCCATAAATAAATAGGAATTTTCATCATTTGTAAACTAAAGAATAATATTTTACATAAAACTTGAAGTTCGTTTATAATACTTTTAAAATATTAGGTCAGAAAACTGGAATTTTTTCTTTAAAAATGAAGTTAATTTTCCATTGCACATTTTTGGATTTCGGACTAGAGTATTCAGTATATTGAATAATTTTAAATATAAAGCTATTTAAATATGCAAGAATTTTGAATTGAAAGTGTTCGATAATTTTAGATTGACAAATTTCAAATTATTTAGTTACAAATTGAATTCGTTTAAAGTTTCAAGATTAGAAATTAACGTTTTTTAATACTTGAATCCTTATTTTAGAACGACTAAAATCGTATAACTTCAGATAAATTTGAAAGTAGGGCTATTGAAAATTAAGATTGCCTGAAAGAACTGGACGAATGTTCAGTTTCAAAAACTCCTTAGAAGGTTACTTTTTCAAGATTTATTTATTTTTTTATAATTTGGTACGTCCAAAAATTATTTCTTTTGATGAGAAAATAACATTATTTCAAGCTCAAGAATGCCCGTTGTTAAAGACGATTGATAAAATTGATGAAAATATTTTCGAAGAGAAGTAAAAGCGAGCTTTATAAAAAAAATTCACGTTACAATTGTTTTTTTTTTCACAATAGATATTTAGAGTTGTATATTTTTCCTTTCTCTTTATATGTAAAATGTTTTATTCATTCTTTCCTAATGCTGTAGGGTTCATTTTATTTCTCGAAAGATTTTTGAAAAAATCTCTTCGAAACGCTTTTCCCTTACGAAAATAAACTATTCGAAAACTATTGAAAACCTATTCATTCACTATTGGTCTCACTATTACTGTACTTATCACATACTATTGGGTCACTATTCAGTAACTATTGGCGCCCAATAGTGAGCCAATAGTGGATTGGCCTGAAAACGTGTTAAAAAAAAAGAGCGGGCTGACCACAAACACCTTTTCTACTTCGAGAAAATGGTTTCAAAGTTCGTGATGAGCACCGCCTTTTCAATACTTGTAGTGTCTCTAGGAACCAGTAGATGGTTGTAGACATGAAAAATGCAGGTAAGTACTGATTTTCAGAATCTCTTTTCACCTCCACCCCCCCCCCCAAATTCCATGCCATTGAACTTATAATCAAGGACATATCAAGGATGCCTTCTCATGAAGCGAAATTTAGACTTTCCATACATCATTTCTAAATAATTGCACAGCGATTATTTCTTAAAAGATATCTTTCAATTTACGCAAAAAAAAATTACAAATTGCATTACAGTACAACAATGAGTCATCAGCGACGAAATCCACAGTCTTATTGAGCTGCATGCTGGGTCTGACAAGATGACAATTATGTCATTTGCCCGGTAGAGGCTGCTTTAACTGCGTTCGTGTGTGCTTACCAACTCATCAGTACACTGTAAAAAAAGCTTTGGTGATATTTATAATCAGCTAGTAATTATACGTGTAGTGTATTTTCAAATTATAATGTATAACCTGATTAATTTACGATACTAAAGTACTTATTTGCAATCTAGTGTGATTTCACTTCAGGTAACAATGTGAAAATAAAACGAAGGTTGTTTCATTTGCAGTCGACTGTAATATTACTACGTCCGATGATGGAAATTATTCGATCGGCGTGGGACATAGTAAGTTTACGTAAGGTGATAAATTTACTTGGGGCTTTAAGTCTACGAAAGCATATGTAAATTTTTACTATGTGTGCTTTTCTATCAGGAGGGAGTAAGTCCGTATGGACGAACGCCACAGAATTATGTGCAGGACGTAAGTTTGACCATTCAGGACTCTCGAGTATAAGTCGTACCCAACGATGAGTTCCGGAGACGCCCGAACGGCCTCTTACCGCATTCTTGTTTACGTTGTTTTGCACGTCATGTCGCGTTGAATATGTAAAAATAATTTGTTCTTTCACTCGAACAAAATTAATTTCTAAGTTTTGAGACTGTCAAGTGGTTATATTCCATTTTCTCCCTTAAATACAGAAAATAGCTTTAGAATATGTTTACCTCCGTGAAAAATTGTGAATATTAGCATGGTGGCTGTAGGTTAGAAAAAACTGCAAATCAGGAGAAATTCAGGGAAATTTGATAATCAGGGAACGTTAGGAATAAGTCAGAGATGAAAAAAATATTGAAATTTTAATCACCGAAAAGTTTTTGGGGAACCAATACTCAAAATATCTTTTCGATTAGAAAAGCTGAAGACAAAATTCAACGAGATTTCGGAGATTTCCGACACGTAGATTTACGTCCTGTGCGTAATTTCACGGTTGACGACGGGAAATTCACGTCCTGCATTTATTTCTTTACGGCGGACGCAGGTTGAGATGAAAAATATGTATTTTTACAGAATTCCGCTTATTTACCATGAGCCACACCGATCGAATTATTTCCATCGTCGTAGGATGTAAATTTATACCAACCTTTTTTAAAGTGTAGTAATTTTGAGATTGTGAATTCTCTTTTGTTAAAGCTACTTCGGTTTTAACGAACACATTCTCATCAAGTATCTCGTGCTTCGCACTCGGTTTTGTCCAAATGCGAACTTTTCCATATTATGTTCAACACTATTATATCAAATTAATATTATATTTATTTCTGTACCTCGGTCTGGTAGGGGAGAGTGGGGTATAACGTCGGTGTAAGGCACGGTGACTATTACAAATAATTCCCGTATTTTTTGATATTCATATTAGTTTTTCACATAAAATAGTTTTATCTGTTTAGAAAAATAGTGATTTGATCCAATTTCTCTTTTAAAATTCGCGTCAGAAGAGTAATTATGAAAAAACGGTTTTGGCGGAAACCGATGAAAAAGTCTTTGGCTGAAATTAAGCACTTACAGCATATTTTGAAATATGTTTCGAGATCTACACCTTCTTCATCGAAGAGAGCCATTCTTAGACACTTGTCCATAAATATGATAAATAGCCATGTTACGCATCCTTGTTTGACGCCTTGCACAATATCAAATCAGTCACTCAGTTTTCCATTTACCCTTACACTCGCTTTACTACCTACATAGATTATTTGTATTGCTTTTAGGAGCCATCCATGTACTCCGTACTCTTGATTACGTTTAAACTGCTTCCTAATCTTGAACCATCAAACTTTAAGTGCTTAATATTGTATTTTAAGTTTACGTTTTTAAGTGTTTAAATTGTAGTGTTTCTTTTAAGTGCTTTTGAACTTTATAGAGTTTATAAGTAACAATTTTTTTCTTAGCTCAAACTTAAACTTAATTAAGCTAGACTGCTCCCAGTTACGTGACTTTCAACCTTTGATTACTTCCGAAACTAATAAAAAGGAACATTTCCAACGAATTTCATACCTTCTGTTTCTTTGTCACCCTTCTGTTTCTTTGTTGAAGACAAAAAAGTAGTTTGGAGACTTTGGAGGACCCTGAATGTGTTTATTGGGGTATAAAGTATACCCTATTTCGGGCAATAAGACTCGCTGGGCCTCTCACGTGACTCGTAACTCCTGCGAGTCGTCCCAGTGGACTCATATTTTACCAGTACAGGGGGTGGGTGCATTTCCACTCTCAGGTTCTGAGCCACCGACAGGCAATATGGTTTGCGTGTCATCTGCCTCGAATTCTGTCTCGCACTTTCCCTTGGAAAAGGTCAAAAAACTGAAAAAAAAATATCTTAATTGAAGTGGCCCGAGATTCCAATATCAAGTGAATTGGCTTTCGGAACGATTTAGGGTCATTGCTTTTATTTTAAATTCTCGTCAGCGGTCATTTAAATCGTAAAGAAGAGATTCTGAGGAATTCAAACGACCGGCTGCAACATTTAACGGTTTTCGTCGTGCCTCTTATCCGATCTTTATGTGTCGTCGAAAACATAACCTAGTGCAAGTTTAGTACCATCAGAGACGTTAACAACCGCAGTTAGATATTATTTTTCCTCTAGAATCTTGACTCATGCCTGCCACTTTACGCGTCTCTTCTTGGATTTCGGCTTATCTCCGAGGACCAATAAATTTCGTCTATCGTCGCCCCTTCGATCGTTTTTTTGAAACTAGAAACTCACGTGGAAGATGAGGGAGAAACTGAGAGAAACGGCGCCGTTTCCGGCTTGTGGCATCTTGGAAAAGTAGGGTGTTTGGTGTATTTTGAAATTTAGATGGTTTAAATTACGAAAAAAATGAATCTTGAAGTGTCCAAATTTAGATGCGATCGGAAGTTGGGCGCAAAGAATTTGGAGGAAAGCGAGACTTGAATGAATTGTGGATAGAGGCACTTAAAGAAAGAGTTAATTTTGAACTTGGATAAATTCTACCTTGAAGAGTCAAACTTTGATTAGTCCAATTTTGGAAGAAATGCAATTTTTTAACATTCTTATTTTGAAAGCAATCCTATTTATGCACAGTTTCATTTTGATAGCAGTCAAAAGTGGAGCAATCCAATCTTTTAGGAGCAATCAAGTTGAACAATTAAAATCGTGTCAATACCATTTTTTCGTGCTGATCACACTGACTTTTGGAAACATACTTCTCTCGTTTTAAAGTTTTTTGTGTAATTCTGTTATACAAGTTCATTTTTATGTTTTCAAAGATTTTTTCTAAACCATTTTCTCTTTTTTCTTCAGGTGAGTTTCTTTTTGCAAATCTCATAATGGTTGGAAAATGTGATTCAGATTTAGTGGAAAGTACTTAGGTGGCAAATATTCTATTAAATGTAGAAAGTAAACAAAATCTTATCTGAAAATGTTATATTATTTCCCATCTAGGTATTTAAAATTAATTCATGTTCATTTTTAATTTTTTAAACCTTAGAACCAGTCAACTTTTTTACTTTTCGCGTTAAGTAATATTTTAAATTTGAAAAAAGTTCAAATTTGGAGGCAGTCTAATTTTTAAGCAGCCCCTAGTTTGAAGGTAGTCGAATTTTTGAGATGTCCGATATTGATAGCAATCTAATCTTGAAGCATTCCAATTTCGAGAAATCTAATGTTGGAAGCAATTCAATGGCAGTGCAGTTCATAATTAGTAGCAACGTAATTGTTTAGCAGTTAATTTTAAGTAGTCCAAAATTGTAGGCAATCCAATTTCTAAGCAGTCCAACCTTGAAGGCAATCCAATTTTTATTAATTCTAAGTTGGAAATAATGCAATTTTTGAACAGTCTACATTTGGGAGCAATAAGTTTTTTTAAGCAGCCAGTTTTGAGCAGTTCAAAGTTAGGGGAAATCAAGTTTTGGACAGTACAAAGCTGGAAACAATCTAATTTTGAACAGTCTAAATTTAGTATTTTAGTAGCAATTAAACTTGAAAAAATTGAATTTTGCAAGCACGCAATTTTCAATACAATCCAAATCTATACAATTGAAAACAATAGGAAAGCAATCCGATCCTCTACCACTACACTCTACCTCTACTCCGAACTCTCAATTGCTCTTTTCATCGCAACAATCCCTTAACAAGCTCATATCATCCCACGACATATGTCCTTCTGGTCCCGGGTCAGCATCCCCGATCTCGTTTCAATCCCCTGGGATCTGGTTCCATACAATGTAGAACTCTCGGTGCGTAACGTGCCATCTGAATATTCTGAATCATCCTGATCTGTGTGAATGTGAATGCGTTGGTGCTTGGAATCTAAGTGCGTCCCAGAGGAAGCCAAGGCAGCATGGGGTTTCCGGTTGAATCCAAATGGGGTCGGGGTGAATGGGGAGAATACTGGCTGCTGGGGAATCGCCCATTAACGAGTAACCGTTCATTAGATGTACTCGTTGGTAATGGCAAGCTGAGGTCAAGTTGGGGTCCATTTTAGGATCTACACCTGACAGAGTACTTGAACCATGGCTCACTCCCTCTCTCTCGCTCTTTTTTTTATATTTTTTTTCTTTTTGCAAAAAGAGGGCAGCCTCAATTGTCGTGCAGACCGAGCTCGCTTATTATCCGTATTATTCGGCGTTCTCGTTAACCCCGCAAACCCAACTTCCGGTCCCTCCCAGAATAATAATAATTAGCGTCAGGTACAATTGCAACGATCAACGAATTTCTTTCTTTCTTTATTACCTTGGACTCCTTTCTTCCATTTTTTATGGTTCGAGACTTTCGGATTTTGCTTCTTTGCTTTGGAAAATTGGGATCAGTCAACTTTAGTCATGAAATTAGATTGGTGTTAATGCTTAACCCTATTGTTTCCAAATTTCAATCTGATTATAATTATGGTTAAATGGATGCATCGTAAAATTTCTGGGATACATAATAGTCTCTTTGAAACATGTATGCCTTTATTTGGTACAAAAAAGACTGCTACCATCATCTCAATGAAGTTATTCATTCCAAAAGATGTTTCTGGACTCTGTATTCGACAATTAAGTGACAGTTTGAAGTGAAGTGTTTCATTGAACTCACGACTTCCTTCATCAAATTAAGAGTGACAAACTAAGAATGACAAATCGGAGTTGTATTTATGTCCAGGGCTCTTGGTACTTTATCAGTCTATTCGTAACAATATATCTATTCTCAAGTGTATTCAATTTTAATCATTAAATTCCACTATACATAAGTTATTGAGAAACTCACATTGAGTGAAAAATACTTGAGTAAATATCTAGGATATTTTTAAAAATAAAATAGAGGATGAAAATGGAAAAAAGACCGTCTGGACAGCTGCCTTCTTGAATTCGTGGATATTTCATATAATTCTGGGGAGACAAAAGGAGGAAAAATAAGGAAGATACGTGGAAGGCCAAGTGCGAGTTGAGTCCTGCTGTTGCAGCTCGGGCCTCGGCGTCATCTGGCCTTCGTCCTCGTGGCAAAACCGCACATGGCAAACGCTTGTTTTTTCAAAAAAGGCCATAGCGGCCCTTCTTTTTCTCCAGACGTTGGCTCGTTTTGGCCCGGCTAGATCGCTCACTTCTGGTGTCATAACCTACGTACGTGCCTTCGACAGGTGTCTTTCATCTCCAACTCGAAAGCACGTGACTTTTTTTTCTAAGAAAATACGACAAAAATAACATTTGAATCAGCAAATCCCGAATTAGATCTCTAAAAAGGTTCCATTCAGACCTTTCATACTTGGAATTTTAAATGTTTTGAGTTTTGGACTGTATTATAGTTTAGATCGTTCAAACTTTTGAATTTATCATAACTTAGATTGTGTATTACTTTATCAAAACTTTAAAAAAATCATACATTAGTATGATAAAACAATGAACTGCATCATACTTTGGACTATTCAAACTTTAACGTACTATAACTCATATTTTTGTTTTCAGAAAACTTTTAGCTGTAATGGATTATTTAAAAAAAATGGAAGTTGTAATATTACGGCCTGTATCATACTTTAAACAATGCCGAAATCTGTTGATCATACTTGGAATAATATGACATTTTAAAATGTATCATACTTTGGAGTGTATTGGACTTTGAACTCCAAAAAGTTTTAGATTGTATCATACTTTGAACAATATGAAAGGATTTTATAGAATTTCAAAGCTTTTAGAGTAATTTAACAGATTCCAAGGGAAATTTAAAATTATATAAAGGGGTTCATGGTTGTTTAAAGGACTTTATCTGATATTGTGGAATTTTATGGGATTTCACATAATTTCAAAGATTTCACCATTTTTTAAAGGAGTTTTGAAAGAATCAATGATATTTAAAAGATTTTAAGGGATTCCAACGGATTTCTAGAGAAATTTATGGAATAAATTAAATGAAATTTCAAAAAACTGCTAGAGGTTTTTAGGGATTTCAGGAATTTCAAACGATTTCACCAAATTTAAGGGATTCATGGGTATTTTTACAAATTTGAAAGAATTTCAAAGATTTCAAGTTATTTAAAATGAATTTACACATTTACGGGGTTTTAAATGACTTCAACGAATTTCAATGCTTTTAGAGTATTTTAAAAAATTCGAAAGATTTCACGCGATTCTATATGAGTGTATATATTGTATATTAGATTAAAAACATAGTTACAGCTCGATGTAATATTTAAAAAACTGTATGACACTATTTTCCTACTATTTTTCAGAATTTATGCTACTATTGCCACTGTTTTGAAATGTATCATACTTTTCTCAATATGATGTTACGTAATCGATCATATTTTGCTCAGCATGATACTTGGAAAATATATGACACTTGGTACAGTATGATACTTTGGCCTTTGTTATAGTTTCAATTGTATCATACTTTGATAAATATGACACTTTGAAGTGTATCATACTTTGGCCAATGTGGCACTTTGAATGATATAATATTTTGATATATTTGGTACTTTTAAAGGTATTATACTTTGACAAATATGATACTTTGGAACGTATCTTTGACCAATATTATACATTGAAATATAGGATACTTTGACAAATATGATAATTTGAAAATGTATGTCAGTCATTTTGTTGGACAATTATTTGGATTCCTTAAATTTCAGCTAAATTGAGCAGAATCAATTTAATCAAGTTCTCGCCCATAATTGAAAGTTTGAAGCCACTAGTCACGTTTAAAAGAGTTTAAGTAAAAGTAATTTGAAAAAGTGAAATGTAATCAGGATTCTCTTTATTTTCGGCATGTTGTAAAGAGGTGGACACGCGATCGAGGCGAAATCGCAGCTCCTTTTTCTCTGCCAAACGAGGGCAGAATCTCGTGGTGCGTGAAGGGTCCCTTATCGGACTTCGACCAGCAGTCAACCGGTGTCGCCAGACGGCGGTCAATGATAAGCTAATGGTCGCTGTGGCCCGCAGGGTGACGACCATCAGTGATCGGTCACGAGACTTTTGGTTCCTACCCGGGGGGGTCCACACTTTATTTCTATTGCTATTCGCCTTCTGCGACCGTCCACACTCTACTTCACTTTACCCTTTCTATGGTTCTACTCCCCGTAGCGTAGAGCCACAGAGTGTAGACATAGATGTCGTAGATGTGGGGCGTAGCCCATATAGCAGAGGGTCGGGGGTTTAGTTAAAAATAGAAGCACATTTCAAGCTATAGCTCATTTCGGTCAAGCGAAAGACAAATCGTCGAGCAGCGAGTGCTAAAAAATGCCTTCTTTTATCATTTTTTATTTCCACCCCAACATCATTTTGTATGCGTAAACTTAAATTTCAGACCTCACATTCGTACCCCTATTCCCCTGTTTCAAAGAATTTCTCTTCTTCCCCTCTTCTCAAGAAACTTCCCCTTCTTCTCGTTTTTTTCTCGCTAAAATTCGGACTGAATTAATAGAAACTCACTGAGAAAATTAAGTTATTTTTGGTTAAAAGTTCATTCTTTTTGGTTCAAAGGTCTGCTATTATATTTTTGCTTCATAATTTATCTCGATTGGTTAAAAATTTTATTATTTGGTTGAAAATTAATCAATTTTGGTTGAGGATTCAACTATTTTCTTGTAAACTGTTTTTTTTTTGGGCTGAAAATTAATTTTTTTAACTGAAAATTTAACAATTCCATTTTTTGTAAAAAATTTATCTTTTCTAGTTAAAAATTCAACTATTTGCTTGCAAATTCATGTATTTTGTTGAAAATACGTCTTTTTTGGTAGGAAATTAATCTACTGGTTGAGGATCAATTATTTTCTTGAAAATTCACCTCTTTTTATTAAATTCAACTGTTTTTTATTTGAAATTGAGATCGTTCATGGTTGAAATATCAAATATTAGATTTTGTCTTTAAGAATTCATCTTTTGTGGTTAAATGTTCAACTACATGTTTGAGGATTCAACTATTTTGTTAAAAATTCGTCCTTGGTTTAATTTTTTTACCTGCAAATTTAACTATTCTATTTTTGGTTGAAAACTTATCTTTTTTAGTTAAAAAATCAACTATTTGGTTTAAAATTCATATATTTTGTTAAAAAGTGATGTTCTTTGGTCGAAAATTAAACAATTCGTCATTTTCTATAGAGAATTCGCCTCTTTTGGCCGATAAGTCATTTTTATTGGTTGAAAATGAACATTCTTGTTAAAAGAATAACTGCATTCTAAAAATAATTTACTTTTTGACTTGAAAATTAAAAAATTTGATAGAAAATTGAATTTCCATTTTTGGTCGAAAAGTTAACTGTCCTATTTAACATTCGTCTTTTTGGGCAGAAATTCATCATTTATGGTAGGAAAGTTACCCTTTTTTCTTGAAAATTCTTTCTCGGTTGAAAATTAACTTTATTATTGAGAATTTAACTGTCTTCTAAAAAAAATGTATTCGTGCTCAAATTCTTAGGCATTATTTATTTAATATATGCTCAAATTTTGAGTGCTTCTACATTTGAACCTAGGCCGTAATTCCAAAAGTGAAGTCTTGATTTGCAAATCAGAGTTATATTTAAACTTAGATTTTAAGATATACTTGAAATACTTGAATACAGAAATATTTGATCTTGGTTTGATTAGATAAGAAATATTTGAGCCACCCTATATATTTTCAGTGGGGCCCTTAAAAACACGAGATGACACGTGTTTCAGTGGATTGGTGAAATTATATTCAATGTACACCACTCGCTGTATCAAGATTGACATGTTGACTTTGTTGGCGTCCACTCGAATAAGTCACTAATCACGCAAACGAGTCGAGAAAACTGCGGATGTGCGACGCTAAGGGCGAGAAGTGTGTACGCTATGTCATCCTAAATAAATAGAAAGGAGAGTCTGACCGAGTGAGACTTTGTGCTTACGTTTTTCTGAAGGAAAACTGGTTTTTGCTAGTTTATATAATGTTAGTACCAGATTCATTATTTGTTTTTCACATATTATAGCTCTAGGGAGCTTTTATTAGGCGGAGATAAAAATTCGTTTAGAACGGAATGTCTATATTAAAGTTTGAAGCGTCAGGGTCTATACGAGACTAGCGGATTAGATGAGTCCTGTTTGAACAGTTTCGTTAAAGGACAGTTCAAAGATGGATGTGGTGTAGTTTTGGAATCTTTTTTTAGAAACATTGTAGGAAAGTTTGAAGCGGTACCATTTTTTGAGAAATCTACATTTGTATCCCCAAAACATGCACAAAAGATAACTGGATGTGCAAGCATTTTTAGATTGAACTTAATCGAGGCTACACCCTTAAAAATAATATTAAATTTAATACACTAATGTATATATTAAATTTAATATCTCAAGCGTATGAAATCGCCATTCAGAGTTTGTATATTAAAATGTATATACATTCATGCCAATCACTTACCAGAAAAATCATCTAATTCCGTTTAACACAAATTAAATATCAATTTAACTGGATTTTAAGTCGAAAAATTTAATTAAGCAAATAAATAACAGACCCAACTTCACAGAAATAACTGGGGTTTCTATTAAAATCAATCTTTGGTTCCTAAGGAGCTGCGTAACAAAAAGGAATCCCTTTTGCTGAAAAGGGAACCCAAAGCGATGAATTTGTTTCAAAGGAGCCATCAGTCAGACCTCCAAAGGAACCCAATTTTAATAGAGACTTTTTTCGAATAACCTATTTTTCGCTTTGCCTACTTCGACATTTTATTTAGTTAATAACACAACTTTTACGTTAAAGCACACATGTAATAAAACTCTGACGGACATGAATTATTTATTATTCATTGAAGAGGATTAAAGTACAAAATATTATCACAATTATAATAGATATAATGACTTGATAAATATAATTTGCAGGTTATGTAGCAAACTTGTGAACCACGCTTTGCAGGCTGTTGGTTTGTGAATCCGCCCTCATGTTGTTCTGATACAAGTCTCCAAAGGAATAACACTTTTGGTCTCTATTGGCTATTCTATAGGTTTCTATGTTTCCCAGTTTTTTCTGTGTTACAATCAACTGTACTTACAACAAGTTTCTACTATTATGAATTTAGATGAAAGTTCCACCCTCACGTTGCTTTTTTTAATAATTATAAATAACAATTCAGTCGAAGAATTCTAGATTATTACTTTAAATGCAAATATTTGACAAAACTTAAATAAATGAAAGCACTTTGGGTTTTCACGCACTCTGCTATACTGAAGAAGCGGTAGTGCATATTTGCTGCGCACATATTTATATTATCCTCATACACATTTTTCTAACAATGTAGCCGTATAGACCTCTGTTCCTCGCTCTGTTCACAAAGACGCAAATACCTCGTAAACTACGATTCACAAATTGGTACCTTTTCTTGTGAAATGGCTCATTTAAACTTTTGAACAAGCCAAATTAATAATCCGAGGATTTAAGCATATTGCGGAAACTCTACTGTAACTAAAATTACCTACTGTCGATTAGCATTATTTTATATAATGTCTTTTTAATTTTTTTTTAATTTCTGCATGGATCATTTTTTGGCTCACAGTGAGAATTACATAGCATGAAAAGTGGTGACAAAGATTCCGGAAGGGGGTTTAAGGTTGGTTTAGGAAAGAGCGAGAATAATAGAATTTTTTGACGTCTCCTGAAGTTCGCTCTGTAATTCGTGACCGCTCTCTTTATCTTACTTCTTTCTCTTCATTTTTTCCTCGTCCTTCGGCTTCTTTACAGCTCTCGTTGGTAATTAAATATGAAGCTGCTGCTGGTGTGGCGGTTCACAGCTGATGTGATCCTCCTTCCATGTTTTTCAAGATTTTCCAACTTCTGGATTTTTCTATTTCATTTAAAATTTCCGAAAATAATAATTTCACATAATTTATATTTGAGAGTTTTTATTTAATCCAGATTGCATGATATACGAGGGACTTTTCAAAATCAATTTTGCGTCAGTTTCTCTTCCCGGCAAATTGGAAAGGATAATGTACGTCATGTGTTATAGATATAGACTGAGGCTCGGAGGGCATTTCGTAACAAGCACCATTCCTGCCTCTGGTGAAAGTAACTTGGCCTCATATATGCACCGGACTGTCCTTCTGCCTATCAATATTCTACTCATTATTGTTTAAAACAAGTCTTTGTGAAAAACGATTTTTCGTTGAATTTCAATTAAAATGTTTTGTTTTTCTCTCGAAATGTTGACTCTTCATATTTAAATTTCTCCAAAGCTGAAAATATCGATTTCCTATGTCTCCTCATTTCTACTACCCTTCAAAATAATAATTCTATCGTTCTTGGACCTGTTCAAAAATTTCAATTTTTTTAATAACAAACATTCAATTCCCAAGCCCCTATTTCGGCGCCCCTCGAAAAATACTGGAACAAATAAAAAAGTTACTCGAGACCTGGGAAAAGTAAACCAAGAAAATCGGTAAATTCAAAGGGATGGGAAAGAACGCATTTTTCCGACACAAGTCTCTCTCGCAAAAACAAGAACGAGGGGAAAATTTAATTTTCCCCAGAGAACGAAAACAACCTCGACAGATTTACGAGCAGGATCGCAAGAAGAACTTATGTCGGATGCTAAGTAGCCCCCATGCATTTCATTCCCATGGGGAGTCGCTTTACAACTCCATTTTCGGATGAAGTCGACAAAATTTTAACTTGCCAGTCTCTCTCCAAAAACACCACGACTCCATAAATTTTCTTCTCTTCCAACTACTAAAATTTCCCAACGACAACTCAATTTGTCGAAAGCTGATGTCTTCTCAGTCTCCCTAAATCTCAAAATTACCGAATTCTCTATTGAATAAGATCCACGTTTCTTAAAGCCTCTCGCCAAATTTTATCCGAGGATGAGAGGCCCCTCGTTACGCCCCTGGCTCCTTCCGCTTCGTCCCAAGTGCGCCTCCGGACAAATTCTATTTCCGGTAAATTTAAGACCCGCCGACTCGTCCGAGTGCGGATTTATTTCACGCCTGTGGGTTTGGTTTTACTTTGGATTCGAGCGGCTCGGAAATATATGACAAAGAGAGGACATAAGAAATAAAAAATGGAATAAGGGAAAAAAGTAAGGACTTTCATAAAATTGTTAGACTCGTCTTTAAAAAAAATGTGCCGTATCCCAATTTTCTTCATAAGGAGTTCTTTATCCTGACTAATTCTATTTTGGATGAATTTCACAGCCAGGAGGGTTTTTATTTTATTTCTAACGATCCCACGCTGCTGATCGTAAATATCCTTAATTTGGTCGTAAAAAATCCAATTTAATTAGAAATGAAGGCATGTTTTACGCTCGGGAAGAAAGCCTTTTTTTACGATAATTCTTCTGCGTTATTACAATCTTGCTATAAGGGGAAAATATTGTTTATTTCTTAATAGCAGGAAAACGTAAGAGCGGAGAGAGAGAACATTTTTGATTATTTTTTAGTTTTTAGGTTTTACTTATCTGTTCTGACTATTATCTCTTACGGTGCTCTCTGAGCGATCTAGGTTTGAATCCTCTCAACTGAAATTTTTTTCAATGCATTATTCGCTATTGTTTACTATCCTCGACACTTTTTCTATTCCCTTCCTATATATCAATTTTTTTTCTTTATTTCATTAATTTGTTTCACATGATCTATTTTATTCTTATATTTAATTTTTATTCGTCCAGGTAACGATTCAGGAAATTTAATTAAATTCCTGGAGACCCTACCGTCACAAAAGAATTTTAAATCAGGATCAAACGAATTTGCAACTGAAACTATTCATAAAAAATGTTGCCAATGCTCTGAAAATGGCCAATTTTTTCCAGCCCCCTTTGTACATAGACTATTTCCATGAAAATGAAACAGGTCGATTTTCCCGCAAAATTTGATGAGATTTACATTGCAAATCGGCGAGTGGTCATATTTGAGGGGAAGGGGCCACGAGCCGGAAATAGATAGGGCTGATATAGAAAGGGGGAGAGGGGCGAACGTGTCGTATCTCTGAGGTGCTTTATTTTTCACGAGCCACTCGAGCCACCCCGAAATTCGCAATTTGGCAGAAGGATCGTAGAATGAGGGGCTACAATCCGGAAGAGGCCTTTGCTCGATGAAGAGCTGGTCCAGAGAGCCAGGAGCGTAATTCATAACATTTACTCTCGAGGGCTAATTTAAGAGAAAAACCTCAAATATATTTCTGTTTTGAGGGACTTGTTTTCATTTTTAAAATCAATGTAAAAAAATTTTCAGTTGAAGAGGTGGGACTACATTTTGAGATGAACCTTAAACCTCAAAACTTTCTCCATCAAGCCCCTTAATTTCTTTTTAATATTTAAAAAGTAATTAAAATTTGTATTAAATAACAGCCTTTTCACGTTCAACTTTCTTTAAAGGATCTCGCTTCAAGTATCTTACTTTTCATCATAATTTTTTAGTCCCTTCTAAATATTTCTCTCTGGCGTGATTACGCCCCTGGGCGACTCCGAATCTTCTAAAGTAGAGCTGTTTACATCCGCGAACTAGCGCCGGGGGTAAAAATAGCGGCTTATCAAAGGAACGAGTGGTGCTCGTTACTCGTACCCCCCCCCCTCCCAACTCCTTGGTTTCTCTCGAGACGAGCGACTGTTTTTCGGCCAATTGCCACTAGGCAAGGTTCTTGTCAAAAAGTTGAAAAGTCCCTGGCGTTGGATGAAAAGAGGCACTGCAGATTTCTCGATTGCTTCTAGCGGAAGAAGCTTCTGGGTGGTGAGGGTGGGCCCCAGGAGCGCTGTCGAGAAGAGGATATCTTAAAATTTTCACGAAAGCACTTTCCAGGCAAAGGCAACACAGTTCATACCTAAAAAATCTCCACTGGGTAATAATAAAAAAATGTTGGAGGCCATGGGGCTCTATTCAAATTTTTAATTAAATAAAAAATGTTTTCAGCCAATAAACAAATAATGAAAATATATTTTTTATAGTAGGGAACGGGCCTTTTTTATTTATTAGAGGGGTCAACCCTCTTTCTAAACTTCGAAAGAAAGTGAACTGTCTGTTGGTTTATCTACCTGAAATATCTTAGCTATGAGAAAAAATTCAATTATTTTGCACCGTAAAATCTCATCAGAATGAAAAGGAAAATCTGGTTAGGAAAATTACACAGTAGATTTACAAAGCAGAAGCAACACATTTCATTTCGTCTGCAATTTCGCGGATGCATCTTGGGCCGCTCTGCTTTCCGTAGAGAGGAGAGAAGGTCTTTGCCCGCTTTAGAAGAACTAAAGCTCTCCTACCTCTTTCTCTCACTGTTGGCCCCCCCTGAGCCCCCTGCCTGTCCCCCACCTGCTCACCACGTCGCGCTAACTACTCTACTATATTTTGGCACTCTAGAATTTTGTACCACCCCTCATCTCTTTTCTCTTTCGTCTCCTAGCTAGCGCACCCCCCCCCCCACCACCCTAGGCCCCCATCTCTTTTCTCGTTCTCATCTCTTTCCGCGAAGAATGGCGAGACGCCGGCCAGACCCTGAGGCTTGCGAGAGTCAGGAAGAGTGAGTGAGAAGGGTAAAGTTGAGGGTGATGGTGTTGTAAGGAGGGGGTGTGATGCCGCTGGTGGGTGAAAGATAGAACGAGAAGAGATAGAGAGAGGGATAAACGCGTGGTATTGATCCTGGAACTCACCCCTCGAGATTCCCCCACCCCGACACTCTACCCTCTCCAATTTCCTAGCAAACCCCAAAGTTTTGTTCAATTGCACTCTATACCCTCCGCAATCCCCCCCCCCCCCAGTTGCCGTGCCTTTGACTGGTCGACCGACTATTGCGAATTTTAGCGCGTTTAAGAACGCACGCTGGGACGAAACTTGGCCTTGTCCTTGGAATCACCAACTCTGTATCCCCCCCCCCCCCCCCATTATATTTCTTTTAATTGTCAGGACATTTTTATATCTGTTTAATAAATACACATTAAACCGTTTTTTTTGTTTTCCATTCCTAAAGGGGATGATCTGAGAATCTGACCCCTCCCCACCCAACTTTGTTTTAACTTGTTGCCCAGGTATAATAAATTAAATTATGTTCGCTCCTTCCTGCCCCTGCTTCCTTATGGCATTCCGCCTTCGACTTCTAGACGCATCCTTTCAGCCGGATTTCATTAGACAAGATGGCTCTTCAGCTTTTAGGTGGATTCGATTATGCACTCGCGCTCGACTACTTTGTGAACACACTTAAAAAGTCTTTCTTGTGATGCGAGTTTTTCATTCACTATGAATACCAAGATACTCGATCCCCTCACTCAAAATCTAGAACTTTCCTCTTAAAATCTTGAGTCTTAGAAGTATCAATCTCAATAAAGAGGAAGCGAAGAAATTGAGGTTCCCGCAACCGTATAACAAATATTTCTAGCAATCTACCAGTATCATCTATTTTGATATTTGAATCTTCCATAGCCGTAGACCGCAGATTAAAGTAAACCTCAGAATTAATAGTCTCTTTGTCCCGGAAACACCAAAGTCCCCCAACCCCAAGAACCTTCATCCTTCATTTTCCCCCTGCAAATTTCGCTGACTGTTAACCATCCAGAAATTCGGGAAAAGGGGAGTGTAGCGGCTTTTATGCGGCTGTCCATCTGCCTTCTTGGCTCAGCATTTGGCACGCTTCGAGTGCTTCGGTGGCGAAACAATTATCCTTGCATAGTCATTCCTCGTAACAGTACAGGTGCCAAACGATTCACCACTGTTGTTTAATGTCTTCTTCGATACCAGGTCGAATTTAGTCTACACTCTACAGCTATCACTCTACAGTCTACATTCTACAACACCCTCGCTTCCCTACACTGTCAAAATCATGTCAAATCTGGTACTAATCAATCCCAATCTTATACTTTTCAATCCAAAATCACTAGAGAAAATAAATGCAAATCGAGTAACTAACATTTTTAATCCAGTAACATTCCAGTAGCAATTAATCCTAATCCAGTATCATCCAATCCGAATATAGTATTGCTGGATTCTAATCCCCTAACAGTAAATCCTAATTCTGTACCAACGATTCCTTGTTCAGAATCATTAAATAATATATCCAGTACTGGTCAATCCTGGCACAATACCAATGAGTCTAGTATCATCTAATTCCAAAACAGTATTATTCGATTTTAATCCACTATAAATGAATCCGAATTCAGTCAGCCAATCAGTCCCAATCCTATACATATTACCCACCAATATCACTTCAGTACCATATTCTATACCAAATTTCGTTAGGAGTAACTTTCGATTACTGATTAACCCAATCCATTAGCTATAAGTCCTAATCTAGTATCAATCACTCCCAAAACTGTGCTGATCGATTCTAATTTACTAACAATACATCCGAAACCTGTACCAACAATTGAAACACTGTACTATTTCAGTACTAATTGATATAATTTCATGCAAATAAGTTTCAAGTTTTAATCAATCCCTAACCCCTAACTGTACTAATCATTGTGAAAACAAGGCAATAATTAAGCTCCAGCCAATATCATCTAATCTCAGCGCAGTAATAATCGATTCTAGTCCACGACCAATAAACGATGTTCCAGTACTGACCAATCTTAATCCATCCCTAATAAACCCCAATACATTACCCATCAGTCCCAATCATGTACCGTTAATTCCCAAATCAGTAATAATTAAATCTAGTCTCAATATATTTATTATCATTAAGATCCATGTTTTAACCATTTCTCTATAACACGTTGAATTCGAAAATAAAAATATTGATTGGATTCATTGAAATATTTAGAAAGGGATAAAAATGAAAACCTAGAACCAGGAGAAACGTCATATTTTCAAGGAAGCTGAATGAATAAAAACGATTGTGGGAGGTTTGAAAGGATTGAATATGCAAAAGTAACAATGAACTAAAATGACCATTGTAAAATTTTATAATAGCACAATATGATAAAACTTTTCCGAATTAAAAGTTCATTTTCGTCCTCTTGTGAATGTCGTGCCCGGAATGAAAAATGCAGATTTCTCTTGATGTGGATGAGAAAGGAAAGAGAGAAAATAGAGAAAAGCGCGAGAAAAGCACTCCGCGAAGTCGTTGTACAAGGATCTTCAAAGTCCTTCAAGCTCGGTTTGCAGCTATTGGAAGCGATTCTGCTGAAAGAGCTTCTGCCCGTGCATCATCGAAGTCTCTCCTCTCTTTTCAAGTGCTGTCGGCAAACGATGGTACTCTTGCCAGAGACAATGATAATTAGCTCACTAAAGCAAAGTTTCTCATTCCGCGATTTCAATTATTCTTGCTACAGATACTTTTCAGTCTGTTAGGGAATCATTCAACTTTCGTTTAATATTCTGACCCTTTTTAATATAATTATGATTCTTAATGTATTCTTATATACCTCAGTGATAGTTTCAAAAAATTCTGGTCAAACTGCCAATCAAGTACCAATTAATCCAGTTTAATACAATTACTAATCCCTTGCATTCTTTTCAAAAGCTTATCAATCTTTGCCAATACATTTTAATTCTCTCCAATTATGTATATCCAATTAATTCCACTGCTGACACATTTACCAAGGCTTCTAAAATAAATTTTTGTAAATCCCGAAAACTTGTGCAAACGTAAAAAATAATTCTAAAGCAGGTAAAATAAGAGAATCACAGAAAAAATTAATTAAGACACGAATTAGTTATTAAAAATAGAGAAAAATAGTC
This sequence comes from Andricus grossulariae, assembly GCA_011634705.1. Lineage (NCBI taxonomy): Eukaryota > Metazoa > Arthropoda > Insecta > Hymenoptera > Cynipidae > Andricus > Andricus grossulariae. Next base: position 10,883,272 of record JAABKJ010000755.1, read on the forward strand.
CCAATATTTATTAGCCCCCGGGCGCTCATTAGCAGAATACTTTTTCGCACATCGTTGAAAGATCTAAGATTTATTCTTCGCAGTCGCGACACTTGAGTTCTTCGACGCAGAGCAGAACTTTGGATACCATGACCCGGACAATCCAGTCGACTAGAAAAGGCCAGAAATAATTGCGGGTTTCAAATAGACTCAAAGGCGTATGGAGAAATATAAGGCGGAAGATCATTGCGCAAGGCTGCCTATAACGTAAGAAAGATGACCGAGCCTCGGTTCACGTATCTTTTCAGAGGAGAGTTCGTTAGAAAGCACGTAGGAAAACCAAACACGAGGGTATTCATTAATTATTCTCGTTCCAGTTTTAAGAAAGATTCGTAGGCAGTTGGATTATTTTTAAAAGTAACTAGTCACTCGGTGGGTTATTTGTGAGCCAATTTGTCTTAGGCGACAATGAAGATTGATTAGAGTATGAATCAGTCCAATCCATTTCAACCGTCCACATTAATCCCGACGTTAAAGTAAGTCTAATTTAGTGTTATTTTCTATTCTAATTTTTTTGTGGTTAAATTCTAATTCCGTGTCAGTCTTTTGTAATACAATTTGAATACAGTATGAAACAAATAGTCATCCAGCAAAAAGTAATCCAGTATCAACCGATCCCAATATATCATCATTTAATCTCAATGCGGTATGAACAAATCCCATTCATGTATTTACCAGTTCACTAGAAATTAATCCAGTGTATAATCAAAATTTAATTCCAAACTATCTCAATCCTGTGCCACACTATTCCCAATCCAGCTTTATTTATTTCAGTTTCAACCAATCAAAATCCAGTACCAATAATTGTTTATAATCAATTAAATTCTACCCTAGTATAACGTTAATCCAGTACCTTTCAATTCCAACCCAATACCAACAATTTTCAAACCAATACGAATCAATTAATCAAACCAGTATCTTTGCCCAACTCGGTGTCATTCAATCCAAATCTATTAACATACATCTTAATCCAGTTTCAATTATAACCCCAATCCGGTACCAAACAACCCAAATACCCTACCAAAACCAACCATTCCATACCGATTTCGTTTAATCCTGTATGAAAACATGTCCCAATCGGCAATCCAAGACTATTTAATACCAAATCCAAATCCATCAATAATCAATCACATGCATCTGAAAATTCATGAAAATATATAACCTCCAAATTGTGTGACTATTTTCTCTGTGTAGTTTGTTTCTAAATTCTTTTGTTGTTCATTGCAGTGAACAGCCAACTACGGAATTGGAGGTTAGGAACAGATGATGTCATAAAAGTAGTTGTTTGGTGTTGATCCACTGGTCCATCATTTATCGAGTCATTTATTCAATATATTTAGATCAACTGTGAGGTCTCACAGTATGATAAACAACGTTTCGATCATAATAATCATAATAAATTAAAATTACATGTAGTTAGTTAAATGTTATTGTGTGTACAGTTATCAAATTATGTTGAAAATATTGGAATTATGCATATATCTTAAAGAATTGGAGGTTAGAGATCGATTCTCGTGCGGTCAATTTTTTTCATATTCTTTTAACTGAATTTTCAATTACAAGATTTGAATTCATAAATTCAATAACGGTGATTGAATAAAACAATCCTTTAGCACTTAATACCAATCCCGTAACAGTTTATCTCGTACTAACGTAACCTGATCTACTTTCAATAGTTTTCAATCCAGTAGCAATCAATTCAGAATGATCGATACGGGATTGGGATTGGTTGATGCGGGATTAGAATTGATTGGCGCGGATATGGACGATACTTTTTATTCTGGATAGCGATTCATACACAATTTGGGATTGATTGTTTGTGAATAGGTATGATTCTTAATTCTTATACAAGATTGGGCTTAAATGAGACCTCATTGGGAATGATTAGTACAGGATGAAGAGTCATTAGTATTGGATTGGGATTGAATTGTACATTTTATAAATGTTTGCCACAGGATTAGGGTTTATTTATAATGAATAAGGAATGGATGATACAGGAATTGAAGAGAAATCGTAACGGGAACTGGGAAAATTGGTATAGATTGGAAGAGATTGTAAAGTACTGAAACGGATTGGTTAAGATTGTAGAAACTTTACATTGATGCTAAGAACGTCTAACAGTAGTGAGAAATATTGAGTACTTAGAACATATTGAACGGGATTGGAGAGTATGGGATTATAAAGGAATGAAAGGGTTTGAGGAAGATTGGAGGTGATTGAAGTATTAAAAATAGATTTCTTTCTTTTCCACTCTTACAAAGCAACCATCAGTCCCTAAAATATGAGTAGGTTGAGCTAGATAGAAATAAAATTTGTGATGACAAATGTAATCCTCAAACAACAAAAAATCTAGCCTCAAAATCTCTTTTTGTTTCAGGATCTCAACGACTTATGAAGTAAGGAGCTAAGAAGAAAGGGTGATAGTGTGAAGTGGAGTGATGGTGTTTGTTGGTGAAATCGTAAAATGAGGCATCCTCATTGATAACGCGTATCTTCAACGGGGTGGTAGATGCGTGCACGCGTCAAGAGGACGTGTGTTCGCCGTCGTCGTGGCCCAGGACGAGGGAGCGAGCTCGAACTCGATCTCGGAAGGGGGCTAAGTTAGAGGGATGAGGAGGAGAGAGTGAGTAGCCTCGTGATCGAGAGGACCGGCAATATGGCGCGCATAGGTCTCTTCTTCACCACCTGTGTCGCCCTTCTTTTACTACTTTCTCTACGAGGGACCAGAGCAGAACAAGGTAAGCTTCTTATTCACTGTCCATAAAAAATAATTTTTAAAAACTCGAAAAATGACCAATTTATAGCCATAATACTCAAGTCATTGGTTCTGGTCAAGTGACTAACCTAGCTCTTTGCGCTGCGATGCGTGGCATCCGATCCCAGGTTCAATTCCCGGCCGGGATATTTTTTTCTTGTTTTTTTTTCATCTTCAATATGTATTAATTGATACAAAATATCACTTTGTAGGTATTTAATTTGAATTTTTAATTCAAATTTGGAAGTTATTCACATTAGTGACTAGTTTGGAAATTATAGAGGAGAAAATGGCAAGTTAAGACGATTAGAGAGATTATGCGAGGATCGCCTTAATCGTCGATTCGACCCACCATTTATTCGGATCCCGAATAAGGCCCCGTTTTCCATATTTTAAAGGGGAAAAAATCGAGCCTCGAGGTTCGCATTACGTACCAAGTTATGCGCTGCACCCTTCAACCCTCTTGAATACTGTTTCCGAGATCCTGATAATTTACTAATGCGGGCAATCTTCGAAATTGCAGGTTCGCCCGGAATTAAAAGCCCATTGGTGCAACGCGTTTTAGGGGGGAAAATGAAAAGTTGGAAGTTCTTTGGCTTGCTTCAAAAGTTTCAGTTTGTATGCAAATTGTAATTGCGAGTGATGAAAGAGCGTTTTATGACAAAGTACGCAAATAAGCTTAAAGCTAAATTACACTGGCTTTTATTTCAATTCTTGCCTACTTTTCATCTTCCATTTGCGCGAAGTGGAGCGCATTACTCGATACTCGAATAAAAATCGAATTCTTTAATGCGGAAAGGGCACTTTCTTTGATTGCTCATTCTCAATTCTCCCTCCTGTCTATCGTCCTCAGATGAAAACGTTTTGAAATTCAAATTTCAAATGAAATTAAAAAGTACCCTTTCAGATTTACAGTAAAACGGAGCTCGAGAAAATATAAACTTTAGATCCAGCTGTAGTGAATTATCGTTTCAGCGGTTCTTATTCCTATTCAGGAAAGAAAAAAGAATGGAGCAAAATAGTGCAGACTGTAGAATGAATACTTTTTGTTTAACTGTAGATTATTCACTTGTTCAATTATTTACTATCCTTCCATCTTCGAAAACCTTTAATTAAAGCTTAAAGAATATGAAATTTAGTTGCGAAAAATCTCAAGAAATGTAACACCCTGATTCACCAAGAAAAATTAATTTTCAAAAAATCCTGCGTCTGATGACCTCGAGCCGAAATCCGTCGGTGCGGTACGACCGAATTCCCTGCTCGCTGGCAGACCAGGCGTAAACTCGATTGCCTCTACCACGGGACAGAGTCGCGCTCTCCGTCTCTCTCCCTCTCACATCAGTCTTGGATTTCCCTCTCGCTCACCTTCGGTGAGTAAGAAACGCGGCAACGCCGCAGGAATGCCCGGCCAGCCCACCGCGTGCATACCTGTACAACCAACCTACTCTGGTCCAGAGCTGGAAGCCTCGCAGCATCCCGTCCGTATGACAAGGAGAGTCAAAGCTTGCCCTCTCGCCGTCTGAGAAATGGAAAGAGAAAGAGAGACGGCGATAAGATGGTTGGTCTGGTGGCGGCAGTGAGTAGTGCAGGGATTGTGGAAGGAGGGGGCTGGAAAGTGGTAGAGCGATCGAGGAGCGAATGGATAGAGAAAGAGGAAGAGATAAGGACCGGTGCGTGCCGTAGCGTCTGCGTCCAAGTGAGACGGAACCGGTGACTTAGTGTAAGAAGAGAGGGGGAGGGGGATAAGAGTGCGTGTGCAGAGTCTGAGCCTCGTGTGCGTGCAAGAAAGGAATGGCGTACGGGAGCAGGCTGCGTTTCTTGATCCTCTCTCCGTATCCCTCTCTTTCTCCCACTTACATTCTATCCTTCTCGTCTACCTGGTGTGCAGGTAAAAGATCACGAATGTAGGCTACTCTCATTGATACACTCGGATCAGCAACTCTTCCAAGTCAAGGTTTTTTAAAACTCTCTGTACTTTGAAAGTTTTAAATAAAACAAAATAGAGAAGAAAAAATAATATACAATTAGCAAGAAATAGGTTCTGATAAATACTTCAAGAATTTCGTGGTAGTTTTGGAATTTTCGAGAAATATGAAGAATTTAGGGATTTATAATACAAGTAGTCAAGTGGCTTAGTCGGTTAGAGCGCAAGATGGAGTAGAAGAAGGTCCTGTGAGCGGTTTAGACTGATGTTGCAGGGTTCGAGTCCCGGAAGAATGATTTTTTTTTCGTTATAAATTTTTTTTTCTAATATTCTGGAATGGGATGAGAGCTTAACATTATCTAATTAGTAATTTTCTTATCCGATAAAAATAAAAATACGGCAATCGTAAAGGCTGAAGATCTTTGAATTTAAAATATACCTGCAGGGTTTAAATTGCTGACCTCTGCTCCTGGAACTGAATTTTTAAAGATACTTCTTCATCTTCTGAATGAGGTTCACTTTTTTTAGACTTCCTCAGTAATTTCATCCTCAGGTATATTGTATCTTCTGGTGTGTAATTTACGATCCCAAAGTATTTAAATTCGATTTCAGACCGTCGAGGGAAGTCACACAAAAGTTACCCGATGCATTTTTTTTATTCCACACGCGACAAATAAAGCGACTTGCCGTAAAACTTCAGAGAAAGCATCTTTAATTCTTTACTGCAATTATTTTGTCAAGTAAAAATCATTGCATAAAAGCTCCGTCTGTGTTTGAAAATTTTTTAAGTACGGTCTGGAGCAAAAGGATAAGGACAGAAAATGCTGCAAAAGAGTCAAATTTAAAAAAATGTTGATAGCTATAATTCAGAATTTTAAAAGCCCTTAATAGTGTAAATAAAAGAATAAAAAATTATTTAATCCAAAAATGAGTAATTTGAATAATTTGGAGTGAAAAATGAGTTTTTGTCAGACTGGAATTGAGTAGAATTTGATAAATTGCTGTAGAATTTGATGTGAGTCATTGGAATTGAGTCTAATAGGAGAAAATGTATTTACACTGGAACTTAAAGGGTTAAGTGTTTTAACGGTGTAATAGCCGTAATCCTAGACTAGACAGACAAGGAATAAGAGTAGCCATTAATTCTTTCAGTTCCAAGCAATCGCCGACACATCCATAAAAAATAAAATCTCTTGGCAACGCATCGTTGTAAAATGAACGAAGATAATTCCAGGTCGAACTATTGCTAAAGAAACCGTTCTTTATTTGATTTTGTAACACGAGATTGTGACACTCGTAACTATTTTTAAATTAGCACCCTATTTAGAAAAGAAATAAGGGAGGGAATTTTAATCATAAGGTCTCATCTTTCTGAATAATGAACCGAAAAAACATTTCAAATCAAGACTGATATTTCAAGCAGTTTTTTTTTAGTACGAGATCCACGGATGAAGGTCAAGAATTTTTTTCGCCTTTTGCTGGAAGGCTTTCAACAAATTTCCCCAGATACTGACCGGATTAAGAAGTAGAAAAGTGCTTTGAAGCTCGTAGGAAAAATGTACCTCCCACTTAACCCAGAAAAAGAAATGAGACTCCGAACAAAGTGATTTCTTTTAGAAAAAAGATTTCGAATAAAGGGCAAAAGGTGACTTCCTGTTCCGATTATTAATATATATATATATTTAAATTTGATTTTGATTTAGAAAATTAACAATATTGTATTGATAATTTATTTTTAAATCCAAGCAGTAGGCTTGCGAAGCAAATGTCTCTTACGGGTGGCGACTGGCGGTCTGTCGACGACCGTTCGATTCCCCCTGCTGGAACATTTTCTTTAAGTTTCAAAATTAATTTTTATCTTAGCTATTTTTATTTAGAGGTGGAAGTTCCTTGGGACAAAACAAATATTTGAAACGCATTATAAGATTTCGCTTAGATGACTTTAAAGTCCACTCGTGGTTGCATATTTTCATCGCAGACTTGGGCCGAGACCTGTGGGTATAGTTATAGTTATAGTTATAGTATGCACACGTACGATATAAGTGGCCTTAGGTCTTAGACATAACCGAGCGCAACACCCTGGAATGCCTACTTTTACTTTTCCCGTTTCCAAGTAACTCGGGCCGAGACTCGGGTGCGTTCTCCGTGACCGTGATGCGGATTCTCCACTTGGGATAGGCTCAGGCTTCCGGGATTTCGAATTTAAATTTGCAAATCGCCGCTAAGTCGAACTGGATACCGTTATTTATTAAATTACTGTTATTTTAATTTTCACTTAAACTTTATTAATCATCGAATTATGCAGCGTATTAGACCCAGTCACACCTGATTTTTTCTGGTTATGACATTACTTTCAAACACTATTTTAAACATTAACTTCCCAATCATTTCTTTAAATTTTCATGAATTAAATTCAAAGCGATCAAATTAATCAATCCAAGTGTTATTTGACTCAAGTTAATCTACTTTGAGAAATACTATTCAAACGAATCTTTATTCATACGAAATAAATCTTTTCTTCGAGCGAGGACTTTTGATCTTCAAAATGTGCCCGATAAATTGATTGCCGAGGTTCGACGAAGATTAATGACCAGTACTGACCACGCAATTCTAGAACTTAAGACTATCGATCCTAGAAGAATTTTCACCATCAAAAACTTTCAATTTTGAAGCCTAACAAATTTATTTATGAAGCAGGTAAGGGTGGTTTCTAGTTGTAGATTTGCTGTTGATTTGAGTAGAAATATTTCAAAATCGATTTAAAGTTTTCTATTTCGGTTTCCCACAATTCTGGTAAGGGGAGGGAACCAAAGATTCTCAGGTACGATTGATCATCAGTGCGGCGCTTGGTGAAAAAGGGCCCGATTTACTACGCCCTCGGATCTTCCTTTTTTCTCATCCTTCTCTTTCGCCACGGCCCTGCGGACTTGCAGCTTCCGCTTTCTTTTGAGCGCGTCCTTCTCGCTCATTAGGCATTTCAGGTTGTGACGTCAACTGGTGGCGAGATGCCCACACACCGAGGGCCAAACATGAGTAATTTTGAAAAATAAAAAATAACAAAAAAAAAAAAACGTTTCGTGCCATGCATTTAGTATGTTAACCCTCAGTGTGTGTGGTCATATTGGATTTCCCCCACCTAACATGAAATATCTAATTACCGGGACATAAACTCATACCCCAAAATCTGTGCCATAATTTATCCCCATCTATCCCCATCTATCTACGTAAAAAAGTCGTTAAAAATGAGAAAATCCACCTAGATTCGAACCCCGTATATCCTCCTCACGAACGAAACACTGAAGGGCATTTGCCGGCCGCACTTCAAACGTTTATTTTTCCGGAACTATTGGAGATTCCTTAAGACAAAAAAGTCTTCATTCAAGAGTTTTTCACGCTCCAGAAAATGTATCTGATGAATAGATGAATGGAAAAAAGTTCTTAAGGGCGGAAAAAGAGTTTACCTTTTCCCTCTTTTTCGGCATTAAGATCGCCCGTAGACTAATTATAGTAATAACTGATCCGCCGTTATTAGCCTCCGCGTGCTTAATCTCGGAGAGCGTGTTTCTTTACTTTCTTTAGCGAGGCTAGGCCCTCGGAACAGGCTCTGTTAACGGTGGCTCGCCTTTGTGGCTACCTTCGCTTCCATTTGACGCTCAGGTGACCATTGTATTATTTACTTGCTGCTAACCGAAAGGATACGGGTTATGCATTTGACGTATATACCTCAGATTGCCAAGTTTCTTATCATATGCCTATTAAGTTGCTCGGGATCATGCGGAACAGTCGGAAAGGTGTATCTTTTATTTGTTTACCTCCACCCCCCCCCCCATTTCCCTTTATTTTCCTCTTTCTAGAATCTTATTTATTCACTTTTCAGCTTCTCTAATTATTTCCTTATTTTCGATCAGTTCTATCCTTTTTACTTTTTAGTATTAACCTCTTTTTCCCTTTAAAACTTTCAAAGTTTAAGTTGCTCATTTCCCACATTTTTTAAAATCGTTATTATAAATGTTCAAGCTTATACCTTTCTTTTCTACCTATTTAAAGTTTTTTTTTTTACCTTATTTATCATATTTTGTAACTTCTTCTTCTGTTTTATGTATTTTTCAGTTACTTTTCCTTATTTTTAACATTCTATCTATTTCCTCATTTTCTCCTTTTCCAAGTTTCCTTTATTCAATGCTTGTTCCATGTTTCTTTCCTTATTTTCAACCTTCCCTGCTTTCAATTTCCGTATTTTTCATATTTTCTAATTTCATTATTTTCATACTTTATCGTTCTCCATATTGATTTCCTTATTTCACCTTCCTTATATTCTGTATTTTCGCATTTCATTCTAATTATTTGTGACTTGCTAAAATCTCACTTTGAGCATTTCTTATCGTTTTAACTTTGTATTCAATGTCTTCTAATTTTTCCGCTTATTTTTTATATACTTTGGGTATACCTGCCCCTTCTTTTTTGTATTTTATACCTGTTTCAGACTTTCACCCAATATTTTTAACCTTTCTTTACTTCCTTATTATTATTGTGCTTGACCTTTTATAATTTTATTTTCATTATGCTGCACTTTTCCCAATGTTTTTCCCTGATTTGATACCTTTCTTAGCATTATTTTCCTTTTTTCCTATTTCTTTATTTCTAAAGTTCCTTATCTAACCTAATTGACCCCTTCGTTCTCCTCATATTCCATTCATCTTTTTTACTTTCTCTAAAGTCAGTTTCCTGATGTCCTACTACCTTCTGTTCACTCTTATATTCTTGATATTATCAGTTTCCTCATTTTTCATCCTATCAGACCCCATTTTTCCTATTTTCAACCTTTCTTCTAATTTTTCCACCTTTCTAACTCTTTTTTGCCACGTTAAACACTGTTCAAAAGAAATTGAGACGTTCCAAAAGTCAATGGAAACAAGAGGAGAATCACCGTTAGCCTTATTGGATAGCTGGTGATTGTGTTGTAATAAGATTTCATTTTTATCCACTTTATCCGCACTAAACGCCATTAAAACGTCCTAGAAACATTTCAGTAATTCCGAGTGGTCACGACCTCTTCCACGATCATAAAACGAGATGACTGCACAGCCGCTCCTCATAATCCGTTTCACGTGCTCTTTGAAACTTTTCATACAATGTCTTTATCCATAATGTAGAAAAAAATACCCCACTCTAAATAACAACAACATAAGTCCTTCAATTAACAAGAAATGCGTTTTGAACCCCAAATTAATCACTGAATATGTCTAAAAGCCCTATATTTAGCGAATTATACTTAAAATGCAAAACTTGATGCTTAACCTTCCCTTAGAAAAATAACCTCAAGGATAAATGGAAACTAAAACTAAAATGAGCAAAACAACCAAAATTACCGACGTCATTTATCGCATGTGAGCACAAAATTTCGACCGAAATCACCCCCAAAAAAAACAGAACCAAGTTTATTTTCGCTGGTCTCTAATGGGCTATTAGAGCGATCAAGCCAGAGGGCGTTTCCAAACACCACCTTCTGAGAATCCTCGGGGAAGATGCCGGAAGCGATGAGCGATGAAGGACGCGGAATATCGCGTGAAGAATGAAAATAGCTTTTCGGGTGAGAGATGAAAAAAATGAGTAAAAGAAAATGGCTCAAAGAGTAATACATCCGCCTGGGTATTGGTGTTCTGACGCTTCTTCCTCCCTCTTTTCTCTCCCTTTTCTCGTTTCACGGACGCCCTCCATCCTTCAAAACCCTCAGGTTCGCCGTGTCTCTAGACTCAAGACCACGTTCCCCACCCCTAAATTCACCCCCACACTTCTCAATTCAGGGCTTTTCTTCGATTTTCCACGTAAAGTCTCTCGAGGCGTCGCGACGAGGGCGTGAGCGTCGACTGGTTACATTTTCGAGCAGACTATTATGCTCCCCTCTCTTACTTTACCCATATTCCGAGACAGACGCACTTCTCATTCTTTCTTTGATTCTTTTCGCAACCATCTCCCCCTTTTTCATTACAGGAACTGCGTGTTAATGGAAAATACATTAACCCCTTGGATCGCGAGCCATTTTCAGACGTGGAAATAATGCCGTTGGACAAGAGATTCTCAAAGTAAAGCGATTTTTAAAGTCGAACTCATTTTTTTTGCAGAGTCTTTTTTGAAGAAAAATAGATCGAAAACTGTCAGATTCGTGTTTTAGCTGGACTTTTCACTCACGATGACTATCGGAATCGCTCGGGGTTCGCATCCCGGCACCGGAATTTTTTTAATATTTTTTATTGCTGTTAATTTAGAGTTTTTAAAATCTTTTTTTAACTCGTAATACAATTTTCTAATGCCGAAATAAAATACTTTATAAAACCAATTCAATGGTCTATAAGTCCTATAAAAAAAGTTTCATGCCCTTTAAAAAGGATTTTAAAAAGTCTCCATTTTCAAGGGTGACGGTCGTCGCTGGAAACCAAATGAGCGAGGGGAAAGGGGGCTCTTTATCTGAGAAAGAGGGAATTTAAGACACGCTTTAACCCCGATAGGCCGCGTTATCGTCAGCCTCGACTACCTGTATTATTAATGGAGTCTAGCGAGACACAACCAGACGAGAAACAGCCTCAGGTTATCTCGCCTCGTAAAATTCTATTGGTCATGAAGTTTTCTAACGCTCGACTCATACGCCACGATATCTCATTCTTTCCTTCTTTACGACAACTCTCTCGACGAATAGAATAAAAGAAACTACTTAAGAAATCATTAGGTACGTCTTTTTCCTGCTTTCAAAGTGCCATTACTTTCCGAGATATCAAGCTTTGAAGTGCGCTCCTCACATGTGCTTATTTTCCTGCGATCAGTCATCGACCCTCCAGGGTTCGAATCCCGGTTCCAAAAAAATTTGTTTCACACTTTTTTTATCGTGTTTTTCTCTATTGCTATTATATACTTTTGTCTCTATTTCATTACAAAAAAAAATAATTTAATAAAATAAGAAATTAGGGAAATTGTAAAAAATTAAATTAAAAGGAATAAAGGACGAGGAAGAACTCGTGTTTGACCTGCTCTGCAGGGACTCCTGCGACCGGAGGATGTTCGAGCCTGTCTCGGAATTACCATTTACATATCGTTATTATGTTTGTGCATAATGTATGTACACATGTTAAATCGATTATTTAAACAATATGGGCCCTGTGTTCGCGGCCCCTATGTTCGCGGCCCCTGGAGCCAGGGAATTTTTAATTCCCCCTCCCCTTTTACTCTTTCGTTCGGCTTAACATACAGATCTTGAATTTCAATTGTGCTTATCAAGAGCAACCCCCCTCTTTTGTTCACCACCCTCCTTTTCACTGTTGCAATTATTATTCTTCCAACCTTCGTTATCTACGTTTCCCTTTTTGTCGTGCAACAGACAGAGGCAACGAGCAAAGGTGGGTGGATGAAGTATAAGAACAAGATATATCAATCACCCGTTGGTGGCGAGCCAAGTCATCGAAATATTCATTTGCTTTTTCGTCCAGCGGCTGGAATCGAATTCAGACATTCAGGGAGAATATCTTATTTAATAATTGCGAATTATCTATATTTTTTCCAATTTATCAAATTAAAGACAAATTAAATATATCCGACACATATGTTTTCATATTCAAAAATAAGCACTACTTTTCGAGATATTTAGCATTGAAATTTGCAGTCGCTTTAGGCTGGTCTCAATCCCTTATCAGCCGGACCCTTTCGGGTTCGAGTCCACATCTCGTAACGCTTTTTTTTATAATTTTCTTCGCCTCATTTATATTTTTAACTATTTTTCTTCAACGACCCTGTCTTAAATCAATTAAATCACCTCGTTCATAATTTTATAATTAAATTTTCAGAAAAATATGTCTTTAATTAAAAATAAAAAATCGAGGAAGCAAGTGCCATAAATTAGTAAAACTGTAAGCTGTGTACAAACCGGTAGAGAAGAAGCAATTTGTACCATCGATCGTGATCGTGTATCATTTTTTTCTGCATTTTTTTTTACTCTTGGTTGAGGGCATTTACAACTTCCGTGGGTTTTTGGCTTCTGTGGGTCCCGAAAGTCGCTTATTTTATGGAAACGTGTTATGGATATATTTCTCGGGGCTCGTTATGCTCGCGACACCCTCAAATAAAGTTTCTCGTCGCCTCTTCTCGCTCCAATCTCCAGTAGGATCTATCGTTCGGGACGGCTCCTCGGGATGTCGTTGAACCCCAGAGGAGAGGGCCACGCACCCACACCCCAATAATTCGGATGTTCTCCCGAATCCCGTGGAGTTGGTCCCGTGAGAATGAAGCACCGACGTTAATTACGAGCACCTGAAACTCCCCAGGCCTCTCGAGAATTTTTCTCGTTTCTTTTCACTTGTAACGACACCTGCCTTCTCAAACTCTTTGAATAAAATTAATTACATTTTTTAATTTAATATCAAGAAACAATGATCCAATTTTTAAAAAAGTTTAGTTAAAATCATATCAGAGGATATATTAAAAAAAAATAACACAAATGAAAGAGAGAAAAAAATATTGTTTTCTCTTTTCCGTTGAGATTCGAACCCCAGCTTGGTTGTCCGACTATCAATGCACAGTGGGACGCAATCGCAAACACCTGGCAAAGAATCAGGATTTCGTCGGATTTGTATGAAACTTGATATAAGGCGGTTTTCCAGGTCGCTGATTACGATTTTGAAATAAAAATTAAAAAAGAACAAAATGGCCGATCTAATATGGCTGTCGATTATGCTCAAAAGTTTTAGGATTTACTTGAAACGCGACGTGTGGTGGTATTAAATGTCGCTGATGACAAATCTGAAATTAAAACTTCAAAAAACAAAATGACGGTCATTGGATTTATTGATAGTTATCTCAGGGATGAAAAATAATTGGCAATTGCGCATGCGTGACTTGTCAGAGTGGCGCGAGTTTATGCGAAATGCCGTGCCTTGGCCTCGCGAACCGCATAAAAAGGAGGAGGTGGGTAGGTAGGTAGGTAACGACCGGGACCACCTACGATCTTACGACGTCGTCGCCCTCGTCGCCAGGGATCTTCTACATTTCTGACTTTATTTCGATTCTAAAAATGTTGCCTGGAAATCTCTTGTCTCGCCGTCGAAGCCCTTCTGAAGCGACGCCTCCGCACCGGCTTTAACTGCCTTCCAATTTGTCAGAGTGCCCCCCCCCCTCCCCCACCTACAGAGAATCGACCACTGCCTCTACCTCTGCAATATTTGCATTCTTTTTGTCTTTCTCTATTTTCTTCTTCCTTTCTCTCTGCCTCTCTCTTTCTTTGTTTCTATCTCTATATATCTGTTCTTTCTTTTCTTTTTTATTCCTCCCTCTCGGGTTCCGACTCGAGAACCTGACACGAAGCTGCCAAGTGCCCTCGAGGCGTTAGATTTATGTTTGATTTACGCCCGACCAAGCGCATAACTCTTTCCTTGGCTGCGTCAATGTCGAAAAGGTTCATCCGGACCGGTACGCAAGTTGGTGAGCAGCAAGTGTTGGGAAATTACCCAGAAAGGTGTAATTTGACGTTCGAAAGGAAGACATCAGCTGGAATAATCACACATCGAATTGACGTCCAGAAAGCTTCTGCCTTTGCCTATGACTATTTTGTGTTTTTCTAATCTCAAGTATCACTTTTCTTACTTTCGATTTTTTTCTGTGTTGATTATCCTATCTTTTACATTTCCTGTCATTGTTATTCCTTATTTTTCACGTCTCCTAATACTTTCTTGATTATTTCCCTTATTTTTAGATATTCCTTGTAAATTTAATGAGTTGGATTCTATCTTATATTTATTTGTTTCCCTAATATTTATTTACCCTACTTGTTATCTTTTCTAATTTACTTGCTGCCTGCGTGTCCACCCTAATTTATTTTCCCTGCCCTTTTTTCCCATGTTTATTTTTCATGATATATACTTCCAAATCTCTCCAAGCTCTACTTGCCCTACTTCTCACCTTCCCTAAGTCTCACTTTCCCTCTTTGATGCGGCCCCTAATTTATTTCCCCTATTCTTCACCTTCTCTATTTCTTATTTTGTGTAATATATTTCTTCAATTTTCTCTAAACTTCACTTCTTGGCTATGTTTTCTTCTTTTGTGGATTTTTGGTATTCTTATCAAATCCAGAAACCACAATGTAATTTTTCTATTCGAAAGTTGTGGAGAAGATTAATAAACCTAATTAATAGATTATCCTAGTGTCTTATCATAATAATTAATGGGTGACATCAGAGTAAATATATTAACCATCATTTATGATAAGCGCTAATTTGTCATCATAATTATAAGTGTTGATACTGCCAACGGAAGACCAAAAAGAACAACAATCTCATAAATTCCTTATCAAAAAAACTATTTCCATTTTTACCGATTTTCAAAGAGGCCTTTTTAAAGTTGTTTACAGTCTTCTTTTCAATTAAAAATAGAGAAAGTATATAATACGAGAATACAAATCGATGGTTAAGAATTTTAATCTTGATGTTTGGGTGTTTGGACTAATTGGTTATAATAGCTCATAACTTTCTAGTGGAATATGCCTGCTTTTATACTAAGAATTCTGGTGTACTTGGCCTACTATTTTGATTACTAGAATAAAAAGTTTACAAAGAATACTTGGTCCCCTGCTATATTAGGAATACTAGGGTTACAGACATATTAGGATTACTAGGATGAATAGTATAATAGGAATACTAATCAAAATGAAGTTGGAGGCCACTCTACTTAAATATTTTTGTTAGTCATTTATTTGCCTTGTATTTCTAATTCTTTTTTTTTTAGTTTTTTCACATGAAGATTATATTTTTAGTTGAAAATTTTAATCGCTAAGTGCAAAAATGGAACTTCTTCAAAATAGAGCGTAATCGAACTGAAATCTCTTGGTACAAACCTCATATTTTTTTGTTAAAATGCAACTGTTTTGTTGAAAATTAATTTTCTCTAGTTAATGATTAAACTATTTTGTTTGATAATTCGTTCTTTCTGGATGAATTCAACTGTTTTATTTAATATTAAAATATTTTTTTGGTTGAAATATCTACTATTACATTATTCATTGAGACTTCATCTTTCTTGGTTGAAAATTCAATTAATCGGTCGAAGAATGAACCACTTTGTTATCATATATATTATGGTATATTATATTATTATGATTCTTACGATATTTTATATAACAAATGTATAGATGTGGCCGTGTTTTTCATGTCTGTATAGCTGACCTTAATTGCCGCTGTTCAAGGTCATATGTATGTAATTGCCATAATGGACATGTATATATAGATAATGGCCATTACATTTCAGTTCATAGACATTCAATGTTTATTATTATCTATGATTCTATGGCGTCGTGCCTATATCTGAAAAGGGGCGAATTTCAGGTTCGCTCCACAGGCATCAGAAGTGGCTGTATTCATGCCAGTGTTACATCAAATTATTTTTTTTGAAAATTTAACTAATTTGTTGAAAGTTAGTTTTTTTGGTTGAAAATTAATTTATTTAACTCAAAATTGAACTATTTCAGTTGAAGATTCGTTATTTTAGTTGATAATTTATCTCAATCGTTGAAAGTTGAACTACTTTGTTGAAAACTATTTTTTTTTTAAATAAATTTTTTAGGGGAAAATTTAACTATTCCATTTTTGGTTGAAAATTAATTTTTTCTGATTGAAAAGTTAACTACTTTGGTAAAAGTTGAACTGCTTTGTTAAAAATAGATTATTTTTGTGGTTGAAGGTTCATCTCTTTGGCTAAGAATTTAACTTCTTTTTTAAATAATTTTTTTTTACTGAAAATGTAATTTTTCCTTTTTTGATTGGTAAATTATCTTTCTTAGTCGGAAATTCTTCTTTTTTGGTAGAAAAATAATCGAAGATTAACTAGTTGAAGATCAACTTTTTTGTTGAAAATTAATATTTTTGGTTTGTCTTTTTTGTATAAAATTAATCTTGTTGATTCAAAATTCGTCTTTTTGGTTACGAATTCATCTTTGTAGGTTGAAAATTAAGCTATTTCGGTGCACATCTAATTATTTTATTAAAAATTCAGCTGCTTGGTTGAAAATTTAACTATTTTATTAAAAATTCGGTTTATTTTTTAGGTAGGCAAAAAATTGCAGTATTTAGCTAAAAATTCAACTATTTTGTTGAATAATGATTTATTTTGTTGAAAATTCAAGTTTTTTGTTAAAAAATCATCTTTTTTGTTGAAAATTCAACTGTTTTCTAAAGAGTTTAATTATTCGGTTGAAAATGCAATTGTTTGTGGGAAATGTTTAATCTTTTTCGGTTGAAAATTCGACCATTTGGTTGAAAATTCGACCATTTGGTTGAAAATTCATCTTTCTAGATTGAAAATTAAACAATTTGTATAAGACTTATATTTTGTTGAAAATTTAATTGTTTCGAAAATGACATTATTTTGGTAAAGTCATTTTTTTGTTGTCGAAAGTTCAACTGCTTTGTTGAAAATTCATCTTTTATAGTAGAAAAGTAATATTTTTTTGTTGAAATAAATGGAAAATTCTTAAATTTTAATTTGAAATTGTTTTATTCCGTTTATAAAAGATTCTATGTTAAAAATGTTACGAGATTAAAATTCTGGTCTTTGAATGTGAATGTTTTAATGGTCTTAATGGTATAAATAAAATAACACGACTATTGGTGTATTAGTTTAGGAGTACTACGGTTATTGGTGCATTAGGATTACTAGGACGAGTAGTATACCAGAAGTACTAAGAGAATTACTAGAGACAGTATGGCTTCTATGCAAACTAGGACTACTAAGAATACTAAGAATATTAAGAGGAACGCTAGAAATATTATATACCAGTGATTATACTCGTATAATAAGAGTAATACTAACAAAACTATATTAATATGCTGGGCTACTAGGGAAACTATGGCAATTAGGACTGCTAGGGCTGTTAGTATAATAAAATTACTATAAATACTCCGAATACTAGTGTATTAGGATTATTATTGTGATTAGTATACTAGAAGTACTAAGAGGACTACTAGAGATACTATGGCTACAAGGAATACTGGCATTACTAAGCATGCTAATAGGTACAGTAGGATTACTATATACCAGAGATTATTTTAGAAATACTAGAAAGACTAGACCATATAATGTTTGGTAACAATTTCAATTTACACCTTCCGCAAATATATGTAGACGCTTTTGATTTGGATTTAATTTGAAAATGAACAAGAGAAGATACTTTGAACTAGAAATTCAAGGACCTGGTGTCTCGGGATCAGGCAACGGGGTGGCTCTGTGGTCGGTTAGCGTTAGCTGACGGTGGCAGGGTGAAGTTTTGAGGTGGTGAACGTCAGGGGTGGGGGCGGGGTCGTCGCGTCCCGGTCGATACGAAACTCACAAACGATGTAGGTACGTGACGTCGCTTACGAACGTGCGTACACGTCCCAAGTACACGTGCATGCTCCCTTGTACAGGCCCTTGCAAAATCATTTTCCACTTTGTTAGTCTAGACTCACACATTACCAAAAATCGATATAAAAAGAAATTGTTAAAAGCTTGAACAACTGGAGCTGTAATTCCACTATTTCCAGTTTGTCCATTTTGGCTCATTTCTTTTTTTTTTTCAATAGGAGCGCTCCATTTGAACATCATTTTTCGTTTTTTTTTTGCCATTTTCTTCAGTATTTTCAAATATTTCAGAGATTTTTCTACTTTGATGTGAATCTAATTAGAAGTGTGAATCGTTTGAAATATATACTTGTACACGTTTGCAAACGGTGCAGGTCTCGAGGCTCGTTAGCTTTCTCCACACGTCTCCCCTTTTCTCTCTCTCTCTCTCTCTCTCTTTCTTCCTTTAGGCAAATTTTCTTTCTTCCTCACTCAATTTCCCGTGGCATAAGGTGCAATGCGTCGGGTCTCGAGGACCTGCGATCCGCCATTTTGAAAGGGAACGCCTGGCGCACTTTGCGATGAATTTTTTTCAGGGGTAACGTTACACGCCGGACACGGGGACAACCGTGAGGTTATGTTGCATGATTCTCGACTCCCAACCAGCGTTGCCAGATTATCTTCATGTAAAGATTCAAATTGTGGGGGGGGGGGGGCTTTCCTTATAAATGAAAGTGCTTCTAGTTGTATGTACCTAAAGTTATTTAAAAATCATTAATCCAATCCTAAGGTCTGAGGATATAATTCCATATCAGACCAATTGGAGGATGTTTCTCTGACATCCCAATCAAGATTAATCCCCGTGTCGCGTGGAACCTAGTTATCGAAATCCGTTTCGACATTGCCTGATTAACATGCGGTTATAGACAGCGCGGTCGTAAAACATCGATTCTCTCCGCCTCTTCCTAGCACAGACAGGCAAGGGGCGGTAAACCTAGTCCATCAAAGTATCAAGCTCACCCAAGATCCTATATCGCCTACTAAATAAGTGGGTAAACCTCTTCCAGTCATTCCTCATCAGAAAAGAAATTATATAAGTCCCTTTCCTTTCCCGTAAGACAATCATTAACATTACGGAAAAGACCTACATTGTCTTCGATCTGCGGTAGCAGTTTTGTATTCTGTGCATGCCGTTAACTTAACTGTTTTTCGTGGTCCAGCTCGCGAAAGGATCGGCAAAGAAGACGCCTATTTTAATTGCCGCCACCACCGTTACAGCGAAATTCCAGGTCGACCGTAATATCCCAGGCTTGCTTTTGGTTCCTTCTTCTCGCAACAAAAACAGTAGGCATTTTTTCCCGGGCATTGTATTCGGGTCGAGTTGAGAAACACGTGGATGGTGGTGAGACACTTTGAGTATATGAGTAAAGTTCAAAAATGGTTAATTTCCTTTAAAATTAAAGAACATCTAACCAACATGTCCTAATCCTTCACCAAAGATCCTAATTCCCCAAAGATGAACTTCTTTTCTGGCCACTAGCAGTATGATAGGGAATTTAATTCAGTGACTGGGACTTTTCTCTCAAATGTACTAACGTGCAAATAAAAGGTGGATTTTGTAAACAGAGTTCTAATTCCAAGTTGGGCCAGGGGATTTCAGTAACGAAATATAATTTTGAGTTTGGGACAGGGATATTTCCGTGAAGAATTTTAATTTTTACTGTTGGGTTCAGAGGGGATATAGAAAGGAAATTTACAAAAACAATCAAAATAAATACAATTCTGACTTGGAACAGAGAATTTATTTAAATAAATGTAATAATTATGACTGGGAATAGGAAATTTCCATAAAGAAGGATAATTTTCACTTTCGAGCAGGGAGCTTCCGTGAAGAATTATAATTCAACTTGGAAAAGGAAATTGTTGACATGGAAAGAGAATTTTGGAAAAGAATTTTAATTCTAATTTAGAATAAGGGAATTTAAAAAAATGCATGTTCCAAGTAATAATTCGTCTCAATTTAAAATTTCCCGCTTGCATATAAAGTTTCGTAAGGAATTATAAATTTGAGTTAGGGATATGGAATTTCGTAATGAATTATAATTTTGTCTTGGAACAAGTAATTTTTTACATGGAACGGGAAATTTTTGAAAATAATTTTAATTCTGATTTATAAAAAGGGAATTCACAAAAACAATCAAAATAAATATAATTCTGACTTCGAACAGGGAATTTCTGAAAATAAATGTAATTGTGAGTGGGAACAGGGAATTTCCATAAAGAATTATAATTTTAACTTTAGAACAGGGGATTTCCGTAAAGAATTATAATTTAAACTTGTAGGTTAGGACAGGAAATTTTCGTGAAAAATTGTTATTTGACTTAGAACTGCGAATTTTTGACATGTAACGGGAATTTAGGAGAATAATTGTAATTCTGATTTAGAGAAAGGGAATTTAAAAACTTCCCCGTTCAAATTTTGAATTATAATTCTTTTACAAAATTCTTGTTGCTGAATCAGAATTATAATTTTTTCCAGAATTCCCTGTTCCAAATCTGAAATCTTTAAAAATCGTTTGAAATCATTCAAATATTTTGAACTTTTTTAAATTGAACGGGAAAAATTAACAACAAACTGCGAGAAAACCGGGAATTGAAAATTATCCATCGGGTAGGCACCCTGATTATCTGTACAAAAAGTTAGAAAATTATTGTTTTCCCTCAGAATAACATAAGATCCAACTCAATCCAGCCAAATTTGCCTACTATTTCGAAGCCGGGTTCTTCCGATTTATCCAATACATACTCTAATCCTTTGCCAAAAATTGTTGTTTTGAACAACCAACCCATTTTGACTACTCTTTTAACCAAACATCATAGGGTTTCTTCCCATTTATCTTTCTTACATATCCTAATCCTTTACCGATGATCTTACTTCCCGAGAGATGAACTCATTTTTTGGACACCTGACATTATCCCCACAATAAAATTTTCTTTCCACTCACAAAAGTCGGGAAACCGCCCTTAAGACTCCTTTAGAAAGATTTCCCACTGACTTTTCTACACTTTTGTGCTCAGCGGCTTAATCCACCAGGACAGGAAGCTTAATTTAAATTAAATTTCTCTCTGCACTCGCAGCTCTTCGATCCAAAAGATAAGACTACTCTCGAATGCATTTGCCCTCTAGCTTTTTGATTAGAAAAATGTCATTGGACCTAATCTTTATGCATGCCAGAGTTCTTCCATTTTGACGGGTGTCATCTATTTTCACGAGTGTCTTGATCTTTTATGCATAATATGTCCTAACTCCTACATCTTTACGTATGCAAGTGGGGAATGGTTTTAGACTTGGTAGCGGTGAGATTTTATATTCCTCGGAAGCGGAACTTAATAGAAAATAAAAGCGTCGTGGGAGTAGAACTATGTAGTCACGGTGAGATCGCGGGATGAGGAATCAAGGGGCAGGTACGAAGCCATCAGAGGAGTGAATTAGGGCCGACAGGCACCACTATGCATATCGTCACACCCTGCGACACGCTCCAAATTTGAAATTTAAATTCGGTACGTCTCACGGGACCCGTATATATATACACACGATTATATACATATGGAGAGAGAGAGAGAGAGAGAGAGAAAGAGGAGCATACAAATACACGCACCAGGTCGGATCGTTATCGGCCCGGTCGTTTTCACGAGAGCGACCGGTCCGTTAAGTCGTTTCCGCTACTCTGTAAACACACTCAGGAATATTAATTCGAGTAGAAAATAAGCCTAGGTCCTAGGTCCTAGATATCTCACGTTCCCAGCCTCACGATTTTTCCCCAGTATTTCAATTACAATGGATTTCACCCCAAAAACGTTGGTTCTGCTAGGATTTCTAAAACGATATGTCACCAATATACTTTCCTTTATCGTGTAATATATTTTCTGTTTTTTGAAAACAAATTTGGGAGAAACTTTAAAAAGGTTTGGCTACAAGAATGGAAAATTGGGTTAGTTAGATTATAAATTTGATCAAGGAGAATATGGTTGACAGTGTTGACCCTCTTGATCAGGTTTCTTCCTTTATTTGACTCGATTTGATGCCTGAAAACGAAGACGTAATATTATTTTTGTTGTTTGTCAACCAAAAGGAAAATATTGTTCTGTTGGTAGAAAACCAAGTTAATAATAATAAAGAATTGGCATTGTTTAATTTAAAATTGTTCCACTTTATACGTTTAAATTTTGAAGTTAGTTGTGCTAATAATTCAGGGTTGCTATACAGAGTTAGGGAATTTTCGATAAATTGAAGTTGAAGTTAATTTGATTATTTTGTTGAAAATTCATCAAATTTTTTTAAAAAGTCATTCTTTTTCGTTGAAAATTTAACTGTTTTGTTTAAATTTCTTCTTTTTGGGTGGAAAATTAATCCATTTTGATAGAAATTGCATTTTGTTTTTTGTTAAAAATCACAACTGTTTGGTTGAAAATTAATCTGTTTTGGTTGAGGATTAAACTATTTTGTTGCAAAATTGTCTTTTTCGTTGAATTCAACTGTTTTTGGTTAAAAATTAAAATCTCTTTTTAGTATGATATATCAAATATTATATTTTTCTTTCATAATTTATCTTTTTTATTTAAAAAATCAACTACTTAGTTGAAAATGGAAATTTAAATAATATGATGCTAATGTTTTTTGTAGACAAAAAACATTAACATCATATTATTTAAATTATTCACTGGTCAAAAAACTATAACATCAAATAATATTTACCATCTTTAGTTGAAAATTCAACTATTTGGTCGTAAATTCCGATATTTTGTTGAAAATTCATCTTATGTGCCAAAATATTAATTTTCTTGGTGACTAATTCATCTTTTTGGTTTAAATTTCTTTAAATTCACATATTTGTTTGAAAATTCATGTACTTTGTTTAAAATTAATCTCTTTTGGTAGAAAATTAATCTTCTTGGTTGAAATGTTATCTTTTTGCTTAAAAATGTATTTCATTGGTTGAAAATTACTTTTCTTTATTGAAAGCTAATTTTTTAACTGAAAATGTAACTATTCCATTTTTTGTTGAAAATTGATCTTTTTTGATAAAAATTTAATCTGGTTGAAAATTTAATTATTTGGTTAAGAATGTATTTTACCTTGTTGAAAATCTATTTTCTTAATCAAAAATGTAATTATTTAATTTTTGCTTCAAAATGTATCATTTTTTATTGAAAATTTATTTATTTGCTTGAAAAATTGTCTTTTTTGAGTTGAAAATTCAAGTTTTTTGTTAAAAATTCATTTTTTTTCTATCGAAAACTCAACGATTTTGCAGGAAATTCGTCTTTTTAGTTTCAAAATTAATCATTTTGAATGAGGTTTTTTTTATTATTGACTGAAAAATCTTTTTTGGTTGATAATTCAGCTCTTTTGTTAAAAATTCCTCTTTTTGATTTGAAAAAAAAATGTTGGTCTATGTTGGTTGAGGATTCAACTAATTTGTGGAAAATTCGTATTTTTTGGTTTAATTCAACCGTTTTTGATTAAAAATTAAAATATTTTCTTTTTGGAAATATCAATCAATTAATCTCTCAAGGTATAAGTTTGTTTTTATACATAAAATAAAAATTCAGAACGTTCAGGGAAGATGAAAAATTGGCGAGAAAATTGGTCAGGGAAAAGTCAGAGAATTTTGAAATTGTGATTTTGTAGCAACCCTCTAATTGATGAAAAATATTTACGGACTAGGGTCCATTAAAGGGTCAGTGTCATTAATTCGGACTCTCGCTGCGACGAGGTTCTTATTATTTTGCACCTCTCATTAAAAGTCATTTTTATCTACAAGATTGCCTTTTATTTTCTGCTTACAGTCGTTCTCTTGGACACAACAACGGAAGAGAGCCTCGAATGGACACGTTACCCCTACGGACCACAAGCAAGCACACCAGGCGTAAGTATCTTTATTTTGCATTATAAATTCTCTAGATTATTGTATTATGCGAAGGATCAATGGCCATTTTTATTTCTAAGAAAGCTAACACAAGATTCAAATTAAAATTGATATTCTTCACCAAGACCACTACTTTCTTTTAATGCAATGACTGTTTAAATTATCGTCTTTGCAAGTTTATTGTTATCATTTCTTTACTTAAACATTCATTTGAAGAAACTTGTCATATTTGAAAAAACCAGCCATTTTGAATTTCGCAATGCTAATCATAAAGTATTTTTCCATCCAAAGTACGTTTAGAAACTGGGTTACAAAAATTGGCGAAACATTTGTATGAATACGACATTTTGGATGCTTTTGTGTCTTTCATTTTGTATTTCGACAATCGAAACTCAAGTTGAAATTCATCAACCCAAAATACATTCAGTAACTAAATTTTATAACATTTTGCTAAATTCACTGGAATCCGCCATTTTGGATCCTCGAATTTTTGCATCGGAATCAATATGATCCAATATGGCTGAAGTTGAAATTACGAAATTTAAAATCGGAATCCAATATGGTGGACCGACAATTTTCAAAGTATATGAATTGCAATTGATTTTGAAGCAAATTCACTAGGTTTAAAGATAAAGTTTTGAAAATTATTTTCCCAAACTACTTTCTTATAATAATTGGAGGGGGGGGGGGGGTACGATCGAGTTTTTAAAAGAAAAGTACGAGTACTCTGTATGGTCAGTGTGCGAGGATGGGGCAAAAAATATGAGGATTCGCAACGGTACATGCGAACCAGTCCCGAGCACGTTGCATTAAATCATAAAACTCGCTCGTGAGTCGCATTCTCGATGTTGGGGCACTCCAGAGCCGATGAGAGTCGCAGCTCCCAGGTACTCCTGAACCACTCGAAATTTCGTTGCACTCCCTGAAAAAATTTTCTCTCGGGATATATTTTCCCACTGTGGAAAAACGTATGAAAAACGTGGATGTACTTTTTTTTAGCCCCTGATAACTCGAATTGCGCCTTTCTCGCAAGTGGTGTTTGCACTTTTAGTGCTGGAAACTCAAACTGCGAAAAACAAATAAACAGTATGAACAAAAGAATTTTACCTGTAAGTCAACATTATTCCCTTGAGGTATTTCAGTGCTTCATATTTTGTCGAGGTCGTTAAACTCAAACCCCTCATCTTTATTTTCCGAGGGGAAAAGGGTGGGTCTGTATGCTCAAAGACTGAGGTGCGAATTGACTTTAAAGAAACAGAGAATAACTTTTTCTAGTTTTCGTCGCCTTTCTTCTCAGTTTCTCTGAAATAGAGTAGAATTTTATTTAAAAAAAAAATCAAGCTTCTGTTCCTTCGGCTTCCTTAATTCAGATTCCCGAATGGTAATTTGGGGAAAGGGGGAGGGCGTGTTTAACACCTCGAGAAAAATCAACAGACTCTTCTTTTTATTTCAAACTGAGCCCGATTAGCGATGGTTCACTAACTATCGAATTTCGAAAGCCAGAAGAAAAACGAGGCACGCAATGTTCAAGCCCCTCGTCCCCTTGCCCATTTGCCCTTCGCAGTAATTCTCTAATTCTTCCTGCGGACTGGCGAGAACGGCGAACCTCTGATAGTCTGCGGACGTACCTCTAATTTGTCCGTTCAAACAAAAACCAATTTGTTGCCCACCGGACTCACTCCACTGAATACTCCCCCCCCCCCATACACACTCATATAATGGTGTTTCTCTCTCCATCTGAGCGATTTTTTCATTCTATGGGTCATTCTGTGGAGAGAAACATACATTGGCATCAGAGGGAGAAAGATAGAATGGGGTGGTGGAATCAAGTGGGGAGTGGGAGAATGAGGCAAAAGGCTGATTTAAACCTGTCTGGCGGCCCGCTGCGCGCTTAACAACTGAAAAACAAATATGGCGCGGGGCGCCCTGTGCACCGGTCAGCGGGAGCTCACGTATGCACTGAGGCTATAACCGCGCTTCTGGTAGTAGTCCCGGTTGTGAAATAGCAAGGAACGGGCATTTTTGAAGGGTAGGAGTCGAGATAAATGAGCCTGACCCACTGTGAATTTATTTGACAAGTTTAAGCGATTGATTTAATCCGCTACTTTAAATTTTGATAAACTGATGGAATTTCTGGATTCTGAGGGATGAAATAGATTTAGAAGCTAAGCTTCAAGAAAATTGAATAGTTCTTGCAAAAGCTGCCATTTTCGATCCTCTATTTTCTTCATTTTGAATTTTGTTAATCGGGGCTGTAATTTCCAAGATGCGGCCGGAAGTACCATTTTTAAATTAAATTTCATAAAAATGTAAGACATGTTTAAGAAGACACCATTTTGGATTCACCAAGGAAAAATACCAAAATGAAGTGTTCCAAGAGAATCCTGCATTTCGGATTATGTCAGATCTAATTTGTTAGCATGAGAAACAACAAAGGTGAAATGCTATATGATACAGACGGGATAGTAGACGCTTTAAAAGACTCTTTTAGTGAACTGCAATGTTCACGAAACGTCGGCAAGTTTCGTAGTTTTGCACGCGATTAAAGCCCGAAAAAGCTTTAAATTTTCAATTCAAATTCATCATAAATCAAAAGCTCTTTCTTCAAAATCTTGTAAAACTGAATCAGAAACTACTAGGGATAACGGCGAACCCATAGGACAATCCGATATTTGTGCATCTGATTTCTTATAAAAACAGAAAACATTACCATTGAAAACGTTTTTAGTAACTACTACTAATTCATTGTTAGTTGTTTTTACTAAGGTACGATTTAAAATAAGTTTTTTTTTTCAACGCAATCTAAAGCAAGACCTAGTTGGATGCTATCAAAAATTGATACAACGTCTAAGGAAACTATTGAATGAGTTTTAGGTACGATAATGTTTTTCAGGACATCTTCAAGCTCTTAAATATTTCTTCAAAGCAAACTAGTGTTTATAGAGACTTGTTTTTGAATATTTCAAATATATTTGGACAAATTGTAAGTAGGACTGTGAAAATAATCAGACTCTAAGTTAGATTTGGTTTGTGGACGTTTGGGAGAGCATAAGCTTTTGCATATTGATCATTAATTAATCTGTTGCTTTCCTATCCAAGAGCTGTCTCATTACATTTATTTTCAATTGTCGGAACTATACTAGTTTTTATTTTTTTATGAAGAATATCATTCTTGAAAATTTTTTCAACTGTTTTGTAATAGTCTCTATTAGCTACAACAGTTGAATTGCCATTATCGGCTTCTGAAAAGATTAAATTTTTACGTTCCTTTTGAAAATTTTCTACTAACTTGACAGGACTTTTATTAAATTTTTTAACTTTCTTACGTTTTGAAACTACTTGAGGAGCAGTTTCTCGGATATTAAATTTCAAATCTTCTTCGATATATCTGATAGAATTCTCAATATTTACAACCAAACTGTTAATAGGAATTTCATTCACATTTAGAGGAATACTGAATTTGTTGCTTAAAGCTAAATTTTCAGTGATCTCATCAAACTTGTTGCAACAATCTTCTCTTTTTTCAATATTAAAGTATTTTTTACTAAGTTTTTAATTTCCAATCGTAAAATATTGGTCTGAGAGTAAAATTTAGGTTTTTTAAATTTAGAAATTGAATGTCTTACAATTAGGTTAAAAATGCAACTTCTTGGTTCAAAATTAATATGGTTCGGCTCAGGATTCAACTGTTTTTTATTCGAAATTAAAATCTGTTTCTGTGGAAATATTAACTATTACATTTTTTGTTGATAATTCATCTTTATTCATTAAAAATTCAACTGGATGGTTGTAATTTGAACTACTTTGTCAAAAATGCTTTTTTTCTTGTTGTTTGAAGATTCAACATTTGAGTTGAAAATTCATATTTTCGGGTTGAAAAATCAAATATTTGGTCAAAAATAAGACTGTTTTAATAAAAATTGAGCTATTTGATATAAAATTGAACTAGTTTTCAGAAAATTACCCTTTCTGTTAAAAATTAAATTTTCAGGTAAAAAATGGAACTGTTTTGTAGATTATTTGCCTTTTTCTCTTCAAAATGAACAACTTCGTTGAAAATGGATGTACTTTGCTGAAGATTCGTCTTTTTGATAGAATATTGATGTTTCTGGTGAAAAGTCCACCTCTTGGAGTATAAATTTAACTTTCTGATTGAAAATTTTTCTTTCGATAGAAGATTCATTTTTCTTCATTAAAAATCTAATTTTTTCGTTGAAAATTGAACATTAGGGTTTCAAAATTCAATTTTTCGGGTTTAGGATTCAATTGTTTCTTCATTACATGATTTGTTTTTCTCTCTTCAAAATTCAACACTTTTGTTGAAAACTTATTTTTTTGGTTGTACATTTAACTACTTGGTTCGGAATTAATCTTTTTTTATTGAAAATTCAACTGCTTGGTTGAACTACTTTGTTGCAAATTTCTTTTAAGACTGACTTCTTTGGTTGAAAATTTAACTTTTTTCCTGAAAATTCGTTTTTTTTAGTGAAAATTAATTTTTCATCTGAAAATCTAACTATTCTATTTTTTGTTTGAAATTTACACTTTTCAATTTGAACATTCAACTATTTGGTTTGCTAAATATAAACTTTTCATTTTGAATATAAACTTTTTTTCATATAATCATCTTTTTAGTTGAGAATTAAACTATTTTGTTAATAAATCGTTCTCTTGTTTTAATTCTACTAGTTGAAAATTCAACTTTTGATAGAAACGCCCATTCATTCGGTATTTTTGAATCTTTTTAGGTTAAAAATTCTACTACTTTGATAAGGTCTACTTTTTTGGTCAAAAATGGAAAAATTTTGCTAAGAATTCGCTTTATCAACAAAATACATAAATTTTTAACAAAGAATACCAATTTTTCGCAAAATAGTTGAATTTTCAACTAAAAGAGATAATTATTTAACCAAAAATCGAATAGTTACATTTTCAATTAAAATAATTTACTTTTTACAAAACAAAAAGCGACAAATTTTCAACAACAACAAAAAATATGCATTTTCAAGCAAGAATATTTAGTTTCTAACAAAAAGGCGATTTTTTAATGAAACACACGAATTTACAAGCAAATAGTAGAATTTTCAACTGAAAAGATAAATTTATAATCAAAGAAGAACCACTTACACTTTTAGTTGCAAAATTAATTTTTAGCTCAAAGAAAAACGACTTTTTAACAGAGTAGTAACATTTTTTATCGAAGTGATTACATTTTTAACCAAAAAGATAAATTTTCGAGCAAAAAGAATAAATTTTTTCCAAAAAGAAGAAATTTTGACCAAAATACATAAATCTTCAATATATAAAGTGTTTAACAAAAACAAAGTTTTCAAACTAGAGTCTTCATTTCTTACACAAAGAAAAAACAAATTGGAACAAAATACATGAATTTTCAACAAACAATTTTTAACCAAAAATGTGATGAAGATTCAACGAAATGGTTAAATTTCTAACCAAAAAATTGTCAACTCAAATCAAGAATCTTCATCAGAAAAATTATCAATATAGTAGTTACAATTTTAACAAAAATAGTTCACTTATTAAAAACAAGAAATAGTCTACAAGTATAAGATTCTTTTTCAACCAAAAAGAAGAATTTTCTACAAAAGAAATGAGTTTTTCTTGAATAGTTCAATTAAAAAAAAAATTCAAGCTAGAACCTTAATTTTCTACCGAAAAACCAACAAATTTGAAAAATATACGTGGATTTTCAAGTCTGACAAATTTTCACCAAAAATAAAATAGTTAAATTTTCACTTAAATGATTAATTTTTAACCAAAAATAAAACAAAAGTCAATTTTTCAGACAGCACGTTTTTAACTAAAATCAAGAATCTTCAACCAACAAAAAATAAATTTTTCAGAAACTAGTTCAGTTTTCAACAAAAAAAATTTCAAGCTCGAATATTTATTTTCTACCAAAAAAACAAACAAATTTGAAAAATATACATGAATTTTTTACTCTGACAAATTTTCAGCAAAAATAAAATAGTTACATTTTCTCTTAAAGAGATTAATTTTTTACCAAAAATAAAACAAAAGTTGAATTTTCAGACAACACGTTTTTAACTATAATCAAGAATCTGCAACAAACAAAAAATAAATCTTTTCGAAACTAGTTCAAATTTCAACCAAATAGTAGATTTTCAAACTAAAAATATACATTACCATCTAAAAATGAAATAGTTCAATTTTCAGCTTAAAAAATTAATTTTTAACTAAAAAAAAACAACAAAATTTTTTGATTCCCAAAGAAGAAATCAATTTTCTACCAAAATAGTTGAATTTTCAACCCAAAAAGACGCAATTTTAACAAAAGAATTGAATTTCGATCAAGCAAATGACTTTTAAACAAAATCGTTTTCTTTTCTACAAAGTGGATTAATTTTTCCCCAAATAGTTGAATTTTTAACAAACAAACAAAATTAATTTTTCACGAAAAACAGTAATTTTCTGTCAAAGCAGACAAATTTTCAACAAAATACATGAATTTTGAATGAAAATATCAATTTTTAACCAAACATAAAACAAAGTTTTAACAAAATAGTTAAATTTTCAACAAACACGTTTTTAACTAAAATAGTTCAACTTTCAACCAAATATTTGATTTTTAAACTAAAAATATACGTTAACAAGTAAAAATGAAGTAGTTAAATCTTCAGATTAAAAAATTAATTTTTAACCTAAAGAAGACAACAAATTTTTCACTTTCCAACAACGAAATTAATTTTCTGCCAAAATAGTTGAATTTTCAACACAGAAAGACGAATTTGAAAAAAAAAAATAGAATTTCGACCAAGCAAATGACTTTTAAACAAAATTATTATATTTTCTACAACGTGGATTGATTTTACCCCAAATAGTTGAATTTTCAACAGCAAAATTAATTTTCTACCCAAGTAGACGAATTTTCAACAAATTACACGAATTTTGAATAAAAAGATTAATTTTTACCCAAAAATAAAACAAATTTTTGACAAAAAAAAAAAAGTTTCAAGCTAGAATTTTAATTTTCTACCGTAAAACAAAGAAATCTGAAAAAATATACATGAATTTTCAATTCTGACAAATTTTCACCAAAAATAAAAAAGTTAGATTTTCACTTAAAAAGATTAATTTTTTAATAAAAATAAAACAAAGTTCCAACAAAATAGTAAAAATTTTGAACAACACATTTTTAACAACAATCCAGAATCTTCAACCAAAAAAATACATTTTTCAGAAACTAGTTCAACTTTCCACCAAATAGCTGATTTTTAAACTAAAAACATATATTAACAATTAAAAATAAATTAGTTAAGTGTTCATTTTAAAAAATTAATTTTTAACCTTAAAAAAAAAAATTTTAATTTCCAATAAATAAATTATACCAAATACCAAAATAGTTGAATTTTTAACCCAAAAGGACGATTTTTCAAAAAAAGAATTGAATTTCAACCAAGCAAATGACTTTTAAACAAAATTGTTGTATCTTTTACAAAGTGGATAATTTTCCCCCAAATAGTTGAATTTTCGAACAAAAATTTAAATTTTCAACGAAGAACAATAATTTTCTACCAAAACAGACGAATTTTCAACAAAATACATGAATTTCGAATAAAAATATCAACTTTTAACCAAAAATGGAATAGTTCAGTTTTCATTCAAGAAAACTAATTTTTTGGATTACAAATTAATTATTTGAAATTAAATTACCTAAATTGCTTCCAGTTACATGGACTACAAGTGGATTATCCTGGATTATTTGTGGATTACTCCAAGTTATTTAAATAACGTTTGGAAAACAAGTGGGTTACTCCAGTTTCAAGTAGATTACTCCAGAATGTAAGTGGATTGCTCTAGCTTAAAAGTGAATTACTCTAGAATATTTGGAATTATTAACTAGCAATCACCCTAGGCGAAGAGCTTCACAACGTCATCATATGTCCTATATCACACAAAAATACGCAACTTGACTGATAATTTCACATCACATCCACTGAGCAAAGCTCTCCACGAGGGCTCATGAGTATCCAAGATCCTAATAAAATTATAAAAATTGATTAGCCCAAGAGACTGTTTTCTTTTGTTGGCATATGTGTAATGGTGCAAGATATAATTGGGAAAATCGGTGGAAAAAGAGTGGTGGAGAAAGACTAGAAGAAAAGCGAATAATCGTTGAATCGACGAGTGCATATGAACGAGGTGATGCGAATTTAATTATCAAAGCATCCTCTCACATCCTTCTGGTTAGCTGAAGCATCGAATCGCGACGCAGCTGCAGCGGTAGGGCATTTAATAAAAAGCCATCCCCGCAAGTGAAAAATCCGATAGAGCCGAAGTGTGTGCAAATATTTTCTCTTTTTCTTTTCATCTGAGGCAGATCGGGTTGCACCGAAGCGGACTAACGTCGACACGTCAAATCGAGTACATATCGGTTTCGCAGCGCGCGCTAATATCCTTTGATAACCAATTTGTGCATACTTCCAACCCTCGATGCAACTGTGTTCACTTTTTTCACCAACCGGGTGATCAAATTTTTACACATATCCCAATCATTTCAAATTAAATAATAAAACTCGTTGTGTTTATTATTATTATTGTTATTTTTATTGTTATTATTAGTGTAGTGCTGGTCCATTTAAGTTTCTTTCATTCTGAAACACTAGTGAAACAGAGGCCATATTCGAATTTGTGTGGACTTTTGTTCAGGGGAGAGGAAAATTGCAGAAAACCACCTTCCGAGTTCACTTGAAACGCAATCGTATTTGTACATATATTTGATACAAGAAGATTGCATTTAAATATCCGAAAAAATGAACTGTAAACTCACTAGGGTGAAAATTTTTGATCTTAAATGAAAATTCTATCTAAAAAAGTGGTGTTCTGATATGTTTTGTAAATCTTGCATATCTCGGTTGTTTAGAATCTTAATTGTTTTTCGGTTTTGCTAGTGTTTTTACCGGAAATTGAGATTTGAAAAAAATCATTATATTTTGAAGGTTTATCATTTTTTAACAATTCTAAGTTATTTTAGCCTTTCGAACAAAAAAATAGTATTCTCAAACAAAAATAATTATAGTTTGAATAAGATTTTCCGTTTTTGAGCATTCTCAGATTTTTTCATGTTTTTAACAGGTAATCTGTTATTCATCAGGTAATCTGTTATTTTAAACGAAAAACATTAGATTGTGAGGCAAATTTATAATCTAATTTTTTTGTTTTGTTAGTTTAGAGTGTTTCATCGGATATTGTTTTTTAAGAAAAAAGTTATTTTTGTTAAATTCAGCTGTTTTTGATGAATAATTAAAATATTTTTTTGTTGAAATATCAACTATGACATCTTTTGTTAAAAATTCATCTTTCCGGTTAAAAATTCATCTACTAGTTAAAAAGTTGAACTAATATGTTAACAATTCATTTTTATTTGTGAAGATACATCATTTTCGTTGAAAATTAATCATTTTGATAGCAAATTCATATTTTTGAGTTGATAATAAATAGAAAATTTCTTTGAAAATTCCACTTTTTTTTGATAATTTGGGTTTTTTGTTTGAATTTAACTGTTTTTTATTTCAAATTAAAATATTTTTTGGTTGAAATATCAACTATTACATGTTTCGCTGAGAATTCATATTTTTTGCTAAATAATAAACTACTTGGCTTAAAGTTGAAATACTTTATAAACAAATTCATTTTTATTTTAAGATTCATAATTTTATTTGTAAATTCAACTATTTGGTTGAAAGTTGAGCTACTTCGTTAAAAATGATCTTTGCTGGTTGAAAATTCAACTATTTTGTTGAAAATTCATGTATTTTATTGTTGTAAATTCGTATTTTTTTGTAGTAAATTAATATTATTGGTCAAAAAGTCATCGTTTTGGTTGAATGTTGAACTCTTTTGTGGAAAATTAATTTTTTTGGGGTTGAAGATTCATCAATTTAGTTCAAAATTAGGGTTTTTCATCTGTTTTTTTATTTCAAATTAAAATATTTTTTGGTTGAAATATCAACTATATTACACGTTTAGCTGAGAATTCATATTTTACTTTTTTTTTGTTAAAAAGTAATTTTTTAATTGAAAACTTAACTATTCCATGTATGTGGTTGAAAATTCGTCATTTTGTATAAAATTAATCTTCATAGTTGAAAATGCATCTTTGAGTGTAGAAAATTCAGCTATTTAATTAAAAAATCAATTAAATGCAACTATTCAAAGTCATCTTTTTGGATCTAATATTGAAATGTTCTGTTGAAAATTTATTCTTTTCGGTTCAAAATTGATCTTTTATGGCAAAAGAGTCATAATTCTCGGTTGCAAATTAACACTTTTGTTGAAAATTCAACTCTTCCAAAAAATGCATCTTTTTGACTTGAACATTTAAATATTTGGTTAAAAGTTCAACTATTTTGTTGAAAATTCGTCTGTTTTACTTGTTAATGCATCTTTTTGGATAAAAATTAATTTTGTTTGTTGAAAATCATCTTTAGGTTGAAAATTTGTCTTTTTTTCATAGAAAAAATATTTTTTTAAACTGAATATTGAACTATTCTATTTTCAACTATTTGGTTAAACATTCAAATATTTTCTTGAACATGCAACATATTTCGACTCGAAATCTTAGGAATTTGAAGCCTGTTATCACTGATAAATTTAAATAAACAAATTATTCATAAAAATGGAAAACTAATCTGCTGGAACTCTAAAAATATTTATAGTTTTATGCACTGAAAAAAATGTTTGTTTTAAACGAATATTTGAATCTAATAATTTTTTTTATATGGGTTCAAACAAATCTTTGTTTGATTAAATTTGAATAAATTTTTATTTTGTTTAAATAAATTCCTTTTTTAAATTAAATAAAGTCATGTTTACTTCAAAGATTTATTATTTTACATGAATTAGAGATTTTGGGATAAAGTTCCGAAAAGCACTTACCTCCGATTTATTTGAAACTTCGTATACCGATGTATTTTAACTCAGTGATTACGGAAATGATAGTGAAAATACCCGCAAATGTGATTTTCAAGTTCAAAACACCCCAAAAATATATAATTTATGTGTTTTAACGTTGAAAATCAAATTTGCGGGTAATTTCCCTATTATTTTCGTAATCAGCGATTAAAAATACGTGGATGTACTTATAGTTTCAAATCAATCGGAGGTAAGTACTTTTCGCAACTGCCCCCAAATTTTGTTTTATAAACTTCATTCAATTTTATAAATAATTTTTAAAAATTGTTTATAAAACAAAATATTGACTGCCTTAGGACAATAAATGTTTAAAGTAAACATGACCTTTATTTAATTTAAACAAGGAATTTATTTGATCTAAATAAAAATGTATTCAAATCAAATAAATAAGATCAAATAAAGAATTTCTTTGAATCAAACAAATATTTGTTTGACACCATATCAAAGATGAAATTGGTTTGATTCAATGAAATTTTTTTCAAGTCAAACAAACATTTCTCTTAGTGCACTAATATTTTTAAACTGGCGCAAGGATTTCTAAAAATATTTATTAGATTTTTTTAGCACTATTATAATATTCTAAATATAGGTTTTTTATAGTAAAATGTTTTTCATTAACATCATTTGAAGTTGATGCAAGAATATAAAAGATTTCTTGATTCGAGAAGAATCGATTGACCCAATGTTAATACATTTTATTGAAGAGTAGAGAAGTTATGGTCATTTATAATATTTTAAAAATCGTTTTTTTTTTATAATAAAACTTTTTCAATTTTCATAACTAGTAGTTGATGCAAAAATAGAAAAGATTTCTTTATTCGAGAAAAATCGATTGACCTATAATGTTAATAAATTTTCTTGAAGAGTAAAGAAGTTATGCTCTCTTATAATATTTGAAAAATTTATGTCTATAGTAAAACTTTCTTCATTGTCATAATTAAAAGTTGATACAGTCATAGAAAAGATTCCTTGATCCGGGACTTAAGACATAAGTACATTTTATTGAAGAGCAAGGAAGTTATATCTTAATTCATAATATTTTTAAAATGGGGCTTTTATAGTAAAACTTTTTTGATAAACATAATTAAAAGTTGTTGCAAGAATAAAAAAGATTTCTTGATTCGGGAAGAATTGATTGACCTATAATATAATTACCTTAATTTTATGGAAGAGTAAGGAAGTTATGTCAATTTATAATATTTTAAAAATCCGTTTTTTATAGTAAAACTTTTTTCGTCAACATAATTTAATGTTGATGCAAGAATATAGGACAGATTTCTTGATTCGAGACAGATCGATTGACCTATAATGTTAACACATTTTATTGAAGAGTAGAGAAGTTATGGTCATTTATAATGTTTTAAAAATGGTTTTTTATAGTCAAACTTTTGCATCAACATAATTAAAAGTTGATGCAAGCAAAAAAAAGATTCCTTGATTTGGGAAGGATCGATTGACCTATAATATAATTACCTTAATTTTATTGAAGAGTAGAGAAGTTATGGTCATTTATAATATTTGAAAATTTTGTTTTTTATAGTAAAACTTTCTTCATTGTCACAATTAAAAGTTGATAGAGCAATAGAACAGATTTCTTGATCTGACACCTATAACATAATTACCTTTTATTGAAGTGCAAGGAAGTTATGACAATTTATAATATTTAAAAAATGGGGTTTTTCTAGTAAAACTCTTTTAATCAAGATAATTAAGAGTTGATGCAAGAAAAGACCACGATTAATTGATTTGGGAAGAATCGATTGACCTATGATATAATTACCTTAATTTTATTGAAGAGTAGAGAAGTTATGGTCATTTATAATATTTGAAGAATTTGTTTTTTATAGTGAAACTTTCATCATTGACACAATTAAAAGTTGATAGAGCAATTGAACAGATTTCTTGACCTGACACCTATAACATAATTACATTTTATTGAAGAGTAAGGAAGTTATGCTAATTCATAATATTTAAAAATTATGCTTTTTTTAGTTAATAAACTTTTTTCATCAACAAAATTAAAAGTTGATGCAAGAATAGAAAAGATTCCTGGATTCAGGAAGAATCGATTGACCTATAATATAATAAGCTCAATTTTATTGAAGAGTAGAGAAGTTATGGTCATTTATAATTTTTGAAAATTTTGTTTTTTAAAGTAAAACTTTCTTCATTGGCACATTAAAAGTTGATAGAGCAATAGAACAGATTTCTTGATTTGAAATCTATAACATAATTACATTTTATTGAAGAGTAAGGAAGTTATGACAATTTATAATATTTGAAATTATGATTTTTATACTTAAACATTTTTCATTAACATAATTAAAAGGTAATGCAAGAACAGACAACGATTCATTGATTGGGGAAGAGTCGATTGACCTATAATATAATAATCTTAATTTTATTGAAGAGCAGAGAACTTATATGGTCATTTATAATATTTGAAAAATTGGGGTTTTTATGGTAAAACTTGTTCCATTGTCATCATTAAAAGTTGACACAGCAATAGAACAGATTCCTTGATCCGATACATATAACATAATTAAATTTTATTGAAGAGTAAGGAAGTTATGCCAATTCATAATATTTAAAAATTATTATTTTTATGCTTACACTTTTTTCATCAACATAATTAAAAGTTGTTGCACAAATAGAAAAGATTAATCGATTCGGGAAGAATCGATTGACCTATAATATAATAAGCTCAATTTTGTTGAAGAGTAGAGAAGTTATGGTCATTTATAATATTTGAAAAATTTGTTTTTCAAAATAAAACTTTCTTCATTGTCACAATAAAAAGTTGATGGAGCAATAGAACATATTTCTTGATTTAAAACCTATAACATAATTACATTTTATTGAAGAGTAAGGAAGTTATGACAATTTATAATATTTTAAAAATGGGGTTTTTATAGTAAAAATCTTTTCATCAAGATAATTGAAAGTTGATGCAAGAACAGACAACGATTCATTGATTCGAGAAGAATCGATTGACCTATAATAGAATTATCTTAATCTTATTGAAGAGTAGAGAAGTTATGGTCATTTATAATATTAGAAAAATCGGCGTTTTTATGGTAAAACTTGTTCCATTGTCATAATTAAAAGTTGACACAGCAATAGAATAGATTTCATGATCCGAGACCCCTAACATAATTAAATTTTATTGAAGAGTAAGGAAGTTATGCTAATTCATAATATTGAAAAATTAGGATTTTTACAGTTAAACTTTTTTTCATCGACATAATTAAAAGTTGTTGCACCAATAGAAAAGATTCCTTTTGGTTCGGGAAGAAACGATTGACCTATAGTATAATAAGCTCAATTTTGTTGAAGAGTAGAGAAGTTATGGACATTTATAATTTTTGAAAAATTTGTTTTTTAAAGTCAAACATTCTTCATTGTCATAATTAAAATTTGATAGAGCAATACAAAAGATTTCTTGATCTGACACCTATAACATAATTACATTTTATTGAAGAGTAAGGAAGTTATGACAATTTATAATATTTTAAAATGGGGGTTTTATAGTCAAACTCTTTTCATCAAGATAATTAGAAGTTGATGCAAGAACAGACAACGATTCATTGATTCGGGAATAATCGATTGACCTATAATATAATTATCTTAATTTTATTGAAGAGTAGAGAACTTATGGTCATTTATAATATTTGAAAAATCGGGGTTTTTATAGTAAAACTGGTTCCATTGTCATAATTAAAAGTTGACACAGCAATAGAACACATTCCTTGATCCGAGAACTCTATCATAATTAAATTTTATTGAAGAGTAAGGAAGTTATGCTAATTCATAATATTTAAAAATTATGATTTCTAAACTTAATATTTTTTCATCAACATAATTAGAAGTTGTTGCACGAATAGAAAAGATTCCTTGACTCGGGAGGAATCGATTGACCTATAATATAATAAGCTTAATTTTATTGAACAGTATAGAGAAGTTATGGTCATATATAATATTTGAAAAATTTGTTTTTTATATTAAAACTTGTTCCATTGTCATCATTAAAAGTTGATACAGCAATAGAACATATTCCTTGATCCGAGACCTATAACATAATAAAATTTTATTGAAGAGTAAGGAAGTTATGCCAATTCATAATATTTAAAAATTATTATTTTTATGCTTCAAATTTTTTCATCAACATAATTAAAAGTTGTTGCACATATAGAAAAGATTCCTTGATCTGGGAAGGACCGATTGACCTATCATATAATAAGCTCCATTTTATTGAAGAGTAGAGAAGTTATGGTCATTAATAATATTTGAAAAATCGGTTTTTTTATACTAAAATTTTCTTCATTGTCACAATTAAAAGTTGATAGAGCAATAGAACAGATTTCTTGATTTGAAATCTATAACATAATTACATTTTATTGAAGAGTGAAGTTATGACAATTTATAATATTTTAAAATTGTGGGTTTTATATTAAAACTCTTTTCATGAACATAATGAAAAGTTGATGCAAGAACAGATAACGATTCATTGATTCGGGAAGGACCGATTGACCGATAATTTAATTATCTTAATTTTATTGAAGAGTAGAGAACTTATGGTTATTTATAATATTTGAAAAATCCGATTTTTTATAGTAACACTTGTACCATTGTCATAATTAAAAGTTGACACAGCAATAGAACAGATTCCCTGATCCGAGGCCTATAACATAATTAAATTTGATTGACGAGTAAGGAAGTTATGACAATTCATAATATTTAAAAATTATGATTTTTATACTTAAACTTTTTTCATCAAAATAATTAAAAGTTGTTGCACAAATAGAAAAAAATTCTTTGATTCGGGAAGAATCGATTGACCGATTGATATAATTGATTGATCGATTGATATAATATAATAAGCTCAATTTCATTGAAGAGTAGAGAAGTTATGGCCATATATAATATTTGAAAAATTTGTTTTTTAAAGTAAAACTTTTTTCATTGTCACAATTAAAAGTTGACACAGTAATAGAACAGATTCCTTGATCAGAGACCTATAACATAATTAAATTTTATTGAAGAGTAAGGAAGTTATGCTTTCATAATATTTAAAAATCATGTTTTTTATAGTTAAATTTTTTTCATCAACATAATTAAAAGTTGTTGCACGAATAGAAAAGATTCCTTGATTCGGGAAGGACCGATTGACCTATAATATAATTATCTCAATTTTATTGAAGAGTGGAGAAGTTATGGTACTTGAAAAATCTGTTTTTTACACTAAAACTTGTTTCATTCAGCTGATTTCAGAATAATCGGTTGGATCAATAACAAAAATAATATTTAAATAATTTATTTAATACTTTCCAGTCCCATCTAGATTAGATATTCGACATATGACTGTTTCTAGGAAATTAGAACGGTTTGTAGGTTTCAAGAAAGTAATTGACATGCGTCACTCAGTTCCTGTGCTTTTACCTCTATTAAGAGTAGAGTAGGTCGTAAGTAATTTAAACGCCGTTTTATGACCATTTCATACCAAAGAAAGAACAGAGAACACTATTGTTTCAAGCATTTGACGTACTTATACTAGGCGAATAAGAGTCAGGATAGGCAAACTTAAATATACATAAAAAAATTATACTGTAGAAGTAAAAATGAATTGTTCAGTAATTAATAATAATAATCTTCAAATTCATTCATTCACTTTGTGGACAATGAATCTCCTGCGTTTCCGCTCACCTATCGCCAGATTTTGTGTCTTGATTTTTTTTCTACTTTTCCCTGACCAATTTTTCATTTTCCTTGACCGTTATACATTTTTTTTCAGGCTCAATTTTCAACCAAAGAAATTAATCTTAAGCCAAAAAGATCAAATTTCCACGTAAGATTAATTTTCTATATAAAAAAAGATGAATTTTTAATAAAACGCATGAATTTTTAACGAGAGTTAAAATTTTAACCAAATAAATGTATT
This sequence comes from Andricus grossulariae, assembly GCA_011634705.1. Lineage (NCBI taxonomy): Eukaryota > Metazoa > Arthropoda > Insecta > Hymenoptera > Cynipidae > Andricus > Andricus grossulariae. The sequence goes on from JAABKJ010000755.1 coordinate 10,924,161, forward strand.
TTCAACTAAATTAAAGAATCTTTAACCAAAAAACAAAACTAATTTATGACCAAGAAGATTATTTCATATCAAAAAGGACGAATTTTAGAGAAAATACATGAATTTTCAGCTAAAAACCAAAAAGATAAATTGTCATAAAGAAGATTAATATTCTACCACAAAAGACGAATTTACAACCAACTAGTTAAATTTCCAACTAAAGAAAATACATTTTCAACAAACCACGAAGCAGTTAAATTTTCAGTTACGAAAAAAATTAATTTTCAACAAAATAGTTAAATTTTTAACCAAAGAAATGATTTTTCAACTGTAATGATGAATTTTCAATAAAAAAATTAATGCTGAACCAAATATTTGAATTTTCAACCCGAAAAATTGAACTTCTAACAAAACAGTTGAATTTTTAACAAAAGAAATGAATTTGCAACTAAAAAGATAAATTATCAACAAGAAGATTAATATTCTACCACAAAAGACGAATTTTCAACCGATTAGTTGAATTTCAGTTATAAAAAAATTAATTTTCAACAAAATCGTTAAATTCTTAACCGAAGAAATGATTTTTTAACTGTAATGATGAATTTTCAATTTAAAAAAATGAATTTTGAACCAAATATTTGAATTTTGAACCCAAAAAATTGAAGTTCTAACAAAACAGTTGATTTTTTAACAAAAGAAATAAATTTGCAACTAAAATGAGGAATCTTCAACAAACAAAAAAAGAATTTTCAAACAAGAATATTAATTTTCTACCAAAAAAGACGAATTTTTAACAAAACGCATGAATTTTTAACAAAAGTTAAATCTTCAACCAAATAAATTAGTTTTCACCTATATTAAAGAATCTTAAATAAAAAAAAAACTAATTTGTAACCAAGAAGATTAATTTTCTACCAAAAGGGACGAATTTTCAAGAAAATATATGAATTTTCAATAAAAAATGAATTTTGAACCAAATAGTTAAATTTTCGACCAAAAAAGTTGAACTTTTAACAAAATACATGAATTTTTCAACAAAATAGTTACATTTTCTACCAAAGATATGAATTGTCAACCAGAAAGATGAGTTTTTCACCAAGAAGATTTATTATATTCTACAACAACTGACGAATTTTTAACAAAATGCGTGAATTTTCAACCAAATAGTTGAATTTTCAACTAAAGGATCCAAGTTTTCAACCAAACACGGAGTTGTTAAATTTTCAGTCAAAAAAATTAATTTTCAAAAAAAAGAAACTACATCGAAAACCTAAAAAGAAGAAGAAATTTCAACAAAATAATTAAATTTTTATCCAAAGAATTGAATTTTCAACTATAGTGATAAATCTTCAATAAAAAAATGAATTTTGAACCAAATAGTTGAATTTTCGACCAAGAAGATGAATTTTTAACAAAATACATGAACTTTCAACAAAGTAGTTAAAATTTCAACTAAAGACATGCATTTTTAACTAAAATGAGGAATCTTCAACCAAACAAATGAATTTTTATCCAAGAAGACTCATTTTTTACAAAAAAAAAGACGAATTTTCAAGATAATACATGAATTTTTAACTAAAAAATATAAATTTTCAACCAAGAATCGAATGATTATATTTGCAGATAAAAAAATTTTTTTTTAATCATAAAAAACGAATTTTAAACAAAACACTTAAATCTTCAACCGAAGAAATTAATTGCCGACCAAAAAAATTAATTTACCAGCAAGAGGATTAATATTCTACCACAAAAGACAAATTTTCAACCAAATAGATAGATAAATTTTCAACTAAAAAAAATACATTTTTAATCATACGCGGCGTAGTTAAATTTTCAGTTGAAAACATTAATTTCAAAAAAAAAAAAACAGAAATCTTAACAAAATAGTTTCATTTTTAACCAAAGAAATGAATTTTCAACTATATTATTAAATTATCAATACAAACATTAATTTTAAAACTAAGTCGTTCATTTTTGACCAAAAGGATGAGTTTTCAGTCATGAAAAATAAGGTTTTACACAAAAGAACGAATATTCAACAAAATAAGTGAATTTTCAACCAAAAAAATAGATTTTCAACAAAATACATCAATTTTCAGCTAAGAAAAATCAGATTTCAACCAAAACTGGAATAGTTAAATTTTTAGTTAAAAGATTAAGTTATTAGTTAAAAAGTTAATTTTCATCCAATTGAAAACGAATTTTCAACAAAATAGTTAAATTTTAACTAATGAAATAAATTTTTTAACAAAATAGTTAAATTTTAACCAATGAAATAGATTTTCAACTACAATGATGAATCTTCAATATGAAAAAATAAATTTTCAACCAAATAGTTCAATTTTTGAACAAAAAGATGAATTTTGAACAAAATACATGAATTTTGAACTAAAAAAAATATAAATTTTTATTCAAAAATGGATTATTTCAACTTTCAGTTAAAAAAATACTTTAAAAATACTAATTTTTAACAAAATAGTCCAATTTTTAACCCAAGAAATTAATTTTCAACAAAATACATGAATTTTAAATACATTTTTGACCAAAAATGGAATAGTAAACGTTTTAGTTAAAAAGTTAATTTTTAACCAATTTCCAAAGAATTTGCATTCGATATTATTATTAATATTATTATTATTATATCGAGAGTGCTTAACTTCTGTGATCAAATGAAAAATCTCAAATATTTTATGTATCCAAGCTTATACCAATATTGAAGAGTCTTTAATTGAAAAATATTCAAATTTGAAGAACTTTAAATTGCAAATCGTTAAAATTAAAGAATTTTCCATTGTAGATCTTCAAAATTGAACTATTCAAAAATGTTCTTTTGAAATATCCATCTTGAAAATGAGATAATTTGTAATTATATATTTTCAAAATTCGAGAATTTTCAATTGTAACTCTTCAAAATGGCAGAACTTCGATTTATAAATCCTTTAAAACTGAAGACATTTTAATTTTTATAATTTACAATAAAATATTCTTCAATTTTAAAGATTTATAATTGAAAAACTTGACTTTTGATTTCCAAAATCATCTTTAAAATTCAAGTCTAATCTTCAAAATTGAAGAATTTTAATTTGCAAATCATTAAAAATGAAGAATTTTCAATTGTAAATCTTCAAGATTGAACTATTCGAAAATGTTTAAAATATATCCATCTTGAAAATTAAATAAATTGTAATTATATATTTTCAAAATTCAAGAATTATCAATTTTAACTCTTCAAAACTCCAGAACTTTGAATGATAAATTTGTTTAAATTGAAGAAATTTTAATTTTGAAAATTTAGAATAAAAAATTCGTCAATTAGAAAGATTTAGAATTGAAAACTTGACATTTTATTTCCAACACGATCAAAATCCAAGAACTTGTATTCAAATACATCTTTAAAATTAAAAAGTTTTCAACTGTAATTCTTCCAAATTCTAGAATATTAAATAGTAAATCTTTAAAATTAAAGATCTTTTAACTTTTACGATTTACAATTGATAAATTCTGTAATTTTTATGCCCTACATTCGAAATCTCTACAATTTTAAAAATTTATCATTGAAAACTAGACTTTTGATTTCCAAAATCATCCAAATTTAAGAACTTTTATTTAAATACATCTTTAAATTTGAAAAGTTTTAAATTGCAAATCTTAAAAATTCTCGAAAATTATATTGCAAATCTTTAAAATTAAAGACTGTATAATTTTTACAATTTACAATTAAAAATTGTGTAAGTTTGATGATCTACATTCGAACTTTGTTCAATTTGGGAGATTTAGAATTGAAAACTTGACTTTTCATCTTCAAAATCTTTAAAATTGAAGAGCTTTCAATTGTAAAATTTCAAAATTGTAGTTTGAAATCTAAACCTTAAAAATTGAAGAGTTTTTAATTTTTAACATTTAGAATTAAGACTTATGCAAGTTTTGAGTTTAACAATGCAAAAAGCTGTCGTTTTGATGATTTACATTAGAAGTTTCTTAAATTTTGATAATTTATAATTGAAAACTTGACTTTTGATTTCCAAAAAAATGAGAATTTTTATTTATAAATTTCTAAAATAGAGTTTTCAATTATGCATCTTCAAAATTCAAAAATATTACATTCCAATTCCTTAAAATTGAAGAATTTTTAATTGTGAGGCTTCAAAATTGAACTATTCCAAAAAAGTGTTCCAAATTAAATACCTTTAAAATATAACTCTTGAAAATTCACTTACTTTATTTGATAATTATAATTTTTTATTTCAAGAATTCTTTGTAAAATACTAAAATATAAGTATGTATCTAGGTGTTGGCCAACAATAAAATAAATTCAAAATTGTATAATTTGCAATTCTATACTTTCAAAATTCAAGAATTTTTGTATTGTAATTTTTTTAAATTGTAGAACTTCGAATGGAAAATCTTTAAAAAATTTTCAATTTTAAAGGCTTATAATTTAAAAAGTTGTAATTTTTATGATTTATATCCTAAATTTCTTCATTTTTGAAGATTCATCATTGAAAACTTGACTTTTGATCTTCAAAATAATCAAAATTTAAGAAATTTTATTTATACATCTTTAAAATTCAAGAGCTGATCAATTTTCAACTAAAATGATAAATCATTAACAGAAAGAATGGATATTTAACTGAACAGTTCAACTTTCAAGTAAGGAGTTTAATTTTTTTTAAATTAGTTTTTCATTGATAAGATTAATTTTCTACCAAACAAGATGAATTTTCAATAAATTAAATGAATGTTCAACCAAAAAATGGAATTTTCAACTAAAAATGATTAATTTTAATCCAAAAAGATGAATTTCCAACATGAGCGATGAATCATTAACTAAAATAATGAAATTTTATCAAAGCAGTTTAACTTTCGACCTACACTAGTTGAATGAAAAAAATTAATTTTCCGCCAAAAAGATTAATTTTTTACGAAAAGGACGAATTTACAACAAAATGCATTTGATTAAAAATTTGCCTTCAAAAATTGATTTTTACAACAACAAAAAAGAACGAATTTTCAACAAAATATTAAAATTTTCAACCAAAGAGATGCATCTTCAAGTTAAATCATGAATCTTCAACCAAAAAAATGAATTTGTAACAAAATATTTTTATTTTAAATTAAAAAAAGTTCATGTTACAATCAAAAATATTTTTATTTGAAATAAAAAAACAGTGGAATATAACCAAAAAAATTAAATTTCAGCGAAAAAATCTATTTTCTACCAACAAAGACGAATTTTCAACAAAATAATCAATCATTACCCAAAAAAATTAATTTTTCATTTAAAATAAAAAACAGTCGAACTCAACTAAGAAGACGAATTTTGAACCAAGAAGATTTATTTTCTAACAATAAGGACAAATTGGTCTAATCAGTTACGTCCACTGATCGAATAAGTAATTTTGCATGATCTAAACAAATTCAATTTGAATGACGTAATCAGTAACTTTCACTAATTAAATCAGTCACTTTAATTTTTTTCCTAATTTGCTATAATTTTGAACGATTAAAAAAAAAACAATGGAAAAAATCTACTAGAAACTGAAATTTGTTGCTAATATTCGGAAACTTAAAAAAAAATTAGAAATGTCACATATTGTTGTATTTGATTGTGAGTTATTATTCTTTACTGTGAAAAGTGATTTTTTTATTTACTTTATTTTTTTTCCAGTGACAAACTATAACCAGGGAGGGCTTTCGATGTGGCAATGACGCGGGTAATTTGTAGTCAAGTGTCAACTTTAGAGTTATTTCGGTCTTCGAGCAGGGGTTTAGGCCTCTTTACATACATACACGTAATGTTTACACGAATGAGTAGAAGTGAGTCGATCTTTCTGAAAATTATCCTTTTTTCGAGACTTTTTTCTCTCTTATTTTAAATTCTATTAATTACCAACTCTTACATTCCTTTTTTTCTATAATTCTAATCCATTCTATTCAATATCCAGAAGAATAAATTAACGTGGAAATTCACGTGGTATGCCTCGTTTAAAAGCACGAGGGATTTCACGTGGATTAAGGAAATTCACGTGAAATTCGGGTGTTTGATTGAAAAAATTCACGTGGAAATCCACGTGGTATTATAATTCCTCGTGAAAAACCATGTAGGATTCCAAGCGGATTAAGGAAATCCACGTGGAAACCCACGTAGGACTCCACGTGAATTAAGGAATTCCACGTGAAATTCTATGTTGGTTTGTGCGTGGAATTCCAGGTGAAATTCGGGTGGTGATTTGAAACGATTCACGTGGAAATCCACGTGGTATGAATCCTCGTGAAAAACCATGTAGGACTCCAAGCGGATTAAGGAAATCCACGTGGAAACCACGTAGGACTCCACGTGGAATTCTATGTGGGTTTGTGCGTAGAATTCCAGGTGAAATTCGGGTACTGAATTTAAATTATTCGCGTGAAAATCCACGTGGTATTCCTTATGAAAAACTATGTAAGATTCCAAGCGCATTAAGGAATTCCACGTGGAAAACCACGTAGGACTCCACGTGAATTAAGGAATTCCACGTGAAATTCTATGTTGGTTTGTGCGTGGAATTTCAGGTGAAATTCGTGTTGATTTGAAACGATTCACGTGGAAATCCACGTGGTATTAATCCTTGTGAAGACCATGTAGGATTCCAAGCGTATGAAGGAAATCAACGTGGAAAACTACGTAGGACTTCACGTGGATTAAGGAATTCTACGCTAACTTCTACGTGGGTTTGTGAGTGGAATTCCAGGTGAAATTCGGGTGGGTAATTGAAACAATTCACGTGGATCGCCACGTGGAATACTACATGGATTTTCACGTGGAAACCCTAGTAGGACTCAACGTGAATTAGGGAATTCCACGTGAAATTCTATGCGGGTTTGTGCGTGTGGAAGTCCAGGTGAAATTCGGGTGGTGAATTGAAACGATTTACGTGAAAATCCATGTCATATTCCTCGTGAAGAACCATGCAGAATTCCACGCGGATTAAGGAAATCACGTGGAATTCTACGTGGGGTTGTGCGTGGAATTCCATGTGAAATTTGGGTGGTTCGCCGAAACAATTGACGCGGATTTCCATGTGGAAAACCACGTATGAATCCACGCAAATTAAGGAATTCCACGTGAAATTCTATGTGGGTTCCTGCGTGGAACTCTAGGTGAAATTCGGGTGGTGATTTGAAACAATTCACGTGGAAATCCATGTGGTATTATTCCTCGTGAAAAACCATGTAGGATTCCATGCGGATTAAGAAAATCCTTTTAGACCTCCATGTGGGTTTCTGTGTAGAATTCCACGTGCAATTCGGATACTTCATTGAAATAGTTCACGTGGAATCCCACGTAGATTGCCACGTGGAAAACCACGTAGGACTCTACGAGGATTAAGGGAATCCTCGTTGAATTCTACGTGGGGTTGTGTGTGGAATTCTACGTAAAATTCCGGTGGTCAATTGAAACCATTACCGTGGTATTCCCGGTGGGAAACCACGTTGATTAAGGAAATCTACGTGGGCTTGTGAGTGCAATTCCAGGTCAAATTTGGGTGGTCAATTGAAACAATGCACGTGGATCTCCACGTGAAGACCACATGGATTTCCACGTGGAAACCCAAGTAGGACTCTACGCGAATTAGGAAATTCCACGTGGAATTCTATGTGGGTTTCTGCGTGGAATTCCAGGTGAAATTCGGGTGGTGAATTGAAACGATTCACGTGGAAATCAATGTGGTATTCCTCGTGAAAAATCATGTAGGAATCCAGGCGGATTAAGGACATCCTCGTGGACTTCTACGTGGGGTTCTGCGTAGAATTCCACGTGCAATTCGGATAGTTCATTGAAATAGTTCACGTGGAAACCCACGTAGATTGCCACGTGGGAAACCACGTAGGACTACGTGAGTTTAGGAAATCCTCGTGGAATTCTACGTGGGGTTGTGCGTGGAATTCCACATGAAATTCCAGTGGATAATTGAAACAATTAACGTCGTATTCCCAGTGGAAAATCACGTGGATTAAGGAATTCTACGTAGGCTTGTGAATGGAATACCACGTAAATTTCGGGTGGTTAATTAAAACAATTCATGTGGATCGCCACGTGGAAGACCACATGGATTTTCACGTGGAAACCACGTAGGACTTCATGTGGATTAAGGAATTCTACGCTGACTTCTACGTGGGCTTATGAGTGGAATTTCAAGTTACTTTTTTGTAGTGAATTGATACAATTAACGTCGAAATCCACGTGGTATTGCCCGTGGAAAACCATGTAGGATTTTATGTGAATTAAGGAAATCCTCGTGTAATTCTACATGAGTTTGTGCGTGGAATTCCACGTAAAAATCGGGTGGTTAATTGAAACAATTCACGTGGATCGACACGTGGATTTTCACGTATAAAATCACGTAGGAATCCACGTGGATTAAGAAATTCTACGCTGACTTCTACGTGGGCTTGTGCACGGAATTCCAAGTGACTTCCTGGTAGGATTCCAGGTTAAATTCGGGTGGTTTATTGAAAAAATGCACGTGGAAATCTACGTGGATTTTCACGGGAATTACACTGCCGTCCAAACTAAAAAGATACATAAGTGACATTTGTACGAAAATTGAGTTTTTGGTATCGTTGGATCCTTAAGAGAAAGGTGAGTCTAATTGTGTTGATAAACATTATTAATTATTAATATTTATTGCAAAAAAATATTGTTTGTAAATGAGGAAAGTCGAAAAAGTTGAAAAATACAAGATAAAAAGATACGCAAAGCAGCAATAATATCGATGTTTTACATCGATATTATTGAGAAACATCTATGCATCGAAAAAAACATCGATGAGTTAAAAATAATATTCTTTTAGTGTAAAATATTAAATATTTAATATAAATTCATATTGATATTAAGTATATTATGAAATATTATATAATATAAATATAAAATAAAATGAAAATATACAAAATATAATATATCAATTATACATGGTATTATAAATAAATATATTAGTGGTTGATTCTGAACTAATCTATTCAGATTATTTATTACATTTTCCAATTGCGAAAAGAAATAATACAAAAAAAGCACATTTTTCAAAATTGACAATATTTTAAAAACATCCTTCGTAACAATATTTAAATAAAAAAATATTTTTTCGAGAGGGCTGGTTTAGGTCGACTCTTCCCCTTCTCTCCCACTTTTTGCTACCTCATAGAGGAAGCTTTGTGATGGTAAGATTTTCGAAAAAAATTTAATTCATTAATTAAACTTTCCACAATTTAAAAATGTCTAATACAATGTTCTAAGAAATTGTCTAGATGTGTGTGAATGTATGGCTGTGTGGATGTCACACTTTTTTGTGAACACGACAACTTGAAAACGGTTGCAGATAAATTGATGAAACTTGGACGGCTTATTTTCACCACTAATATCTTAAAATTGACCGAAGGATTTCTGAAAATATTCATTGCATTTTCTTTGGCACTCAATAATATTTTAAAAATCGGTTTTTTATAGTAAAACTTTTTTTATTAACATAATTCAAAGTTGATGCAAGAATATAAAAGATTCCACAGTTCGAGAGTAATCGATTGACTTATAATATTGATATATTTTATTGAAGCGTGAGGAAGATATGGTAATGAATAATATTTGAGAATACGGTTTTTTATAGTAAAACTTTTTTCACTAACATAATTCAAAATTGATGCATGAACGGAAAAAATGCCTTGGTTCGAGACAAATCGATTGACCTATAATATTAATACATTTTATTAAAGAGTAAGGAAGTTATCGTCATTTATATTATATTAAAAATCTATTTTTATAGTAAAAATTTTCTCATTCTCATAATTTAAAGTTAATGTGAGAATAGAAATAATGTGTTGATTCGAGGCGAATCGATTGACTTGTAATATTGATACATTTTATTGAATAGTAAGGAAGCTATGGTAATGCATAATATTTGAAAAAAGGGGTTTTTATAGTAAAATTTTTATCATTACCATAATTCAAAATTGATTTTGAATTTTTGTTAAAAAATCATCCTTTCTCGTTGAATTTCACTGTTTTTTTATAAAAAATTGAAATAATTTGTTTTTAATTCAACCTCTTGGTTGAAAATTATTTTTTTTTTTTCAATTGAAAACTTGACTCTTAACATAAATTAACTTAGCATAAAGCTGACAAAGGGATAGGGTGCGATCGAATGTCCCCCCTCCCTTGTTCAGCTCGAGAAATTACCATTTTAAATACAAAATTTGATTTGTCTGATTTGTCATTGTATTAACAAAAATGTTGTATCATTTTGTAATTTTGTATTTTTTGTAAATTTCTATTCTTGAATTGAAGAAAATGAAAACTTTAGTTTGTCTATTATTTAAAAAGCCACAAATGCTTCTTTAATGAGGAAGCAAATTCATTTGCGAACGGGAAGCAAAGTGCTCGTGAAATGAGCACCATATAAATATAAATACAAATAAAGTGGAAACACTCAAGATCGAATTCACAGCTAGTTTGATTCTATTGTATTGATTTTTAGATGGCAAATTGTACTATTTCCAGGAAATGATATATTTTTCACAATATTCGATTACCTTTTCCATCGTTCTCCATGTTTTTGACCGGGTCGTACATCAACAAAAACACTTGAAAAACACTAATATGCATGCTGCGCAAGTGCAAGGACGTACACATGCTTACAGCGCGTGCATCAATACAAGGCCGGGGCAGCCAATGAACGTCGCTTGACAAAATCACCTCACGAATCGCGGTAGAGGTGGAATAGCCCTTGGAATAAGCAAGAATTCACTGTAGTTATTATTATTTTTTTTTCAACTAAAAAGATGAAAATACAAAATACTTAAATTTTTAACCAAATAGTTGAATTTTCTACCAAAAACATTTATTTTCTAGCACAAATAGGAATTCTCAACAAATTACATTTTTAACTAAATGCTTTAAAGAATTATTCATGTGATGCTAGTCCCAATTTTATTTGATAAATTTTTAATTTGTATTTTTTTCGTTTCTAAAATTTCTTAACAAAATAGTTGAATTTTTAAACTAAAAAGATCAATTTTTAATCAAAAATGGAGTAATTAAGTTTTCATTTAGGAGAAGTAATTTTCAACTTAAAAAATGAAATTTTTAACCAAACAGTTTAATTTTGTACTTAGTTGAATTTTCAATCGAAGAAGACGAATTTTCTACACAACAGTTAAATTTACAAATCGAGAATATGAATTTTCAGGCAATCAGTTGAATTTTCAACAAAATAGTTAAATAGTCAGTTATTTAAAGATTAAAGATTGTAATTTAAAATAAAAAACAGTTAGATTTAACCAATAAACACGAATTTTCAAAAAATACTTTGTGAAATCTTTTCAAACCTTTGAAATATTTTGTGAAATCTTTGCGAAGTCTTTTAAAATCTTTGAAATCTTTCGAGATTCTGAAAATCTTTGCGAAATTTTTCTGAAATCTTAGAAATCCTTTTAAATCTTTATGAATTCTTTGCAATTTTTGTGGATCCTTTTGAAATCTTTGATAAACTTTTGTGAAATATTTTCAAATATTTGAAATCTTGCAAGGTTTGTGAAATACTTTGAAACCTTTTGAAATCTTTGTCAAATTCTTTATGAAATCTTTTACATTTTTCGGTAATCTTTGAAATCATTTTAAATCTTCGTGAATTATTAGAAATTTTTGTGGATACTTTTGAAATTTTCCTGAAATCTTTGAGAAACTTTTATGAAATCTTACAATATTTTTTGAAATCTTTTAAAGCCTTTTGAAATCTTTGAAATCTTTATGAATTATTTGTAAAATCTTTTGAGTCCTTTTCAAATCTATGTAAAATGTTTATTTAGTGTTTTGAAATCTTTGAGATTTTTTAAATCCTTTGAAATCTTTAACATTTTTGTGAAACCTTTTGAAATTTTTATGAATCTTTTAAAATTTTTCTTGAATCCTTTGAAAGCTTTCCGAAATCTTTTGGAATTTTTGAAATATTTGTGAAATGTTTATTAATTATTTGTGAAGTCTTTTCAAATCTTTAAAAGCTTTTGAGTTTTTGGAAATGTATGCGAAATTTTTCTTAAATCTTTGAGATCCTTTTAATCTTTGTGAATTCTTTGACATTTTTGTTGAATCTTTTGAAATCTTTCTGAAAACTTTTGAAATATTTGAAATCTTGAAATATTTGGGAACTCTTTTGAAACCTTTTGAAATCTTTACAATATTTGAGAAATATTTGCAAAATATTTGTGAAATCTCTATGAATTCTTTGTAAAGTCTTTTGAAATATTCTGAAATCTTTTGAGAGCTTTCAAATATTTATGGTATTTTTCTGAAATCCTTTGGAATTTTTGTGAAATGTTTATGAAGTCTTTTGAAATCTTTAAGTTTTTTTAATTCTTTGAAATCTTTGTGAATCTTTTAAAATATCTCTGGAATCTTTGGAAATCTTGATGAAATCTTTCTGAAATGTTTTAAAATCTTTTGTTATCTTTGAAATATTTGTGAAATATTTAAAGTCATTGTGAAATCTTGCTGAATTCTCTTGAATGATAACGAATGAATTAAGTTAATAATAATATATTATAATAATATTAAATTCCCTATCACCCCTCGCCCCTAAGTGGGTGATGCCATTTGCGGATGATGCCATAGTGACTGCAAACTTTAAAGAGGAGAGGTTGACCACTAGATTTTTGAGTGTACACGAGATTTTTGAAAGGAAATTTTGATGATTCAAAACAATAGGTTTAAACCCAATTTAATTTCAGTTAAATTATATAATAATTAAGTTAAGTCTTCATATCTTTGAAATCTTTTGAGATTTTTGTGAAATTTTTCTAAAACCTCTGAAATCTTTGTCAGAATCTTTATGAAATCTTTGTGTAGTCTTTTGAAATCTTTGAAATATTTGTAAAATCTTTTGAAATCTCTGAAATTTTAGTTAAATCTTTTGAAATCTCTTTGGAATCTTTAAGAAACTTTGTGAAATATTTTAAGCCTTATAAATCTGTGAAACGTTTGTGAAATATTTTGAAACCTTTGAAATATTTGTGAAATCTTTATGAATTCCTTGTGAAATTTTTATTAATTCTTTGTAAAGTCTTTTGAAATTTTGTGAAACCTTTGTGACATTTTTCTGAATTCTTTGAAATGGTCTGAAATCTTTGTGAAATGTTTATGAAATCTGTGAAATTTTTTGAATCTCTTGAAGTCTTCTTAAAATATTTGTAATATGTGAAATCATTGTGAAAACTGTGAACTTTTTATGAATACTTTTTGAAGTCTTTTCAAATCTTTGAAATCTTTGCGAAATTTCTCTAAAATCTTTGAGAAACTTTTGTGAAATCTTTGCAATTTTTGGGAAAACTTTTGAAACCTTTTGAAATATTTGTGATATCTTTCTGAAATCTTTGTGAAATCTTTATGAATTCTTTGTAAAGTCTTTTGAAATCTTCTGTAATCTGTTGAGATCTTTGAAACCTTTACGACATTTTTCTGAAATCTTTGAAGTCTTTTGAAAATCTTTTGAAATCCTTTAAATCCCCTGAAGTCTTTTTAAAATCTTTGTAAGCTCTGAAATCTTTGGGAAATCTGTGAAATGTTTTTAAAATCTTAAAATCTCGTGTACACTCAAAAATCTAGTGGTCAACCTCTCCTCTTTAAAGTTTGCAGTCACTATGGCATCATCCGCAAATGGCATCACCCACTTAGGGGCGAGGGAAGTGTAAATTCTGAGGATTTTTCTGTGTAGAGTTAATGTTAAATGAAAGGGGGAAGTGATAAAAATAAAAAATAATAGCGTTACGTCATTTATGGATGCCGCCTATAAAAAAGTCTCCTAATTTAATCATCCCATCACAAACAAAATGAAAGTATCTTTTAATTTCATTTTCAAGAATAAAATTTACGTAACTTTATCTACTGTTACTGGATCGATCTCATTCGTAAATAAAATCAATTTCCCAATGCTGATCGATCCGCCACAATAGCTTTTCAGAAAGCAACAATGTGCGATAATAATAAAACGCTCAGCAGGTTTCCGTTGGTCACATTGTACCTGGAGGTGCAGCAGACATGGACAGTCGACTAAACACCGGTGATTTGATCATGTCCGTCGATGGAGAGAGTGTAATGAATTCTTCTCACCGACACGTTGTTCAATTAATGATAGCCGCTGCTCAAAACGGAGTAGTGACGTTAGGTATCCGTCGGCGTATCAACATTCAGGAACATCTACGAGACAACATGCAGGGTTCCTATGGCAGACAAATGAACATCCAGTATCCTTACGACGTCGCCGTCACTAGAATGGAGAATGAGGGATTTGGATTCGTTATCATTTCTTCCGTCAATAAAGCTGGCTCTACAATTGGCAGAATTATTGAAGGTTCTCCAGCTGAAAGGTGCGGAAAACTAAATGTTGGAGACCACATCCTCGCAGTTAATCATGTCGATATCACGAACGTTTGTCACAAGGACATCGTAAACCTGATTAAAGATTCGGGGTACTCGGTGACTTTGACGATCGGCTATCCCTTGGATGATTGCTGCAGCAGCACATCCCTGTCACAAAAGGTTAATATGATTCAATATTTTAGTAATTTTTTATTAGAAAATTTGGCAGAATTGTATTTTTATAAGTATGCAAACAATTTATTTTTACAGGATGAGTCTACAGGTGATGGTGATGGTGGTCAATATCATGCTGTCGAATTGACTAGGGGAACTCGGGGTTTTGGCTTCAGTATACGCGGTGGTCGTGAATTTCAAAACATGCCACTGTTTGTCTTGCAAATCGCAGAAAATGGTCCTGCTTCCGTGGACAACAGACTTAGAGTAAGTACATTCTCAATTATGTATTAAAAATTAAATTTAAAAATGCAGGGTGGTCGTTGAACCGGAAAACTGGGGACGACCGGGAATTTTTTTAACTTTCTGTAAAAAAAGTTTTCCAAGTACTTCAAATGTTGCAATTTATAACGAGTCTTATTTGAAATTCTATTTAGTTTGGAAATATCAATTTGTAATATTTTCAAGCTTGAAATCATTCAGTTTATAATGCGTAATTCAGAAGTCCTTTGCTTTTAAAAATGATAATTTTTCAGTCTTAATTTCTAATCGTTAATTTTCAAATTAAAATATTTTTAAATACTTTTTTGAATTCCTGCACAATTAAAAATTAAGTGTATTTGGAATAGGACCATTTTTATAGCAGCACGTTTCAATATTTACTGTAAATGTAAATTATTTCAGGATTTAAAAAATTGGACTCTTATTATTCAAAATGGCTGCATTTTAAATTCGTAGATACATAACTAGACACTGATAAATTTAAAACATTGGAACTTGAACAATTTATAATTGAAGACTTAAAAAAATTTATCTTTTAAATTTCAGCAAAATTTGGCTGCTCATTTAGAATGGATAATTTAAAGTAGTGTTCAAAATGAGACGGTTTAAAATTGAAACCTTCACAATTTTATGGTTCGAAATTATTCAAAATTACATTATTTCAATTTGTATGTTCCAATAGTGGAATGGTTTCGTTAAAATTTCCTAGTGCTAAATTTCCAATTTTAAACGTTACCATTTCAGTTTTTCCATAATGTAAATTTTGCACAAATGGCAATTTGACAATTATTAATGTGAAAAGTTTTCAGTTTTCAACGAATTTTAGAATTGTTAAATTTTGAATATTTCCAACTTATAATTATGTAATTTTGAACTTATAAAAAATATTTAAATGTCGAAGGTTTATATTTGAAAATTCTTCAATGTTTTTAAAAGTTAAAATGACAGCGTGAATATATTGTTGACCGGAAATCTTATAAATCTTATCTTATAAAGTATAATCACTATAAGGATGTGCTACAGTTATTTCAAGTATAAAAATGAGCATGGTTAAAAATTATTTATCAACTCGAGGAAAATATTCCCATTTATAATTGTACCTAATTTTGAAAGGGAACTGAAGGCGAACTTTAGAAAAAAATATTTCTCGTTAAAATTCTTTATTTGACAATGTTTACAGTCTTATCTCTTTGGTCAGTTTTTATTTTTAAAAAATATTTAAGAAAAATATTGTTTAGAAAAATAACAATTGAATTATAGAATAATTGAAACTTTCACCTAAAGAGAAAGCAAAAACATAAAACTGTAAAAAATTATTGTTAAAGAAACAATTGTATCTTGATTTTTTCAAAAGTTCGCCTACAGTTCTCTTTAAAAATTAGTTACAATTAACAATGGAAATATTTTCCTCGATTTTATAAATAATTTTCAACAATGCTCATTTTTTATCTTGAGATAACTATGATACAAAAATTTCCGATTTCGGAAGTTTTTAATTCTAATGCGCAATTTATACAATTTTCATGTTCAAAATGGTACAGGTTTGAATGTTTAAGTTTATTATTATTCAGTTTTTAAAGCTTGAAATGAAAACGTTAGTTTTAAAGTCTCTTAATTCTTAACTGTTCAATCTAAAACGTTTCAAATTTAAATGTACAATTTTTAATACTTGTTGCCAGAATTGGCTTTTATTCTATGAATCATCATAGAATTAAACCTATTCAAATTAGAGGGCTTCCATTTTATACCTGTATTTAACAGCTTGAATTTTAATTGACCGGGGATTTTTTTCTTGCAATTTTAACGGACATTCTGAAACATCTTCAAGCCTAATTTTAAATTCTAATAATAAATTCTACAACTCAAAGTCACATTATCTTAAGTGCAAATTTGTGTACTTTTAACAGGTCGGCGACCAAATTATTGAAATCAATGGCATCAACACAAAGAATATGACGCACACCGAAGCAATCGAAATTATTCGAAACGGCGGACCGTCCGTTCGACTTCTGGTTCGACGTGGTTGCCAAATGCCTTCAGTGGTAGGTGCCTCTTCTCACCTCTACGATATGAATATTTAAAGTTAATCCAATAACAAAGCCTCGATCCCACTCAAATTAATGATGCCACCTTCAGTCTCACGACTAACATCGAAACTTATTTTAATTCAAGAGCTTCAGCCTGTAATCACTATTATCGCATAAGCAAAACGGGAAGTTAAGAAAGTTACTTACAGTCAAGCAATTCGATTTATTGATCAAAATGATGCACGATCTTTTGTTTCAAGCACCATTCTTTAGAGTTTGCAAACGACAAAAGAAAAATTAAATCAACAATCCACTTATCTGAGAATAAGACAATCGATCGCGGAAGTAAAAGTATGAGAAACAACAGGCTTTGAAAACATTCTGATTTCAGTACTTAATGATTGATAAACTCAATACCTTGTGATATTGAAATGTAGTATTTAAATTTTAAACAAAATTAAGAAGATGCAAACTGCTCAAAATTTGGAAACATTAAAGTATTTTCAATTTTATACGCAAAAATGTCAATAAAAAACGAGAGACTAATTCCACTCTAGCTTAAAATGCTACATACTTTTTAATAAAACTTTTTCACGTTAGTGCAATTTATGAACTATAACTTAGAATGAAAGTTTTTTAAATCATGAATGGCTCTAACGGCGCTTGCCGTTTAAAACCTGAGCTACAAATCTGCTTAATATCTTGAATTCTAGATGATCACATAAATCAGCAAGGGGTTTTTACCATCTTCGACACCAATTTGTTCATACTTTTCAATGTAAAGCTGTGCGACAAGCGTGATGAATGTAGTACTTAGGAATTACGCAATCGCGATAAAACTCCCAGACTTTAGCATTTTAAGAAGGTAAAATAATAATGCAAGATCGAAACACTTTTCTCTCACATAATAATCGTGATTATTTCGCTTGCTTTTATAATGCTTAGGACACTAGTTTGGTGCTAGCTATGTACATTAATTCTTCGTTCATTAGGGAGTATTAATTAATCATCCTAACAAATGTGATAGAGAAACAGGCAAATAAAAAACACAGTGCCTTGCGCGTGTTCCATATTAAATTGGTTGAATATGCGTTTCAAACTTTAAAGATAAATTCTCAAGCTCAAAGGGCAATTCTAAAATTTTGTTACAATTTATTATAGAGTATTCTCACGCTCGACCAAATATTTATTCGTCCGATGGACGATGCTAATCCATTCTACGAATTATTTGATATGCGTGAGGAGAATGCGACATCAAAAATGCCTAAAAAGCGAAGAAAATTGCGCTTGGCACTGAACTGCTGCTCATCTAGAAAAAGATGAATAGGGCAATTTGAGAGATACGAGAATTTGTGCAAATTGGTTGCATAAAAAAGGTAATATGCGATTTTTGAAAATAGGATAGAAAAGGAGATCTTGAAAGGATCTTCAATAACCAGTCCTTTAGAAAATTAAGTAGACCGAGACTGGATTTTAAATTACAATCTATTTGCGTAGGTTGATTGCAGAGTTGATTATCCCCATAAAATTGTTACGAAAGTAAACCTAGCCTTCTTGGAACTTCTATTAGGTGAAGAAACCCGGATTGAAAAATATTTACCAATTTTCAAGTTATAATGTTTAAATAAATTTGATTAGAGTTCGGCATTTTTGATTGATTATTGAAAAATCAAAGTGTTGGTTTTGGCCCTAACTTAATGAAATTAAAAATGTTACTTACTTTGAGGAAAAGAAACATAAAACGGTGATTTTAGTTTTGAAATTTTTCATAAAGGATTTATATAGAAAATTATCAAACTTGCAGGGTAGCCGTTGGATCGGGAAACAGGGAAATGACCAAGAATTTTACCAATTTTTAGAAGAAAAATGTATCCAATCACATGGTATAATGTAATTTAAAATAAGTTTGATTTCAGCTTTCTTTTTTAATGTCAAGTTAAATTGTTAACTTTTTTAATTCTGAAATCATTCATTTTTAAATGCATAATTTTTAAATCTTTTACTTTAAAAATTTTATATTTACATAATTTTAAATACGAATTTAATCAATATTTCAATCCATAAAAATTTTTGTTTGAAAATGTTGACTTTTTCGTAAACGGATCGCCATTGGCAAATAATGTTTTGGCAAATTAATAGCCAACAGACTCTCAGTAGGAAATTTATGAGATTAAAAAAGAAATCTCAACTCTGATCATCTTCTTGTTAAATAATCAAAAAACAAGAAGCGCTTCAAATTGAAAATTTTTGACAAAAAACGTTTCAAGTGGGTCAACTGTAAGTATAAATTAATTAATGGTTTTAAAGATTGAACTGTAGTTCGACTATTAAAAATTGAACAATAATTGATTTTACAAAATTATGAATTTATTCAAAATTAAACAATTTACAGATAGTATCGGTGAAAAAATAACTGTTGCAATTCTTGTGATTGAAGTCGGATTGAAATTTTATAAAATATTTTGAATTTCAAAATAACGTCAAATAATCGATTCATAATTAAACTTTTTTATTCAATTTCAAATCCTATTCAATTATTGTTTCAGTCTAAAATATTCCTTTTTTAACCCATTCAATTGGAAATTATTTAATTAACGTTTTTTTAATATTTAGATATTACCAATTAAAAATAAAATATCGAAAACTGTACAATTTGCAACTGAATGGTTTGAAATAGCCTCGAATCGGTAAAATTGCAGTGTTAATTTAAACTTTGAATTTTACCATTCTAGTTGTTTCATTTTTAATTTGTAAGTGAAAGAAAGTTAAATTTCGGTGTGTAAAAAACAATAATTCAAAACGACCTAAAATAAAAATAATTTAACTTCTAATTTAAAAAGTGTTCATCAAAAAAATGTTTAATCGTTCAATTGTTAATTTTTGATATTTAAAATTGCTTAAAATTATATAATTTTAATCATTTAGAAATGTATTGATTTATTCTTCAAATTGCAGCATTGAACATGATAGCGTGGATTTACATGTTCATCCAGTTTGACGGCATTTAATTAAATATTAATCAATTAAAAAGCTTCCAATTTATACGTATAAATTATTGAGCGTTTGAATTAAAAATTTCGGAATTAAACATGTTTTAAGCTTCTATTTTAAAAGTTTAAAGTTTAAAGTTCAATGAGTTCCATTTATAGTATTTGAATTTGAACTTCAGTTTTCATTACTTCAAATGAAAAAATTTCAGCAATAAGAAGTCGAATTTTTCAATTTCAATGACCATGAAAAATGTTTGCGCACCGGGAAAAAACTCGGAATTTTTTCCTGCAATTAAAACGGCCACCCTGAACTTGATAATGATTGTTCATGAGTCCAGTGAAATGTTTTTAAATATCTCCAACTTTTTTTTCATTGTCTCCATTTTTAAATATTTAACCCTAAGGTGAATGTATATTTCCTGTTTATAATCTTCCTTAAAATTAACCGCTTAAAACGAAGTTGATCTTAATTAAATTACCTAGTTAGGTAAGATTAACCTAGGCTCAATAGTTCGAGTGAAATTTCACAATAAGTGCGGTAAAAATGCAAGGTACTTTGTATAATGTATATTTTAGAATACTCTAACAATTACAATGTACCCGAGACTTGCCTCAAATAAGGTGACATGTATTCTCTTCCATAAGAGTTACTAGATCGTCGTTAAAAAGCTCATAAACGTTTTTCCTTGAAACGTTCACTAATGTGAATGACGCTCACTTTCGTCGCTTTTCTCATTACTTAATTTTTCTTCGATCTTATCGATTCTTAAATTCCAGGTAGGGGTTTTCAGAAATGTGAGAGCAACCCCTAATATTTACTTTTAATCTTCGATTATTATTGTATCATTAACGAAAATATTTGAAAGCAGGACCAAGTTTTCAATGTGAATAATTCTTGTTTTCTTTTTGAAGTAATTTTAATTATTAATTAAAATTAATTGTTTTTCAAATGAAGGATTTCTCGAAGATAAGAAGCTTAGTTTTTAAACTCATTTATAAATAATTTGATCCAAAGACTAACGAGCATTTAATAAACTTCCACTTTTTCACATTGAATACTCGAAATCCCGTTTTTAGTTACAAGAGAGAATAATGTACGTACGAATATAGATGTTTAAATTAATTGCTGTACCGACCAAAGATGCGCCCTTCAGCAGCTTAATGAGACTTAGACTAGCTAAGTGCAGCTAATCAAATTGGTTTACTTTAATGAAAACGAGAAGAGTGACTCAAAGAGCTTTCCTGGGCAATAAAAAGCTCGGGCTCCTAATGTTGTGCGATGAAGTGTGATAAATGATAAATACTTGACGGATGAGTGAAAGTGAATCTCGATTAAGAAAGCAAAGAAAAAGTCTCTTCCTAACTTTACGCGGTGTCAAAGAGCGTTAGGTATTTTAAGGAAAGATCTATTTTTATATCGCTAGGTTAGTGCGTTATTACTTTCGGCAAAAAGGGCATTGACGGGGTTGAAAAAAGCGAATTCGATTCTATTTTTAGATCTCAAAACTGAAATTAACGATTGTAATATTATTTGCAAATAATAAGACGCCTTTCGTGCTCTGCGAAAGTATAAGTAACTAGAAACTTTAAGCGAATTTGATAAAACACTCATTTTACATTCAATCCACTTTATTTTTTTATAAGACAAATTTATATATAGGTATATACATTATACATGTATGTATACTGTTTGTATATTGAACACCGAGTTTCACTTAATTGTAAATATTATGTGCCTCACAGAAAGAAGTATGTACTCTTTTTTTTTTTAATTAATTTATAGTGTAAGTGGCGTGTTACTGCAATTTGTCGAATAATGCTGTCGTTGATATTAATTGATATTATCATTTAATCAGAAAGCGCATTTCTTGCCTGCTAATTATGAGCTGACTAGGATTTTGGAAGAGATTTGCGACAAAATTTTAAAAGAAATACTTTTGTCGCAAAACTGTCTTCCTGTCGATAAAATATTTTTATTCAGGATCTGTTCTTTTTATTTTATTCAAAATTTTGTTATTATTTAAAAGAAGGATTTTTTTCAGTCAATGTCTTTTTTGGTTTGAATTTCTAAAACGTGATCTCAGTGTGTAAAAAGACAAATAATTTTGTTTAAAAGAAAAAAGATAATAACTTGAATAGAAATGACTGAACAGGTCTTTGTTTTAGATTTTCTCTTAGTAATAATTATATATTAGCTTGAAGACAACGCATGTAATTTAGAATATGTTCAATTGTATTGCAGTTTTTTATAGAATAGTGCACTCAACAAAAATTATTGCATCTCAAATTTAGTTTGTAGCTCATATTTATTGTAATTGAAAAGCTACTTGTATATTGTAAATGTTTTTGAGGAACTGTTATTATTAAGAGATATCGTTTATTGTATAACGACGGAGAATGAATTTATGAAGATATTGTTACTTTCAGAATCGTATGCAGCTGCTGAACTGTTGTTAACGTAATTTTGAAATAATAAATAATACAATTTAATATTTACTCCTTTTCATCTTAGAACATCCTAATAATATAATCTTCGTTATATAATTAAGTATTCCATATAATGCGATTACAAATTTTCTGTAATCTTCGGAGATTACTTGCTGTCCGAAATCCACAAAAGTAATCAGTAATCTTATCTATTCTACATAAATTATCGTAATTAATGATCAAAGCTTCTCTTTATCCTCAGATTACTACCGAATTTATTTTTTGAACGTAATAGGAGATCAACAAAATTTATGATTGAATAGAGCTTTACAAAATGATTTTAAAAGTTGGATAATTAAAATTTATTTTTATGTAGTTGAGCCAAAAACCAGATCTATGAAAAAAATAGGTTTTCTATGATTTTAAGAATCAAAATAATATTAATGATGAATTTTCAAATTAAAAACATTATTTTTAATAACTTCACACTCTTTCTCTTATTCTCCCTCTTTTACCCTTTTTAAAATAATTCCTCCCCCCCCCCTCACGTGTTTTCAAGAAACTTTCCCTATTTTCCCTGTTTCCCGTTTTTTTGTTCAAATGTGAACTGAACTTATAAAACACAATAAAAAAAGTCTACTGTTAAATTTTTGGTTGAGAATTTATCTTTTTGGTCAAAATTGTCTAATTTGGTTGAAAATTGAGTTATTTTGTTGAAAATTCAACAATTATGTTAAAAAGTCATCTTTTTGGTTAAAAGCTTAACTGTTTTATTGAAAATTCGTCTGACTGGCTTAAAAATTCAACAGTTTTATTGCAAATTAACTTTGTACCAAATTCATGTTTTCGGATCAAAAATTCATTTTTTTTTGTAGAAAATTTGCCTTTTTCGCTTAAAAATCCAACAATGTGGTAGACATTTTTTTCTTCCAAGGCTAAAAAAATCTTTGTTCAAAATTTCACTCTTGTTGAAAATTCGTCTTTTTACAGAAATTTCATATTTTTTGGTTAAAAATGCAACTGTTTTGGTTGAAAATTAAAATCTTTTTTGGTTTAAATATTATATATTAGGTACATTTTCCGTTGAGAATTCATATATTTTTTTGAAAATTCCACTACTTTGTTGAAACCTTTTGTATTTTTGGATAGAAAATTCGTCCTTTTGAATTGAAAATAATTCTTTTGATAGAAAAGTGATCTTTCTTGGTTGAAAGTTAATTCTTTTTAATTGTCTACTATTATATTTTTTGTTAAAAATTCATATTTTTTGGTGGGAAATTAAACTACTTAGTTGTAAGTTAAACTAATTTGTAAAAAAAAATTTTTTTGTTCGAGGGTTCCTTTATTTGTTTGAAAATTTAACTACTTTATTGAAGATTAACTTTTTTTTTGAAAATTTTTTCTTTCGGGCTGAAAATTCAACTCTTTTGTAAAAAAACTCGTTTTTTTTTTACTTTAAAATTTCACAATTTGGTTGAAATTTGTTTCTTGCTTTTTTGGTTTCAAAGATTTATCTCTTTTGGTTAAAAATTAATCTGTTTTAGTTAATTATTCAACTATTTTGTTTAACTTCATTTTCTTTGTTAAAGTCAACTGTTTCTCATTTAGAATTGAAATATTCTTTTATTGTAGTATTAACCATTACATTTTTCGTTGAGAATTCATGTTTATTGGTTTAAAATTCAGCAACTTGGTTGAAACTTGGTTTTACTAGTTCGTTAAAAATTAATTTGTCGTTGTGAATTAACTTTTTTGTTGAAAAATCGTATTTTACGTATAAAAACTCAAAAGTTTTGTAGAAAATTCGTTCTTTTTTGCTTGAAAACTCAACTATTTTGGTAGAAAATTCAACTAATTGGTTAAAAATTAACATTTTTGTTTTGAAAACTAAACTCCTTTTTTAAAATCCGCTTTTTTGGCTGGAAAATGCAACAATTTTATATAAACTTCAATTATTTGGTTGAAAATTCATATATTGGGATTGAAAATTCAACTGTTTTGTAGAAAATTCGGCTCTTTGGTTATAAATTCAACTGTACCAAAAAATCATCTTTTTTGGTAGAAATTTTTTGTTTTCAAAATTAAAATAATTTGTTGAAAAAGTAATATATTTCAACTTGAAATCCTAGAAAAATCTGGTACCACCCTATTTCCCCTGGTTTGAGGACATTTTTTGCTGTGAAGTCTGAATTTAATATTTTAATTTTAATTTAAATTTAATAATCATTAATTAATAATTTTTTAATTTTTAACAATTTTTTTTAGCATTGAATTTTTTCTTGCCAGTGCTTTTTATTAATTTTTAAGAAATGTTTAAATTTTAATATATCCTATTTTTTTCGGGGTAACATTATCTACAACTCTACTGTTTACAAATTATAAAGTAAATTTTTATATACCTGAAGTCGTTGAAAAAATTTTCAAAGAAAACCTTTTTTAAACAAATCACTATATTTGAAGATTATTTACATATTTAAAAAATAGGAAACAGAATTGTAGAAAATTTTTTCCCCGAATATTTGAGCCATAATTGATTAAACTTCAGCCATTTTTAAAAAATTGTCAAGAAGAAATGACTGATAATACATTTTTATATTTTGAAAAATGTACAATGTAAGTCAATAAATAAAACAACAATTATTAGTCAATGTTGTTCAGTTTTCCATTATTTGAATGCTTGCTTTGATTTACTTTTTCTAGTCTAGTAGACTTATATCATAGTTTCGTTTATAAAATAATATAATTTAATATTTAATTACACTTTTTTTATTCATAAATTATTTACATTACTGTAAATAGAAACAGTATTGTTTAATAAAAACCCTAGATTATTTTGGAATGATACCAATCTTAAATTTGGCGCCATGGCGCTGGCGTCGTTTTCCCGTAGAAAATAATGTCTTTTCCAAGAATAACTCTAGTGACGTCAAACTCCTGTCGACAACATGAGAACAAAATATCACCGAAAAGGGACAACATCTTTTCTCTCCAGAGAACACTGAAAAGACCTTTTTTCACCTTAAAGTTAAAATCGCGCCCTCCTCACAATCTTCTAATGACTTTTAAACACAAAATAACCTATAAAATCAATTAATAAACAAAGTCATCTGCAACTTTTTTACCGAGTGCCAATGCCAATGTTGGCCAGCCTGGTGATTGATCGTGAGTATAGTTTACCTAGAATGTGTATCATATATTTATTCCAGGTCCCTCTGGGCGAATGTAAACACAATTTTTCTGAAATATGATGTGACACGGGTCGATTTTCGCGGTGTGACTTATGTGATTGAGTGCTAGGTGATCCAGTACCAGTGTTTCGCGTAATTCTGGATAATGGAAAGTATCTAAAGGCTATTTCGAGTCCCAGGAGTTAAACGACCAACGGGTTTGGTGCGCGGCCTGCCTGTAGTTACGTTCAGTGGAATGGAGTGAAGACGGTCTTCATGGAAGTGCAATGAGACACCTTCGGAAAATCATCGCTTCCTCGCCGAAGGTGAGTCTTTTTTGGCACAAAATTTCGCCCTCTCTGATCTAAAATTCCTCGGGGCGAAAAATGCTCCGCGCTCGGGACGCCAAAGCACGATTTATGACCACTTTCGAGCGGCAGATTTTTTTCTTGGTAGGCGATCAGAGCATGTATTTTTCACTCGCCATGAGGTTTGCGTGTGCATGTTGCTCGTAAAACACACACACACACACACGTGTACAATACTTGTGAATGCATATACAGCACTGCGTTAAAATGCAACGAATAGCCGTGTATTCGACTATTTGAGTATTCGACATTGTATTTAGCTGACGTATGCGAGCCCCACGTACACACGCATTTTTACGCATACTTGGGCTCAGCTAAGCAGAGAACGGACTCGAATGCTGGGATCGCGGAAAGGCTAATAAATCAAAATTACTTCGTTTTTCTCGATCTATAGCGTCAATGAACGGCAAAAACATCCACTTTATCGCTATTTCCCCCCTTTTTTCCTTGTAAATATCACGTTTTTCGGAATCACCCGGGATCGCTTTGTTTCTCTAACTAAAATTCTCCGACGATCGATCTCATTTTATGACCTCTCGTTGAAAAAAAAAAAACATTCAAGTTTGCCAAAAAGAAACTCGGAATAAAATTAGCACTACAGTGTCTATTTTAAAGTTACACGGAATCAATACTTAACATAATTCGAGATTTAAATATCGAGTGTTTTCAAATTTGAATAGATAATGAGTTTTACAGGTTTTAGAATTCAAGTATTTTAGCAATGCCTAAGTGCTTTTAAATTTAAAAATGCCTTAATATGTACGAATTAGTCATCCAAAAGTCTTTTTCCTGGTCAGAACTTTTTCTATTCTAAACCGAAAAAAATGATTGATACTGATCATTGTTAACCACCCAGTGGGCAAATAAACAAAACATTGACTTGCCGTATTAGTTACATAGGTAATAACAAAAAAGTCATTTCTAATCTGAACCTTTTTAGTCCGCAAATTAAAAAAAAATCGGATATGATTTAGAGTTTAGAGGTCCCCTATTCGAGTCTTGTCTTTTTTTATTTTCTCAATATCATGAAAATGCGTGTATTAAATTTTTATAGATAGAAAATTATTCCCTTTTATATTACCATAATTGTAAATAATCTAATGAAATTTTTAAAACTATTTTGTAAGGAAAATAATTTTTCTTGTTTCACATTTTTCTGTCATAAGTAACTTTTTTTAAGTTATTGTACTTTGTAATTGACAAGTATGATGAAAATATTATTTTCCTTAAAAAATTAGTTTAAAAATGTGCAATAAATTATGTTCTATGATGGTAATGTAAAAGAGAATAATCCCCTATGTCCAATTTCGAATTTTTTTTGTTTTGAAAAATTTGTTGACTAAAAAGGTACAAATGTCAAGCTTAATGAAAGAAAAAGCATTCTTTTTTATGAGAAAAGTTTAAAACTTACGAAAAATAATTATTCTAACAGTAGTTTTTGTGATTAAAATTTTTTCTTACTGTCGCTTCTTACCTATTTTTACAAAATGGTAACATTTTAATAAATAATGTCTTATTTTTCAAGGAAACATTCCATACAACTGTATTTTGCTCAATATTAAAAAAAACGATTAGTCTTAAAATATAGTTATTTGTTTAAAAAAGGTTTTCTTTATAAATAATTGCTTTATCGTTTGCAGCCGTAGAAAAATTTGCTTTTAAAATTAGAAACAGTTCTGAAGGTTCAAATTAACGAAATATTTTTTCGCACTTCTATTTTAGCTACAAATTATTATTTGAAATATAAATTAATGAATATTTTAGCACTGCTTCTAGTTTACAAATTATTGGCACTTAAGAATTTTAAACACATGAGTTGCAGAGAATATTTTTCCTCAACAAATAATAATTTATTATTAAAATTCTACCATTTTTCAAAAATTGATAAGAGGTGATAGTAAGAAAAAACTGAATTTAAAAAAACATTGTTACAATAAATGTTTTTTTGACAATTTTGAAATTTTTTCATTAAAAATAATATTTTTTATTTGAAGTTATATCATCAGTAATATTATTTTGATTCTTATAATCATAGAAAAATGATTTATTTCAGAGATCTGATTTTTGGCACAAGTACCTTAATTCTGCACTGCAGGTAACTTTTATTCCGAGGGTACTTAAATCATGTACCTGTTATTACACCTGTTACGTGGTTTAAACCTTAAACCCTAAGTTTCGTCCTTTTCTTCTGTTCTCGCAAGAAGTATACTATAATCATACGATAATAAAACCCTAATTACCTGTCATGAAACAAACATTTCTCAAAATGAAACTGATTCAATTTTTTTAATTTGCAGTGTTTGCTTCTATACATTTGTCTGATTTACATTTGAACGCTTTCCAATTTGAATGCTTTAGTTTTTTTCAATTTTCTTCACCTTAAATTTAAAATAGCTTTCATATTTAAAATTTAGGGAGCTGTTAGATTTAGATGCTTTAAATATTTGCTAGAAGATTAGGACGCTCTAAATGCGTGCTACTCTTTTCAGGCATTTTTGTACTCCCTCCTCCCCCCATCATGATACTCCGTGATATTTATTAAACCCCCCTTGGAAAGTACGTAATAAATTATACACCCCCCCCTTAATGTTATTAAAAATACTTGTCCTTTTCGAGTTGCTTTATAATTATGAGTATTTACAGGCCAAGTAAGAGACAAGTCGGTACAAAGTCATATTTAGAAGTATGTATCACGTATTTTGTGTGGCCACCTTGGATACTAATGGGCCCAAGTGGAGAACCACACATAACAATTTTGTGAGACTCTCCACGTGGGGTGATCGCTAACGTGAAAGAAACTTACTGTACACTTAATAAATTTAGTATACATATAACTTCATAAAAGAAATTTAGTATACGTAAGCATACTAAAATTACAAAGTGTAATGACTTTAGTAAACATATAGGAAATTTAATATGCCTGTGTATACTAAAACTGCAAACATTTCTAACAGTGTATTGTTGAAAAATGGTGTAAACTTCAAAATTCATTTTAAATGTGCAAAAAATATTTGAAAATCAATCAGAATCATTTACCCTATGTTACTCTATTACAATGAACAGCTAATCAATTAAAAAAATTCGATTGGAATCTGGAATCGGTTTTGGACTTTGAAGTAAGGTGCTAAGAATTTATAAGGGTAGGTCTATAGGAGGGATGAAAAGACCAGAAGACAGAGAGAGAGAGACAGAGAGAGAGGTATAAGATTTTGAAGGAAGATTCCAATCCCGTAATCGCAAACAACCCCCTGGACTATAAGGCTCTCGGGGGTGTGGGTTAACTTGGGTTCGGTTACACGAGAGGGTTGGGGCGGCAGATTTCATCATAATAATTTTCCACCCCATTAGGCCGACGGGACGACGAGTGGCTGGAACTGCTCTTGCATAAGGAACTTGCCAAACTTTTCGCGATGGCGAGGGAACTTTATAACTCCTCCCTGGCTTATGTACTCGCCAAAAAGGATCGCGATATTCCACCCCCGTTTGCATACATGGGGGCCCTTATATGTCCCTTTATATTCGATTCTCGTTCAAGGAAAAACAACTCATGAGAGGGGGCCCCTCTCATGAGCTGAGACTTATTAAACCCTTCGCCTCCACCCTCCTCGACTTTTGTACACCGGCCCATTATTTCATTAGATCGTATCTTCTGCATCGTTTACCGATCTGGGCCACTGCGATCTTGAGTTTCTTCGTAGCAGTACTTTTTTTGGATTTATTTTATTTCCAATGCTAAGGAGTATTTTAATTATGTGAAATGTTAATTTTTGGTCTTTCTTTGTTCCAGGTTTGGGACTTGGAATCGGCGACTTGTTAGGGTGGTTTTCGTAATGAATTTGAACCAAATCGTAATGATGATAACCAAATTGTATTATTAATTTATACAAATTTTAATGTTCATACGATTATTTCGGACAAATAATTTGTGAAAAAGAAAAAATCTGCCTACATCGAAATTTGCATTAGATAATTAAACATTTAAAAAGTCGGAAGTTAACGCCTTTAAATGGAAATAACATCTTCCAATTATTAATTAGAAAAAAATTGTATTATAAAAAAAATATGAAATTTCTACCACAAGAGATGAATTTTTAAAACAAAAAGACGAATTTTCAACAAAAAAGATGAATTTTCAATTAAATAGTTGAACTTTAGCCCAATAGTGAAATCTGCAACTAAAAAGACGGATTTTTTAGAAAACAGTTGAATTTTTAAGAAAAAAATGATGAATTTTTAAGAAAAAAATGATGAATTTTCAACTAAAAAAAAATTGCTTTACCATAGAAGATGCATTTCCAATCCAAAAGCACGAATACTCAACAAGGCAGTTAAATTTTCGAAGACAGTTTAATTTTCAGTTTAAAAAGTTAATTTTCAACAAAATAGTTAAAATTTCTACTAAAAATATTCATTTTCTACCAAAAAATATGAATTCAGAACGAAAAATTTAATAGGTAATATTTAAACCAAACAAGATTTTAATTTTGAATGAAGAGAAAGAAAAATTCATTTACCACCAAGAACTTCAACCAATGACTTTTCTATGAAAAATGATGAATTTGCCATCTAAAAGGACGAATTTGCAACAAAACAGTGGAATTTTCGACAGAGAAGGATGACTTTAAAACAATATTTAAATTTTTAACAAAATGATTAAGTTTACAGCGAAATAGTGGAATTTTTAAACAAATAGTTGAATTTTCAACCAAGAAGATTCATTTTCTACCAAAAATAAAAGAATTAAAAAAAAGCCAAGTTTTTAAGCTGAAAAGTCAAATGTTTTCGAAAGCAGTTGACTTTTAAATCGTAAAAGAAGAATTTTAAACAAGAAATTTAATTTGCAATCAAGAAAGATGGATTTTCAAGAAAATAGTTGAATTTTCAACTGAAAAAGATCAATTTTCAACTAAAAATTGAAGAGTTGAATTTTCTGTTCAAAAAAATAATTTTCAACAACAAAAAACGAATTTTCAACGAAAAAACTGTTGAATTTTCAATGAAAAAGTTTTTGTTACCAAATCTTTGAATTTTCAAATAAAGAGTTAAATTTTCACCAAATAGTTAAATTTTCAACAAAATACGTGAATTTTCAACTAGGAAATATAAAATTTCAATTAAAAATATGAATTTTCAACCAAAAATGGAATAGTTACATTTTCTGCTGGAAAAAATTAATTATCAATCAATAAAATCGAATTTTCAAGAAAATGTATTAAATTAAATTGTTAAATTTGTTATGTTTGTTATTGTTGTATTCGTTATTGTTATTGTTTTTTATATTTGTTAATTTGTTAAGAATGTTAAATTTCAACTAAAGAAATGAATTTTTAACTAAAATAATAAACCTTTTGAAAACAAAATGTTAACCAAAAGAGTTCAACTCTAAACCAAGTAGTTTATTTTTCAATGAAAAAATATGAATTCTCAACAAAACATGTGATAGTTGATATTTGAACCAAGACAAATTTAATCAATAAACTTTTGAATTCAACCAAAAAATAAAAAATAAATTTTCAACAAAGTACTTTAAATTTTAACTAAGTAGTTGAATTTTTTACCAGAAAAGATGACTTTTTGAACAAAATAGTTGAATTTACAACAAAATAATTAAATTTTTAACAAAGTAGTAAAATGTGTAACCACATAGTTGAATTTTCAAGCTAAGAAGACGAATTTCTTAGATCAGAAGACAGTTGAATTTTCAATCTAAAAGGACGAATTTACTAGCTAAAAAGAAGAATGTTATGCAGAAAACTTAAATTTTCAACAAAATAATAAAATTTTCGACAAAATAGTTCAATTTTCTACAAAATATCCAAATTTTCAATAAAATAATAAGATTTTCAACAATGGTTGAATTTTCAACAAAACTGATTAATCTTCACAAAAAATGCATTTTTAACAAAAAGTGCAAGTTTCAACCAAGTAGTTGAAGTTTTATTTAAAAAATCAAAATCAATCTGAAAAAAAATGTAATTTTTAGTAAAAAAACAAACGAATTTAACAAAAAGATGAATTCTCACCAAAAGTTTGAACGGTTGATATTTGAACCTACAAAAACATGGAATATTTTCACTTGAATGAATTGTTTCTCAGTCAAAAAGATTAATTTTTTACCAACCAAAAAAAAAACAATTTACAACAAAATACATAAACTTTCAAGCAAACTGTTCAATTTTCAACTTAAAAGAAGCAATTTTTAACCAATAATTGAATCATTAAATTTTCATTGAAGAAAATTAATTTTCAACCAAAAAAGAATGAATTTTAAACAAAATAGTTTACTCTTCAACCAAGCAGTTACATTTTGAATCAAGAAGATTAATTTTCTACCAGAAAAGACAAATTTACAACAAAATACATCAATTTTTAACCATTTCTTTTTAAAAGTTTTCAACTAAAATCCATGAATTTTCAACCAATAATGTAATAGTTAAATTTTCAGTGAAGAAAATTAAATTTCAGCTAAAAATAAACAAATTTTAAACAAAATCGTTTAATCTGCAATCTATGAAATGAATTTCCAACAAAGTATTTCAACTTTCTACCAAATAAGATTAATTTATCAACGGAAAATTCAATAATGAAGTTTTCAACTAAAAACTGAATATTAAAATTCTAATCTATTAATTCAGTTTGAATTTAAGCGGAAAACCGAGACAACGAAGTTTTTTGGAAACGGTATATGGCCGGTATATGGTATAAGGGCCGTTTATGGACGGCGCCTAAGACAGAAAAAACTGTGGGTACGAAAAGTTGCAGGTAATCGTTAAAGCAGAGCGATAGTCAGCTGATTAATCCAGACTGAGGTAAACTTTCCGTGGTTACAGGCCACGGAAAGTTTACCTCAGATTGTACTACCCACCTCGTGTTTACCCTGCTGATTAATCCAAATTATTAATCAAGCTGATTAATTCCAACTTAAGTACATTTTTCATGGTTACAGGCCTCGGAAAGTTTGCCTCGGAAACTTCACCTCAGTTTGCAGTACTTTAATATTTAAATAAGATGAGTTAAAAAACGTTTTCCTTAAATGGTATCTCAGGACTGAAGATCTGATATTCAATATTGTTTTCAACGACACTCGACGGCACCCACGCAAGCTTCAACCCCGAAATATCCTTCAATATTTGCAGTCTCGAAGCGTGCCGAGCCCCGGCACCCGAGGCATTAATAATATATTATATCAATGAGGGGTTTGAAAAATGGAGGATCGTGGTGGCGCTACAGCAAACAGAGTTGTCTGTAGTTGCGATTCGAGGTTTTACGTTACACCGCAAACACTCAATTTTTATCCCCCTCTTTCTAGCGTCGTTCTTCTTTCTTTATTTTACCCCTGTGGACCACCTTGTCCGCAGGCGAAAAATATGACACGTGCCGAAATTATTTACTTTCCGACCTGTCGACTTTCTTATTTGATTCTTATTGCGAGCTAAATTTTAAAGAAAAGTTCTCCAAGAGGGGGTCCCAAAAGATCTTACGAATTCTTACTTGAGGTATTTCTTTCGTAAGTTTTCTCCTTCTAATTATTTTTTTTCAAATATGCTAATTGAATCCTATTTTGGCTGTTGAAATTTCTTTTTATGATATAAAATTACACATTGTTTAATTATCTGTTTCATTTTTTCTTTATTAAGAAATGTATCATATTATGTTCGGTATCATATAACGTTCTGTATCATATTACGTTCTTGTACACCTTTCATGAAATCTCGAGAAATCCCTGGCAATTTCTAGAATCCTTTGAAATCATGTGAATTCTTTTGAAAATTTTTTGAATCGCTCACATTTTTTTAATGTCAATATTCCTTGAAATCTTATGAATTTCAAAATCAGAAAAAAAATTTCTTTAACGAAAAGAAAGTTTTTTTTCGGATATACACAAAAATTTGGCTGAATCAACCAAATCTTAGTCGATTCAACAAAATATTTGATTGATCCCACAAATTCTTTTTGTTGAATTCACCAAATATTCCATTTGCCAAAATATTTGTTGAAAAAAAAAGTAATTGGGCCAAATCCCTTTGAAAAAATTAAGCTTCGTGGAAATCCATTGACATAATATAAAAACTGTGGAAAGCCCAAGGAAAAACCCTTATCAGCCTTATTAGCCGAAATTTTCAAAATCTCATAAAAATCCCCTAGAATCTTTTAAATTCCTTTAAAAGTCATCAAAATTTTATGGAATCCTTTAAAATCATTGGATATACTTTAGAATGTTTTTAAATCTCTTAAAATCCTGTTAAATAACTCCTTCTAAGTATTTTAAAATTCGTTAAAGTTCCTTAAAATTTTCAAAAATCTTTGAAAATCTTTCGAAATCCCGAGAATTCATATAAAAATTTTGTAAATCCCATAAAATTTGTTAAATAATGTGAATACTCCTGAAAAAAATTGAGTTTGAAATCCTTTCAAGATTGTAGAAATATCTTAAAATCCTTTGAAATCTCTTAAATCTGATAAAATACTTGCAATTCCGTGAAAATATGTCAAAAAATATTACGATATCCCTTGAAAATCTTTCAAATCCTTTAAAAACGGTGGAAATTCCTTAAAAATTCTTTGAGATTCCGTGTGATAATCTGAAATTCTTGAAATCTTTAAAATCCCTAAAAACCTCTTGAAGCGGATAAAATCCTTGAAATACCGTGCAAATATTTCGAAATATTATGACATCCCTTGAAAATCTTTGATATCCCTTTAAAATTGATTGAAATCTTACGAAATCCTCGAAAATCACTGGACATATTTTGAAATCTGTTAAATCTTTTAAAATTTTTCAAAATCTTATAAAATTCCTTTAAATACATTAAGATCTTTGAAATCACATGAAAATACCTTGACATCTTTTAAAATTTGTGAAAATACTTCAGAAAATCCGAGAGAAAACCCATAAATTTTGTTAGATTCCGTGAAATCCTTTGAAATTATTTGAATCGCATAAAATTTGTGAAATCCCATAAAAATTCCTTAAATTCTCTTAAAACGGTTATAATCCTTGAAATCGTCGAAACCCTTTGAAATCTATTGAAATCCGTTAAAATTCCTTAAAATCCTTGAAAAAATTTGCAAACCTTTTATCCCGTAAACTCTTTTGCAAATTTTGTAAATCGCGTTCATTTTTTTAAATGATACGAATATTCCTTAAAATCCTATATGAATTCCATAAACACCATACAAAATCTCTTGAAATCCCTTTAAAACGATTAAGCTCCCTGAAAACGTTTCCAAATCAATTAAAAACTGGAAATCACTTAACATTTTTTGACATATCCGTCGGAATAAAAATATACTGAAATCTTTTAAAACCCATTAAAATCCCTCCATTACTAGTCTATACCAAAAAAACCTTATAAATCCTTAAAATAGGGGGGGGGGGGTCTAAAATTTAAAAAACCATCCTTACGTAATTAATGGATGATTCCCTATGCATATGATAATACACATAAGCATATAATACTCGTGCTATCTATTTCGACAATTAAGTTAATGTTTTATAGCTACTCATATGTGCTATTAAATTATGGTAGATGTATGTTGTATACCATGTAGTGTTCAAAATTTATATTATTTTCTAGTACATTTAAATGTCGGTTATTGGCAATATGTTCCGCATAAGGGTACTTCTGAAACTCAGATCATGACATCACCAGTCATTATTTTATGAGTCACCTGCCAGCTCAGGTTTTGATGCAGACACACAAATATTTTTAATAAAATAAAAGTCAGAATGTAACCGTGAAGGTTATATACCAAGTGTGCCAATTATGCGGGTATGCAATGATTCAGTTAAGGCTAATGTTAACTTATCTCTTCCTCTTCTGTTCATAGACATAATGTGCTGTCTTTTTCTGTCTTTCGTATTAGGAAGAAAGAATGATATTCAAGGTATAATTGTAGACTCAGGGTCACCTATAATGATCGATTTTGATTTAGT
This sequence comes from Andricus grossulariae, assembly GCA_011634705.1. Taxonomy (NCBI): domain Eukaryota; kingdom Metazoa; phylum Arthropoda; class Insecta; order Hymenoptera; family Cynipidae; genus Andricus; species Andricus grossulariae. The sequence continues at coordinate 10,959,895 of JAABKJ010000755.1, forward strand.
CAAAGTTAGTTAATACGACCTTAGATAAGATAATTTTTTATTCATTCAGTCTATAATTATTTATTTTTTCATCAAGGAATTGCAGTTGGTATTCTTCCTATAGAGACTAGACAATAGTTTCCAATCGATATTTTAATTTCTTCTATGGAAGATTAAGTTTAATTTAATGGAGAAAAAGGAAAATTTGAAGTAAGAGTTTTGATTGAATTGTAGGATTTCAGATCTAACAACACGCGTGTAAATTCAGCATTAAGGTCCAAAGTGTCACGCCCTGGTGATCGACGACCCCTTACTCGAATGGCTATAACTGCCGTGGCTGGCGTCGGGGTGGCATAAAAAACTGTAATTCATGAGGTCTTCAGAGGTCGATCTTAGACACTTCTACGATCTTTGAATGAAATACTTTCGCTGCGTTGAGTGTAATTTCAGTTAAGTTAATTTCCTTTATGACGAGAAACATATAGTTCGGTCATTCCTTTCATTAAAAATTGCGCACTCCTAATAGAAATAAAAAGCATCACTTGCTACCAAAAGGTTCTCTAATTACTATCATCAATTGTTTTTGCGCTATTTGAATCATTAATTGCAGTTTTTCATAGCAAGAGCCGTTTTGCGCCCAAGTTGCACAAAAATAATTATACCAACGTTTACTAAGCCTATACTGAAACTTTTTATACTCATTGTGGGTCGTATTTCTAAGGATGAACACTGAGCAATATTTAAATCCTTCAATCAATTCCTTCTAATGTTTAAATTATTGCAAATGTTATACAAACGGCCTTTCACTGCACGAACGCTTAGAATCTTGGATATCGAAGCGAAAACCGCGAGCGATGGAATTATATTATGGACAGTCGATCCTTCTATCATTCCCCTTGGGGAGCATTGCATACCATGAGAAAGGTTTCTGAACGAATAAAACTCGCGATCGCGGCGTGCGCACTTCCGTGAGCAGACGCACGAAATCTACAGGCAACGTCTGTATATAAGATAAATAAATAGCGAGGGAGAGAAAAACCGCCAAACATGAAAAAACCAGATCACGAGTGAAGAAAATTAACAACGGGAACAGAAATTCTTTCATTTTTTACTAAAAACATGTGCACAACACAACTTTTCAATCCCAAAGAAAAAACTGACTGGTATTTACAAAAATTTTTACTTCTCTGACCTACCGTCAACCGGGGCTGAGTGGCGAATGTGGGGGAAATCGGCGCACTCTTGATTCTGCATTTCTGAATGCGATTTATGCTTCATCTAGGTAAAACATATAGAGGATTGCAGCTAACAATTGTAAAACTTGAATTGAAAAATCTAGAAGAAGCAATATGCGCCGCTAAGAACGGATTTAGCACGGATACGAACCATCGAAGTTTCTCGATGTCGGTAATATGTCGGTAAAGGGAATCTTGGATTAAGACGCAACCTGCCTTTTTAATAAAGAACTTGGGCTATATTTAAGAAGCAAAGCGAAAAGGGTTAAGTGAAAAAAATAACTTTGAATTCTATGCTGAAGAAGTGTGACAGCGCTCTAATTTATTGCCCCTCCTCCTCCTCTTATCGACCGCCCTCCCTCTTTTTCCCTCCACTCATTCTTCATATGGTAACACGTGACATCGAACGCGCCACTATTGTACGCTCAACTATTCGTCTGAAATGCACTTTTATAAATAGAAACATCGTCGTCGAATCTCCCTGGTCCACGACAATTTAGTCCTCGACCGCGATCACTCCCCTCTAACACGATCTTTATCGTTTCACGCACTTAGTATTTTAGTAAAAAGCTTTATTTTAAAACTCCCATAGGAAGCTATTCCCTGTGGAAAAACTTAGTTTTCTTAAAGTTCTTCCGTTGTCGAGAATTCTCAATGGGGAAGTTTCAGTTGGGAACACAACGTTTGACAAAATGTTAAGTGGATGGAGAAAAGTAAATATAAATGTCATAGGAAAGAGAGATTTAATCTGATTTACTGCTTCTTTATGAAACACAAATCATTCTATTTTTTGGATGTACATTTTTTTAATTTCCGGTATTACCTACAAAGCCGTTCACTACGAACGATTTTCCTTTAGTTTCAAAGGTGTCAAATATGACACATTTTTATGTTGAAATGCCTTAAATTTCAAATGATTCTTTCGGATGCTGAACTCCTTTTTTAAATTACATATACACTTTAAAATTGCTTTTTCGTAAATATTTCAAATAAAAAACTATTAAAATCTAAAGACCGCCATTTGAAATGTTAATGTGCTCGAAAAACGGTCTTACAGCGAACAGTTTAGGGTAAAGCGAGACACCCACAATTTTCCATTTTATGACTTGTTATTTCTTTTTCCGGATAAAAAACGTGTGTCTTTCTTTACCCAACATACCCCAATAAGCCCGGTTTTAGGGTATCTGTTTTAATGTTTTGAAAATGCTGAATACTAGTTGAAAATCCCACACATTAAAACATAACGCTGAAGTAATGCGGTAGAGATTGACAAAAAGAAAACATTTGTTTGAAGGTTGAGGAAGCGTTTAACCGTTTTCATGTTTTTAGCGCTTGAAAATGCGGTATTTCGAACGCACGTGTAAGCTCAGCCTAAAGCCAAACGTGAGACGACGAGCTGTGGGCCGTGGCTAATTGCTCCGCGTAGCAAAAAGCTCATTCCCCCCAACATATGTGTGGGTGTATGTGTGCGTGTGCAAGTCCATACGCACGTCCGCAATGCATTTGTTTGTATATATATGCACTTGAACAATGTTAAACTCGTGTATACTGTACATACTCGAATGCAACGTACATGTACATATATATAAGCGCATGCATAAGCGAACATGGTATCCATGTATTTTCATCGTCGTGCCACAAACGCATATCTGTTGGCTTCTACACGCGGTTTACACTGCTGCACTTTGTGCTCGTGCAAATCTCACGTCGTCAACACCCTGACGTGGTCAAATTATGTTTATTTTCTAATTTTGTTTTGAGCAATGTTTAATCTCGAAGTTTAAGTTCTTACCAACATTCTTGCAGTATACGAAGAACAAGTAGAGCGTTAATGGAAACTTACCTGAAACAGAAAAGGATAATAAGTTAGTTCCATTATAATAAAATTATGTAAGACGCATAAATCTCATTGTTTACTTTCCAATTTTTAAAGAAAAAATTGCAATGTTCACACAGTAGATTATAATTTTTGTAAGATAGATTGTATATTCAAGTTCTCTGCACAGTCTATAAAAGGAAAATAAATCACTTCATTAATGCACCGTACAATCTACATTCTACAATGTATCCGTAATTATCGCATAACTTTCGATTCAACATTCTTTCTAATCTATGGAGACACAAGCCATTGAATTTAAACCGTGACTTAATATTTCGTTCGATCGGGAGTTACTATAATAATGGGATCCTAGAGCACGACCTTTTGAATTAACATAGCCTCTAGTAAATATCAAACGACTACCAATAATCGACCCAAGGTAACCAATTACACGTTCTACATACGAGCACAAGCCAGTTGCAAGTTCCAGATTGCCTTTCGCAAGATCGATGGGTAATTTTATGGAATCGTTTTCGTACATCTCAGTGTCTATAATTCCGCAAAACTGCAGGCAGAATTATAAAGGTATCAACTCCTGTCCTGCAAAAGTAAGCTGCAGCAAAGAGCGATATTTCGAAAGAAATCGCTATCATTCTTCGTGTTTGCAATAAATGCTGGGGAGAATTGAACGATCATGCGATACGCGAGGAGATACGATCATGGAGAACAATCGCTTGTTAAATGAACGAAATGCCTGCGATTCCTCTCCGGGAATCCTTTAGAGACGAAAACCAAGTTATTTGAAACAACTATTGTACCTGAGAAGAGTTCTTTGTTCTATTTAACCATTTAAGTCAGAATTGCTGTACAGCGGATTTTTTGTAATAACAGACTTAAGCATTGCCATTACCAGAGTTCAGCTTCTTCAATTTCGTTCAATGGCAAAATTCTAGTCAACATTTCCAGATTGGTACCTTGATTAATCACAATGAATGATGATGATTGCGCGAGAAATTCAAAGCCCTATGGCATAGAATTCAAAAAGGGGTAAACCTAAAGTTAGGGTTTGGGTATTAGGGGATAAATTGTGAAAGCTCGAGATTGGATATCGACATGAGAGAATTGACAGGATGTGGTGCAGTACCGTTAGCAGCAGCTCAATTCGGCGATTGGGGATGACTCGATAGACAGAGAACATATAGGAGAGGTTTATAGTTTGTGTTTACACACCGGTTTTCGGGAGACTGCGCACGAAGAGCACCCCAAAGGTACACGGCCGCACGCATACAGCACGTTAAACCCGATATTGGTCTCACCGGCTCTGTCGTGTATACCTTCTATATTATCCCATAGTCCGCGAGGTATTATTAGCCGCTTCTCTTTTTTCCCTGTCATTTTAAAATGTAATACGTTTCTGTCCCTGAGGCGGATCGCGGTTGGCGACGACCACTGTGTTTCCTATTCGAAGTTTTCCTGGCGGAAAATTTGTCCTGATGTCGTTTTGAAAGGAATGAGAGGGGCAAGGAGAGAGAGGGTCCAGAATGACGAATTTAGGTTATGTCGAAGTGGGCCAACCGAGGGGCCAGGGGGCTTTCGGCTCTTTCTGGTGACACAGGTTCCTGTCTTTCTTGCATGCCGCAGACGGGATTATAGTTTTGCAGACAATGCAGAGGACAATGGAATCCCTGTGGATCAATGGGAGAGGTTAGGGTGGGTTGGGAGCAACGAGAAGTTGTCATGCGAATGGACCGTCATGTCATCGCGTTTTTCATATATACCAAGGGATATCAAATTTTATCTCGAAGACCCGCTATAATGTTCCGCGTACGTCAAGCATTTTTCTAGTTTGAGTTAATACAATGATGCTAAATGAAATTTGGGTTAACGTGAAAGGAAATAGACATCAACTGTGCAACCTAATATTTTGATAACGGAAACCAGGTAGCTTGAAACTCAAATTCATTGAAACGCCCCTCCCCCCATTATCATAATTTAAATGATCCTTATCCATTTTCTTAATAATCACTAACTTATCAATAATGTCAAGCACAATAAAGAGAACAAAGAGTAATTCGATCTCGCTCATGTGCATTGTTCAGTCGCGTTCTCCTTGACCCTTATTATAGTTCCGTTCATATCGGTATGTAATTTCGAGCATTGAACAGATTTCCGTAATCTGAGCCTCGTAACGTGTAAATATGGCGGAGGGTTAAAAAATGGCGTTGGAAGGTCGGAATCGCTTTGAGCTGTCCGACGATTGGATAGACAAATAAAACCGAGTATAAGTGGTTAGGTAGGCAGACAAGCAGGCAGGCGGGAACGCTGCTATATGCCATTATAATACTGGGCGTGTGTATATAGGTATTACTATATGAGTATGACTATATATGACGCACCAAGGGGGTAAAGGTAGAGGAAAGGGTCGTAAGGGAGCGACCTGGGCGACAGCCCAGGATGGATTGTTATTGGCTGAGAAGGATTTAACCCTTTCTCTTCCAACCACCTCGCCCTCTAACGGTATGATATGCTAACGAGCACATCACCCGACACGCAGAAGGGATGAAACCACTGCGGGGTTCGCTGCTCGAAAGCCGAAGGGTGGATTCCTCATATCCACATTCAACTAAGCAGAGAAATACTACCTTGGTTCAAATATTCCTCATGACATTTTCTAAGTACCGGGGGCAAAAATTCAAGGAATTTTAGATTGCAGTTTTACTCAAAATTATGGATATGATATACAAGAACCGTTTATTCATATAACTCTTTCCAAATAAACAATAAAAGAAGAATAACGAATTGTTATAAGAATAACATGCGGAGTCATTAATCCCACTCGTTTTGGGTCTTTTTATAGACCACCGACATTTTTATGGATGAAGATATAGTCACACAGCTGTGAGATTGAAAGGATAGGAAATACCAAGCGAAATAGAGGATTCATCAAATTCCGAGATTTAAATGTTCCCGGATGCTTCTTATTAGTTAAAATCTTTAAATGTGTATTTGAATTCTGTAACTAAAGTAGGCTATATTAACACCACCTACAATTTTCTTCACCAATATAAAAAGAGACGTTAAAAAATGAAAAAAATTCGGTACACCTGGCAAAAAATGTATTGATAGTCATTACTTTGCTTAGAAAAAAATCTTTATCTAGCTTATAGTGTTAGCAACTTTGTATAGTATCCAGCGATCTAATCCCTGAATGCCTTTAATTCCATTGAAGCTCCTTAGTGCGTGAATTCTTCAGTCCTATAGTTTCACGCCCTAACACGTCTTTTATAATGTAATGAGCTTCAAGCTGCATAACGAGATTTTAGACAAGACTATTTTTTTCCAAAAATTTCAATTCCTTGATAGTTTATATGTTCTACTCGATACTTATACTACATACTTTTTCCTGACAGAGATTTGAGTGGTGTTTGAATAGCTAATAAGTCGTTTTGCGATATAATGCACTCGTTATGAAGGTAAAGAGATAATACCCAAAGGTGACCGGAAGTTGGGTATAGATAATTAAGAATCGTGAGAACGATAAGCACATAAAGCATAGAAGAGTGTTACGTCTTACTTCTCATATTAACTGCGCATTATGTAAAAATTCGTTATCTTATATTAGTCTATATACAAGATACATATGTATAGAGCTTCTGTTCCACTTTGCTTATACATCTACGAGCACGTGGATGTCAAATTCTTGTTTCGCTGTCCAGCTCGTAATCGGTATATTTTATGTTTTCCATGCATCATAAGACAGGCGAAGCACGTGCAGGTTCCTGCATATAGGCAGGGACATATATATGCAACAAATTATCTCAAGTGTAAATGTAAATGTTGCAATTCATCCATGTTACTGGTTCTTCAAAACTTTAATTTAAACATTCCTCACGCGCGTTAAAAAATAATTATAACCAAGTTTCATACACTGAAAAAATAATAAGTTGCTATGTTCGTCTTACAAGTAAATATTTTTTACAACATGCAAAACTATGTGAACTTAATTTTATCTTTGTATTCCATGTATCGTTTGTAAAAATATCGTTTTTCCGGAGGTCAAGTTTACAGTCAACTAAAGTTGTTAAACCGTTAACACACTACAGAAAACGAAGTCGGCTAATTTTAACTCAGCGATAACGATCGTCTTACTCGTTCAACACTAATTTTTTAAAAACTCCTCGTTTGTTGATAGACGGTTCACGAATTGGGGTAAAATAATTTTATGAAGGGGCTCGAAGCCATCTGGAATCGAAAAACTCCTGTTTCATCTGTGTATAACCATTAGTGGAAGTACGAAAAAGCGACCTTATCAGAACTGATGTACAAGGATTACGCTAACAGGTTTCGATCGCGGAGAACGATCAATTAACGATAAAATCGACTGCATTCATAAAAATTCGCCCGATTTAAATTCCAGTCCTGCTATTATTATGTGCAAAATGAAGCGAATTCGCATGGCCCAATCAGAGGAACAAGCGCGGATTGGCCTTCTCAATTGCACCGCACCTGGATTTTTGATCATAGGACATAGGGCCATCACTCGCATATTGAGGAACACCCATATTACTAAGGGGTGCGCTCGCATTTGCTCAGAGAGTAAAAAAATTGAGATGCTAATCTCCCATAGCCTCGAAGGGGAGACTATGTGCTAATGCGATCCCGTTTAGCCAAGTCACCCGGAAAACGGGACACCCGCCCCAGTTTTCGTACCCAGCCTCTTTCTTTCTCTACAGTATCTTTTTTCTCCCTGGGCCGATATTTTGTATGTAATGGGAACAAAAAATGTGACCATTTTGTGAAATTGGATTTCGTTGTTCCGTTTATACTTTTAACACCAGGAAATAGTCTATAAAGAAAAATTAATTAAAACAATGTTAAATGGAACGCTTTTATCTTCAAACAACTTCAGAGATCATCGAAAAAAATAATCAACGTTTTTTATATTGGTGTTTGAGTCAAGAGATACATTTTCTCATTATATGCAAAAACTAATTTGAGCAGTCTTAAGTGCCACACATACATTTCTAAGCACTTAAAATTGTACACTGTTATATGACAAAATTAAATATTAAACACTTTTTATCTTTCTGAGAATATAAATTAGAAAACATTTTTAATTACTTGTTCCAACATGTACAATCTCGACTTTTAAGCATTTGAACATAAAATGCAATATTAAAACCTTCAAATAGAATAAACAGTTTCAATTTGAAGGGATTTGGTATTGACCGAGATTTCAAATTTCAACCTTATACATAACGATCGTACTGGTAATCCTAAGACTTATTGCTGCCCGTTTTAATTTTACTCTGAGATTATAATGATGTCACCATTTTTCTGTTTGGACTAAAAGTGATAGAAAAACATATTGTAACGACCATTGGGGAACTTATGATCTTCCTTTGTGCTCCTCTTTATAAATACATATGTATATAATACATATTTACACATGGTGAATGCGAATCGATCATAACGCGAGTGAATGACAATGACAAAACACGAAGTAGATCATGTCTGGCCGGGTTTAGGGGAAGTCCCCTATTAGTCGCTCATCAGCCTTCAGGCGTTGTCGTTGTCGCAGTCGTTGTTGCGGGCATGTATATCCACGCTGCCATTGTCGGGATTGTCATTATTTCGCGATTCCGCTCCCAGCCGGATCACTGTGCGACCAACCGGAAACATTTGGACATATTGGAACGCGCATTGTACTACCGCTCCGCTATTTTTATTAAGTAAATGCCACGCTTGATAAGTGCATTACATACACATGGAAAATGTGTGCATGCATGCGATAGGCTTGCAACGAACAGACAATATTTTGCGAGAATTCCCACGAAATTTTCAATACCATAGATTTCAGGATTTCTGCTACGCTATTCATGATCATTTTGAACAAAAAGAGTGGAGCTAATGTATTTTCGATGGTTCATACTCATAAATTTTTGACAAGCAACTTTCGCTTAGAAGGAAAAAGTTGAAAATAATTGAGAAGTGAGAACTCTCAGCTTGTATAATTTGATAGAAAATTGATGAATTAATTGCTTTTCACTGATAGCAGTCTATGATAATTAGAACTAGATATCATTTGATAGAGATAATTGATCATTTGAGAGAATGAGTTCTTCCATCTTCGCCAATTAAGAAACTCTTCTCATTTCTCAAACTATATTGCTCTAATTAATAGCTTCATGCCACAAGCGTTGTATGTTGTAATTAATTTATACCATTTTGACACGTATCAATCAAATTGTCTTGGCATTGAAAAATGGTATTTTAGTTTCTTGTGTGCAGACTCACCACCGAAATATGTAAACTTCAAGGTTACCGATTCTGAGAAATGGATCTATAGGAAAATTATCATTATCATCCCACATACAAATTCGCGCGTGGGCATATCGAGACTAGAGCGAGAATTGTGGGATTTGTCTGCTAATGCAATTATTTAAGAGAAAGCGGAACTCTCAGCGTGCACGATTCTTAAGCATCATTAAAAGTAGTCTAATTGCGCCGCGATCGTCCAAATATTAATGGGCTCTTATTATTTGAAATGTTACCGAGCAATTAAGAATTGCAAGGCACGGAGTTAACGGTTTCATAATAAGCCACGTGAGCATTCCCTACGACTTTACTTAGTAGGCAAAGCCATTTGGGAATGGTTGGAAATTTCTTAAATAACGCGGTTAATAAGCGCATTGAAAGTAGGAAAATTCAACGAGTCGCGCACGGTTTGATTCCTGTCACACTGGATTTAATGTTTGCGCTATTATACAGAATTGTCCGTCCTACTTTCCCTCAATAAACTCAATGACATTTAATCCTAAATGTTTACTCTAATATTTCCACATTTATTACTGCAATTCAAGTTTCTATTGAATGCAATCAGGCAATATATAAAATATAAATCCATAATATACATAATAATATAAATTTTTGAATGTTTGTTCTGTTGCATTTCATGGATTTCTAATTTAAAAGCATTAATTGTCATTTAATAATTTTTGCAGCTTCAAAATTTTGAATATTTTGATCTCATACAGTATTAAAGAATTTTATTTAAAAATATTTCCTTGTCATTAGGAGTTTTTTTCGGAACGTTTGTGAAGAGTGTTATTTGCAATTGAAGGGCTTCGTTAGAGCAATTGAGCTTCGTTGAATCGAGATTCGCAAAGAGCGATCGAACCTGGTGCTATATTCCAGGGTGCCGCGAACTTTTGGTACAGACAGGGAAACCAATTTCGTACATCGTTCACTGGCATGGGTGAAGGGCAAGAGACCAATTGGACCAGTGCCAAATGAAGACATTTTCAATGTCCGAGAGGTGAGGATTGTGTGTGTAATGTGTATCTGTAAATATACTCTTTCAAGCCCATTCGCTGATAAACCATATCGGGCTTGATAATATCGATAACTGAAACTGCATCAGCGTTCAGCACGCATTGGCACTTGTCCGAAAGGCGGGTTTAGAATCGTATCGATTCCTCGTTAGCGTTTGGCAAACTACCAATTTCGTGTCTTGACGACTCGCTCCACATGGCAAGAATATTTCCTCCGCGAGACACCCAGGAATTGGACATTCAAAATTCTTAAAATTACTTGATGTCTTACATAATTTTCTCTAAAATAATTATAAATAATTAAAGCAATGAGAATTGTTTTCAATGTTATGCTGACAACGATTTTCTGTCATATAATTTCCGTGAAGGTGGCTTGGACTAATTATTATTTGAACTCATTTTTGTATAGGAAGAAAAATTAGTACTGTTGGTGCGAATCCTTCGTTTTTAGAGATCAATATTATATTATTTTGTGAAGGATATTTTTCGTGAGAAACTTTTTAAATAGGAAGATATCATAAATTTGTATTTATAGAATGAGATCTTCCTATTATTATTCTGTCTGAGGAATGCTTAACAAAGATTCGGAGACGACCTGTACTCGTCTCATTAAACACTCCTCATCAGAATTTGGCAGATCTCCAGCGCTTTGTGAGTTAGAAGGTGAAAGAATTGCAAAATGATTTGTCACTCGTTTATTCTCCGTATAAATAAAATTTGATTATTTTCTGAGATTCAGCCTCGATTAAAAATGACAAATACATTCAATTGATGGTACTATAGTATCATATATTGTTGTATAAAAACTTCATGTAAGAGACAAGTTTAAACATTTTTAGAGATGCCCACTACTCAAGGGCTGTCCACTATTGGTTCATTACCCTATTCTAATCTACTACAATGAGCTTAGTCTGATAAATGTTCTATGTCCCAATCATCGCGTTTCATGTACATATTCAATTCTCCGTGAGATTTGAAATTAGAGGGAAGGACCTGCCGAAAAGGGATGATGATTATGACATGAGTTTGTGCGGGTGCGTTCGGATTAGCGTTGGCGGCTCTGGGGCGAATTGGGGGTGGAAACGCGGAAAGAGAGAGGGGAAAGTGAGAAGAGGAATCAGCGGAAGTCAGAGGAAGAGGAGGGTTGTTCTGAAGCGCGGGGGTGCGTTTAAATTGGCCGGGCTGAGTGGTGCGCGTTAAAATGTGCGTCCAAGCGACGACACATCAAAAGCAGTCGTTTAAGGGTTGCTTCATATTATTTGACACCCGCGCTTCTAGTGCGAAAGGGTTATCTACCGCTGCCTCGCGACCACCGCGACACCAGGGGCGTATTTACCTAATAACCAGCTTTAATACCGCACCTCCAAACGTACCCCGGGGCTTATTGCCAACCGACGCTGACGCCTATCTCTTCCCACTTTCAACTTTGCGTGCACGCTTCCAGGTCTCTGCGATTCTCAATAAATTTGCGCCTGACAAGTGACTTTCATAACGAATTTAATCATCTGATCAAGACGTATCCAAGATCAGATACTCGTGATTAATGAATTAAGGTATCATGCGTTATAAATAATAAGGAAAGTATCGATATTTTCAGTAATATTAATACCAATAAAATAATATCTATTGTGTACATTTTGATGTTTTTTTTTTTCTCTTAGCACATTCATTTTGGATTTATGAAGCAATGGGGGCTTTCTATGGCGGCAGTTCTTTTCGGTTGTTGAAAAGCACGTGTGTTCTAAACTCTAAATGAAAGTTATGACGACGAATGTCGTCGCTTGGAGGTTCGACTAAAAAGAACAGAGGATGAGGGCTAAGATTCTATAGTCCCAGGCATATCCACTTACATGTGCGACATTATGGTCGCGTTGCGTTGTTGTAGGTAGATTCGATTCAGATAAAACCGCGTATAAAACGATTGTAGTGTCTACGTATATGAGTCTCATTTCGTTGTTTAAGTGCATACAAATTGAACTATCGACTGCGAAACTGCAATTTTATCTCCGGATATTGGCTTTCATGAACTGAAATATTTCAAGGTCGTACAACATCTATAAAATCATCGCAATCCTTACAAATTTGCAATTACTCTACAATCTTGCACAATCATTGCACAGTTGTACTTTTTTAAATAGAATTCCTCAATTTTATCACCGGATATTGGCTCTGCGATTCATCATCATCTCTATGAATAATTTTCGCTTGTATCTAAAGCGGCCAAACCCAGAATTATATGGAAGCTAAACAAATAAAACAAAAAGGTATGACTGATCGTTTCTATTGAAGGTGTAGCCGAGGATCAACAATATTCTGAGGTCGTGGGAGCAGAGGTTCGGATTGTGGAAGATCTTGGCGATCCTAAGGTTGGCGATGGGTCGCAAAAAGGGCGAATACGACCCGTCATAGAGGGAGTCGCACTAAGGCCGCCTTCGCGGCTCGCTTCAGCAATAATTGGCGACCTTCCCTCTTCCACGAAGGAATGCTCCATGGCATGTTTTGCTCTTAAAGCGTCTCAAGAGAGGAGTCCCGAGTCTCCCGATCTCGAGTGCTTTTAGCATCCACGCGAGAGCTACGCATGTATATTGTATGTATGTGCGATTGCCTTGTGACATAATGACGGAAGAAGCGGAATGACGAAACGGCGGAACGCGTCAATATAAATAATATCGCGTAATTGTACCCACAGTCGGTAACATGTAAGAGGCCGCCCGGGAGTCTCAGATTGTTGTGCCCCATTTGGACTCCCAGAATCGCCAATCGCTCCTTCATCGTTTTTCGCCCCTTTCTTCACATTTCGGATCATTGACCTTCGTCAAAACATAACGTGTCCAAATGACAAGGTTCTATCTCGGCAGAACATTAAAACGTTCTATCTCAACTAGTGTTCCAAATTTGTATGCAATTTCAAACTTATTACTTTTTATTACAGCAACTGAAGTTGAGTAATCACGAATGAATTTGTCTTTGACCCAAATACTCTTTTTGGATAGGTGATTGGTTGAAAATAGCAAATTTTATAACCACATTCTTTATAAGTATAAAAATAATTTTCTCAGAAGGATAGAGCCATGCCTAATTGGTCCGAGGCTCTGACCATAATTTTGAGCAGGTCTTGAAATGACAAGAAAACTCATCGAACCGTATAACGCGTAAGGCACCGCTGGTCTTGCCAGCAACTCGGAATCTGTCGCGTATATGCCGTAGATCATTGGTGGAGGAGACTTCTTGATCTCGAGACGATTCTGCCCAACCTATCCATAAGACAGGATGTACGGCAAAGAAATTCTTGAATTTTCATGGAAACTACTGCGACACCTGACGCACGAGAATGTGAAAAAGTGAGCTTCGATATTTCACTGTCGCTGCGACAGTTTTTACTTTAATGCTCCTTGCTATATTGCCTTCATCCAGAAACAGCTTGTCAGCAGCTTCATTTTCATCGGGATACGACTATATAGATCACGTCCGACAAGGAAGCAGAGCCCGAAGCTTGTCCAAAAAATTTAATTGGATAAACTACAAATATTTTTCAAAGACATAAATATATTTCAAATAAGTAAAAATCAGGCAATTCAGCAATAAGCGAGACATATGTGTCCTAATCGAACGATTAGGAACTATAATTTAAATATGAGGAGAATTAAAAGAGTGATCGCTATCTTACTTCCAAATTGGACTTGAGTTTTGCAAACCGGTTCCATATTTCATTGAAATAAAGTCTGGGCTATCAGATTTCATCCATCATTCTGTTTTTGCGGTTATCGGCGAGGCGGAAATGGAGATTCCACTTGAAGTTCGGGTTCTTTCGCGCATGGCGCGAAATTCTCTTTCTTTATTCCACTTCTTCTGATTTCTCATTTTCTGTCTTGCTTGGCTTGATACTCGCGAGAAGCCATCGATATATCGCGAGTGCAGAAGCATCAACGTGAAATTGGCAACAAATTACTCGACTCCCTCTGTGCACACGCCGCTTTGCCCAATTAGCGGTTCGGTCAAACTCGCTCGGTACTTTGCAGAAACTACGATCCTTCTCCATAGTCCGTGACCGTTCGTTGTCATTGTTCCAGCGAGGATAAAACGATCCGCCATTGTGATATGTCTTCAAATTATTTCAAATCCATATTCAACGGCCATTTTTTTTATTTACATCATATTTTCTTTATTGAGTCACATATACCATAGTCATTTTCTATTCCTTTCGGTTTAAAACAATATTTATATTCATTTGAAAAAGAAAATTCTTTTATCTACAACAAATAATATCATGCTATGTTTATTTAATTATAAAATAAGTACTTGTATGAAATAAAACCTACTTCCGTTCTGTATATCGTTATAGTTATCTGTAATGTATACCATTCAAATAAGATAAGTACTACTTATGTTTAACACACTTATCAACCTAAGGTAGTAGTTTTGCCTTAAGCAGTACCCTGTTCCGTTTTTAGAAGATATGAGCTTTTATGAGTTTGCCGATAATTCTTTGTAATTTTCTTTGTAATTCGTCACCCTTTTAGTGTTCTGCAAATATTTTTATGTTTAAACGATATGGTATATCATTACGTTTCACAGTTTATTCTAATCCTCTTTAAACTTTTCTGAAAGAAGTATTTATATTTGCGAGTATTTTTTACTTGTATATTTTCAGTTTATTTACAAATAAATATTCATAAATCTCCTCGTTTTTCAATGTTGAATTTCATGCAAGAACAACAAAATATGCTGCGCGAATTCTTCCGACGGAACTCGAAGAAAAGAGGTGACTCGATTCTCATACGAAGCTGAAACAACTAATGACCTGATATCAATTAAATTATTGAAAAACTAATTTTTTCAAAATCTATTTTGAAATCACGAGCTTATTGAATTCCTGAAAGGAATTTTCAAAGAATTCCTCTTTTTTTTCTCACTTTTCGAAAAATTATTATTTTTTGGTTGAAAAGTCTATTATTATATTTCTGTTTCGGAAATAATTTCGTTTGGTTAAAAATTCTATTTATGTTGAGAATTTAATTATTTTGTTGAACGTGCAACAATTTTTTTTAAATTCATATTTTTTTGTCAGAAATTTGGATACTTGGTTGGAAGTTAAACTACTTTGTTAAAAATTAATTTTTTTGGTTGAAGATTCATCTCTTTGGTTGAAAATTGAACTATTTCGTTGAAAATTCGTTTCTTTTTTGGTTGAAAATTAGTTGTATTTTTTGGTAAAAACCTAATCTTCTTGGTTATAAATTCATCTTTTTCGTTGAAAATTTGAACAGTTTGTTGAAAATTCAATTTTGCAGATTAAGAATTAATTTTTTGAACTGAAAATGTAACTATTCCATTTTTGGTTGCAAATGGATTTTTTCTAGTTGAAAATTCAACTATTAGGCTAAAAATTCATGTATTTTTTAAATAAATGTAACTGTTTCGTACTTTGATTAAAATATTTCGTGTTTGAAATATTAACTATTACATTTTTCGTTGAGAAATCATCTTGTTTGTTTGAAAACTGAACCACTTGGTTAAGTTGAACTACTTTGTCAAAAATCTATTTTTTATTGTTTAAGATTTATCTTTTTTGTTGAAAATTCATCTCCTTAGTTGCAAATTTGACCAGTTTGTTAAAAATTCGACTTTGCTGGTTAAAACTTCATTTTTTTTAAACTGAAAATGTGACTATTCCATTTTTGGTTGCAAATTGATATTTTTCAATGAAAATTGATCTTTTCTAGTTGAAAATTCAACTATTTGACTGAAAATGTATGTATTTTCTATTATGTTCGTGTTTTTGGTAAAAAATTAATTTTTGTGGTAGAAAATTGATCTTTTTTGGTTAAAAATGCAACTGTTTGAAAATTAATCTGTTATGGTTGAGGATTCAACCATTTTGCATGTTATCTGTTTTGGTAAAAAATATAACTGTTTGGTTGAAAATTCTTTTATTTTCTTGAAATTTCGTCTGTTTTGGTAGAAAAAAAATCTTCTTGGTTGAAAATTTAACTATTTTGGTAGAAAATTCAACTATTTGGTTTAAAAATAAACTAATTATTTGAAAATTCAACTATTTGGTAGAAAATGAACAATTTTGGTGGAAATTCATCTTTTTGGTTGAGGATTGAAGTATTTTGTTTAAAATTCATTTTTTGTTGTTGTTGAATTTAACTGGTAGACTTTTTTTTTTAAATGAACTTTCTTGTGGAAAACTCAGCTATTTAGTTAAAAACTGAAATAATTAGTTGAACATTTAATTATTCTGTTGAAAATTCTACTATTTTGTTAAAGTCATCCTTTTTGGTCGAAAATTCAACTCTTATGTTAAAAATTCGTGCTTTTGGATTGAAAATTCATCCTTTATGGAAGAAAAGTCATTTTTCTTTCTTCTTCTTAAAATTTATTTCTTGTTTGGTTTAAATATCAACCATTACATTTTTTGTTCAGAATTAATCTGTTTTTGTAGATAATGAATCTTCTTGGATGAGAATGCATCTTTGTAGATTGAAAATTCAAATATTTTGAAAAAACGTAGAATAAACGTGAAATCCGGTGGGTTAAAGTTAGTCCAAAATTGGTAACGTAGTTTGTAGACTGCTTCTTAGTTTCTGAGGGAAATAAGTGCTAACTATATAAATAAATAACCGAGAAATATAATTCAGGATGCCTCTTGAGATAAATGTTAATTTGACTCACATCAGACTCTCGCAAATGTATCTCGTTTCTCTTCAACTCTAAACGTATTACTCGAATATCTCGTGTAGTGGCTGAATGAAACCAATGCTCGGCGATTCTAGTCAACGATATCGTTTAATTTTTTATGGAACAGGTGTCGGTACAGACGAGCAGTCTCTGACGCCTTCGGGTTTTCATAGAGCGAACTCGTAGCCTGGAACGTGACTCTGCGACTTTACCTCGACTGAAGAGACTCCATAACGGTCGATTTCTTCTGACTTTTGCGCAAATCAACTCGGATCGCGCTCGAATCACCTGTGTAACTTCCATTCTATATAACGACCATTCAGAACTTTTCGGTCGATCGAAATCTCATCAGCCTCTCGCAAATGCTGGGCATAAAGATATGTTCCCTATCGACATCCACTGAAAATCCATTAGTGTTCACCTTTTCAGATTTTCTCTCATCTAAGTCTTAATTTGCAACATTATTCTGTTACCTCGCAAAATGTACGACTCGATTTGAAAAGCAATCGTGGCTTTGTTACCAAAGACTATTACATTCTCTCAGACAAAATTATACATTCATCTTCACTCACTTGAAATTCTAGGGAATTTGGAATTAGGTATGTAGCAATTTTGAATTTCAAAGTAGAACATTTTCCTAATTGTTTGTGATTTTGATTCTGCGAAGAATGTTGGATCTGTATAATGATCTTTCTCAGAGTATACATCGATGGGTGCAAATAAGACTATGCCATCATTTGGTTCTGATATTAGAAAGATGTGAATGATTCTTTTTTACATTGTCTGGACAATGTAAAAAATAAACGTCTATGTCTTTCTAAATGAGGACCAAATGATGGCATAGTCTTATTTGCACCCATCGACATATTGGCAATTGTCCAAAACCTTAAGATTTTCGCCAAAGAGGTTTTGACCAAAAAAATAAAATAGCGACACCTATGACCTTCTATACATTGATTCTTTGGATGACCAAAATTATATTCCTACTCTTCACTAACAAAAATGGTTACTGGTACTAACTGAATAGTCACTGCAACTAATGGAATTGTTGTGTCAACTAATAAAATAGCAGCATCAA
The DNA here is from genome assembly GCA_011634705.1 of Andricus grossulariae. Taxonomy (NCBI): domain Eukaryota; kingdom Metazoa; phylum Arthropoda; class Insecta; order Hymenoptera; family Cynipidae; genus Andricus; species Andricus grossulariae. The sequence goes on from JAABKJ010000755.1 coordinate 10,978,024, forward strand.
CTAATTAAATAGCAATACCATATCTGAATAACCAAATAGTTGGTCCAATTAAGTGTTGTACAGTCGTTTAATTGATGCCGCGGGATATTGATGTGATTTTTTGATGTTTTTTTTTTAATTAGTAGAAAGCTCATGATATATAATTTTGAAATAGAACATCCTCATCTTATCTTTCTCTTTTTTAATTCTTCTTAACAATTATTTCTTCATGTTTTGTATATCTTCATTCGAATATTTCAAATCTGTCAGAATTAAAGGTTATACATTCCCAAGAAATTGCATTCATATAATTGAAAATGAGATATCTGTAATGATATTTAATTAATTTCAACTAATTTTTTAGGAAGCCTTGACAGTAAATCAGCGAAATTTTATTTGTACGAATGCATTTTCTTATTTAGATGAAGGAATAACTTTGCTGATATTACAGCTTCAATTATCCGTAACAAAAATCGATTGTAAATAGTTTGGTGTGTTTTCTGTATACCTTACGTGATTTAAAATAATTTATCTAGAATATAGAATTACATTTTTAAATAAAACACTTGATTTTTAGGATTCTCTTTTATAAACTATGAAAATGAAGAACTTTTAAATGTGTAAAAATATAAAATGGACACTCCATTAGAATATGACATTTGACATATATCAGATATGAATCTACCGTCTGTATTATTATTTTATGCATGAAAACTGTTGTCTGATATAGTTATTGTTACAAGAAAATGAATCCCATAGTCAATTAATAAATTGGACATCAAACAAAAGAAAACTTTCATAAGAGCTGAGTTCAATGTTCAATCAATGAGAACTAGATTTGGAGATAAAATTAATTTCTTTCTGCATAAGTGCATAAGTTTCAAGAAGGAATAAGATTGAATTTGAAATTGGCAACGGACTCGGTGCTGGCCTTTATCAAGCCTATTAAGAAATTTTATTATAAAAATTGTAAAAATATACATATATACACAGATATGAAGTTGTGTATGTAAAAAATCGAGATGGAGTAAAACCATAAAAAGGATAGAAACATATGCAGTAGATAATTGAACTTAGAATAAATAGTAATTATTCAAAAACACAAATGTACATAAAATAATAATTTTAATTTATTAGCACGTATAGCATCTTAAATATAAATTATTTTACGCGTGCATACATTATTATTTTTAATTAGTTATCTGCATGTTTTCATAAAGAACGTATATGCTTAACAATCCTGATCTGCGATCATTTCTTTTATTGCAAATATTTATTTTTTAACTTTCCTTTTTTGAATAATTGCGCGCCCACGATTGGATTTAAATTACCCATTTGAATTTGTATCCGTAGACTTTTGAATATTAAATGCTCTTTAAAATCTACATTTTACACTCATCGTCTTAGTTTATCATTGACTATCATTTGATGAATTATGGATATTTTATTATATCAATTATAATTTAAATACAAATTTTTGAAATCCTCTTAGGTTTATTTTATATTTAAATTTTCAGAATTTGTAGAATTACATTTTCGGCGTGATTTATTAAATGCTGAAAATAATTATGAAACAATAATACACTTTAAAAATTGTTTTTCGAAAGAATAATATATTGCATAATTTTACCAACTGACAGCATTTTTATTTTCGCATATTTGGTGAAAATGAATTCATTTTCTATACCAAAAAAATGTTCAAATCAACTAAAGATCGTTTTTCTCAGTAATAACAAAATGGTTTGTTTCCACAGTTTGGGATAAACATTTTATAAAGATTTTCACATCATAGATTGTACTTTTTTAAGCAAATTTTCTATTACTTTTTCCTGATAATTATTTCTTATGATACCCTTTTCTTTACTGTAAGAGAGTATCCTTTAGTATACTTTTGATACTTTTTAGTACCAGAGATAAATTCAAGAGAATTTGTCGAAAGAAGAACAAACAATAATTAATTAATAATTACAAAAACAGGGAAGAAATAAAATTGGTAAAGCAATTAAATGATATGGAAATCGAATAAAAGAGATAAAAATAGAGAAAAGAATGAGAAAAGAGATAGATATCAGTAATAGATTGGGGTTGGCAGACATGACTGTCGCAAAGAGACACCCACGCGTTTCCCGCATCCACGCGGGCCGACCGAAAATATTCGCGACAAAGGGCAAGAAACCGGTAAGTCAGCAACGATGCTTTTTTCCAGATTCCACACTCCGTCTATCTCTTTTCCACGTCTTTTTTTTTCATTCACTTCTTTATATTCTCGCCATTCGCGTCCATGACTCTCGCAAATGTATTGCCTTTCAATAATTCTTAACATAAATGATAAATTCTCCTCTTAAAACCCCATTTTTAGTAAAATTATAAAAAATGGTAATTTTCTTAACTCTTCAGTATAAAAAAATGTGATTTGGCATTGATCACGAGAAAATTTGCTGTTTCTCACATTCCTTGACATTTGGCACACCGCAGTGTTGTTTCAAGAAACTGTTGCAGTTGAGACATGCAAAATGAGATCGCAATTTATTTATGATATAGTTATTTTTATTGTCGTAATTCCCTTGAGAAAGTGGAAAAATTGAGTTTATGAAAAATTTTAAATTCTTTAATCTTATAGAGTTGGAATTGTGACCCCTTAATATTATCTTGTTTGAGATAACATTTATTTGAGAATAGAAAACGGGACAAAGAATTAATAAAGATAGAAAAACAAAAGAATGATTAAGTAAATAGTAATGATTAAAATTTTTCTTCGATCTCATTTGATAAACGCCTAGAAGAAAACACGAAACAGCTAGCTTTCAATATGAAATGCTTAAAACTTCTTGTCCTAATATATTGCTTTTTTTTTAACAAATTAGTTAAATTTTCAACCAAAAAAAAAAAAAACATTTCAATCCAGAAAGACAAATTTTTAACGAAGAGTTGAATTTTCGAACAAAAAATATGACTTTTTAAGCGAAATAGTTGAATTTTCAACATAATAATAAAAATTTTAATCACATACTTGAATTTTCAGCAAAATAGTTGAATTTTCAACAAAATAGTTGAATTTTCAAGCTAAAAAGACGAACTTCTTAGATCAGAAGACAGTTGAATTTTCAATCTAAAAGGACGAATTTACTAGCTAAAAAGAAGTATGTTCTACATAAAAGTTGAATTTTCAACAAAATAATAAAATTTTCGACAAAATATTTCAATTTTCTACAAAATAATAAAATTTTCAATAAAATAATGACATTTCCAACAAAACTGATTAATATTCACAAAAAATTAATTTTTAACAAAAAGTGCAAGTTTCAACCTAGTGGTTGAATTTTAAATCAAAAAATCAAAATGAACCTGGAAAAAATGTAATTTTCAGTAACAAAACAAACGAATTTAACAAAAACATGAATTCTCAACAAAAATTTTAACAGTTGATATTTTAACCAAAAACTATTTTACTTTAAAATAAAAAACAGTTGAATTCAACCAAATAAAACGAATTTTTAATAAAATAGTTGAATCTAACAAAAAAAAAGATTTTTTTAACCAAAAAGACGAATTTTCAACAAAAAAGTCACATTTTTAACAAGGAAAGATTTTCCAGCCAAGAGAAAAAATAGTTGATTTTTCAACCAAAAAGTTAATTTTCAACTAAATAGTTAAATTTTCTACAAAAATAATAAAATTTTTAACCCAAAAAGATAAATTTTTAAAAAAAGTTGAATTTCCATCCCGAAAGAATGAATTCTCAACAAAACAGTAATTTTCAACCAAATAGTTGAATTTCAAACTAAAAACGATAAAATTTCAATCAAAAAAGACGAATTTTTAACAAAGCAGTTCAATTTTCGAACAAAAAGATGACTTTTGAAACAAAATAGTTGAATTTTCAACCAAATTTGAATTTTCAATCTAAAAGGACGAATTTACTATCTAAAAAGAAGAATGTTCCACAGAAAAGTCTAATTTTTAACAAAATAATACAATTTTAGATAAAATAGTTTAATTTTTCATAAAATAATGAAATTTTCAACAATAGTTGAATTTTCAACTAAACTGATTAATCTTCACCAAAAAAATGCATTTTTAACAAAAAGTTCAAGTTTCAATCAAGTGGTTAAGTTTTTAATCGAAAAATCAAAATAAACCTGGTAAAATTTAATTTTTAGTAAACAACAAAATAGTTGGATCTAACAAATGAAATTAATTTCCTAACCAAAAAGACGAATCTTCCACAAAAGAGTTACATTTTTAATCAGGAAAGATTTTTCAGCCAAGAGAGAAAACAGTTGAATTTTCAATTCAGAAATATAAATGTTCAACCAAAAAGTTAATTTGCAACCAAATAGTTGAATTTTCTACAAAAACAACAGAATTTTGAACCCCAACAGAAGAATTTTTAACAAAGAAGTTTAATTTTGAAGCCAAAAAGACGAATTTCATACAAAAAGTTGAATTTTTATTCCGAAAGAATGAATTTCCAACAAAAAAGTAATTTACAACCAAATACATAAACTTTCAAGCAAACTGTTCAATTTTCAACTAAAAAGAAGCAATTTTCAACCAACAATTGAATAGTTAAATTTTCAGTGAAGAAAATTAATTTTCAACCAAAAAAGAATGAATTTTAAACGAAATAGTTTACTCTTCAACCAAGCAGTTACATTTTTAATCAAGAAGATTAATTTTCTACCAGATAAGACAAATTTACAACATAGTACATCAATTTTTAACCATTTCTTTTTAAATTTTTCAACTAAAACCCATGAATTTTCAACCAATAATGTAATAGTTAAATTTTCAGTGAAGAAAATTAAGTTTCGACCAAAAATAAACAAATTTTGAACAAAATCGTTTAATATGCAACATATAAAATGAATGTTTAATAAAGTAGTTCAACTTTATATCAAATAAGATGAATTTATCAACGAAAAATTTGATAGTTAAATTTTCAACTAAAAATGACCAATGTTCAACCAAAAATAGAATAGTTAAACATTCAGTCAGGACAAATGATTTTCAATAAAAAACAAACTAATTTTCAATAGAATAGTTGAATCTCAAACTAAATAGAAGAATTTTTAGAAAATAGATGAATTCTGAATAAAAAATATAATAGTATAAACTTTTGAATTAAAAAGAGTTAAATTTCAACGAAAAATAGTTGATTTTTCCTAATGAGTGCTGTTATAATTCAGTTCGCATTTGAACTAAAAACGAGAAAAAGGTAAGGTTTCTTGAAAACATGAGAAAGAGTGTGGAGTCTGTATTTATATGCTTTACACGTAAAATAAAATCACTATTTTTCATTTTTCAAAAATTTTTATTAACATTCACATTTTTCTTTTTTCATATCACATTCTGTGTTAACTCTGGCAGCATGACGTATTATTTGAACTAATTAACAAAAACTAATTAAGATCATCTTAATTTCGTCATGAATTAAGTAATAAAATCTAGATAGTTATTCAAAAGTAATAAGTAATAGTCGAACATAATTTGCATTCCCATTTCGAAAGTTACTGACTGAAGATAACTGAATGAAATCTGAGCTTGCATCTCGCTGCAAATTTAAATAATTTTCTTTTATATGACCGATTATAATAAATCTGAAGGTTCTTCGGCTTTTATCTCAAATTGAAATACTTATCCTCGATTACGGAAACGTTAAAGAGGACAGAAGTATATGTATATATCAATAAGAATTATTCGATAGTGTTGGATTATTACTGAGAACCCGGTGCAACGAACGTTGCAGGTGCATGAGACGGCGGAGTTTGCGTTTATTGCCTGCTGTAAGGAGCGCAAATGAATATGTAAGAAGTGCTCGAGCCTGGAAGCATTTAGCGAGGCCTGCGTCCATCATTTTTCTCCGTTATATCATAAAACTGATTTTGTGGAACAAGGATTTTCAACTTTTATATCAGTTTCAAAATTTTATATTTATACTTATCAGCGAGAAAGATTCACTCTTACATTCGAATTAAGTACAAACATATTAAAGCTAAAAATGCAACATGTAATTCTGTACTTGCACCCACTGTGCTGTACGGTAGTGAAACCTGGACCTACAGCAAGTTCTACTTGAAGAGAATTTCAAAAGTGAGGTAGTTTGGAATTCTGTGTTTTTTCTTTTTTTTAATTGTGAATCTTTTTCATGCTTAATTTGCATAAAATTATCCAAGATGCAATGCTAGAAATACATTAAAAATTTTCGATTGTTTCTCTTCCTATTTGGAAAATGTTCTTTCGAACCTGAATAATTTTTCAATTTAAGTAGTGAATGCTTAACTAAAAAACCAAACCATTCAAATATCAGAAATATTCTGATTTTAAAGTATTTCAAATTAAAATTAAAAAAATTTACTTGATGGAATTTCTCAACTGCCATCTAATTTGGTGACGAATGACTCTCTTAATACAAATAATAAAAATTATCCACTGAAGTTTCGATGGGGATTTCATCACCTTTCCGTTAATTAGAACCATTGTTTGAAAAAAAATTTGATCTTCGAGAAAGAAGATCAAAAATAAATATAACTTTTTTCCCTAACCCTAAAATTAATCACGAAAACATTGGTTACTACATTAGTTTCAGATTATTATTTGACATATTATTGCTTTTTATTTTACACGTCATTGCTCTTTTTCCACTTCATAAAGAAATATTTCTTCCTCCGTTTTCAAGAAATATCCCCTTTTATCCCTTTTTCTAATTTTTTCGCAACAATTTTGTTGAAATGTCATCTTGTTTTACAGTTTTCACTTTTTTGGTCGAAGATTTTTCTCTGGTTGAAAATTTAACTGCTTTGTTGAAAATCTGTTTTTGGTTGAAAATTATCTTTTTTTTTTAACTGAAATGTTAACTAGTTAGAAATTGTAAGATATTTCAAAGTTAAAAATACGTATTTTTGTTCAAAGTCTATACTTTTAATTAAAAGTTGATATTTTCTAGTTGAAAATTCAACTATGTGATTGGAAATCAATATTCTTGGTTGCAAATCATCTTTTTGGTTAAAAATTAAATTTTATTGAACTTAGAACCATTTTGTAAAAAATGATTTCTTTTTCGAAGATTCACCACTTTAGTTGAAAATGTCTTTCTTTGGTTAAAAATTTAACTATGACATTGAAAATTCGTGTTTTTTTTTTGGTTGAGAATTAATTTTTTAACTGAAAATGTTACTATTCCATTTTTTGTTAAAAATCTATACTTTTAATTAAAAGTTGATATTTTCTAGTTGAAAATTCAACTATGTGGTTGGAAATTCATATATTTGGTTGAAAATTCGACTACTTGGGTGGAAATTAAACTATTTATCTAAAAATTTAACTGTTTGGTGGAAAATTACCCTTTTTTTTTGGAAAAATCATCTTTTCTGGTTTATAAGTCAACTATTTAAAAAAAATTATTTTTAGCTCTAATACTTAAATCTTTTGTTGAAAATTGGCCTTTTCGGGTCGCAAAATCAATCTTCATGTTGAAAATCCATCTGTTTTGTTGAGAATTCAACTATTTTGTTAAAAATTCTTATTCCTTATTGAATTCAACTGGTTGATTTCTTCTTCTTTGTTGAAAAATAATTTTTTAAACTGAAAATTTAAGTATTCAATTTTTGGTTGAAAATTAGGCTTCCTTGGTTGAAAATGACCTTCCTTTCGGTTTTGTAAAAGTCAACAGTTTTCTAAAAAGTTCGACTTTTTAGCTTGACAACTTAACTCTTTGTAGAAAATGCTTAATAAATCTAGTTAATATTAAAGTTAAAAAAATTGACATTTGATTATGTACAAAAATATAAGTGACATGAGGAATCCTATAGGAACTGTAGGGAGAACAAAATCTTTACAATTTATATCAAAATAGTCATAATAATGTGTCAATTTTTTTAAAGTGCAGGTATTAAAAGCAAAGAGCCTCGAAACAGAAAAAACCTTTAATTAAAAATAAAATTTTAAATAATTATCAACTTCATCTTACCCTTTCCCTCGATAAATATCTATCTCAAAGACAAAACTTTTTCTTCATAAACTGTTATTGCACCCAAACGCCCAATTGAAGAATTCTTAAATTAAGACTGTAACAATCCAATGAAAAATTTTCTTTAATTTAAATGACTTTCTTTATTTTTATCCAAAGTTTGGTTTATTTTGAACAAAATAATTTTCTTATGAATCTTAATTTCTACTGCATATCATAATATTTTTGTTGTAAACATTTTTCTGTAAGTGATTTCTTTCTCATTAATCTCAATTCTTTTTATGTAAAATGTTGAAAAAGTCTTACTTTTTTGTTACCTTAAAAAAAAAGGTAAAATTGGGCTAAGCGGCTAGTTTTTTCGTTTTTTTTACAATACATTACAAGAGGGAATTTAAATTAAGGATTGATGTTTCAAATATAAATATAATCTCTATCTGACCCTCTTCCGTACTATATAAAGCACAAACATATATTTAATTCAAAAACAAGTATTGATCATCCTTGTAAGGAAAACTTGACAGAAAAACTAACTTTTTAGCCATTTTCTAATCATTTTAAAGCAAATAAAGTTATTTAAACTTATATGGCAACGGCAGCGTTAAATAAATCTATTTAATGTCACTTAATTGGATCACAACTAGATTTATTTTTAACCGGAGTATGTAGCAAGATAAACAGTTTTTCATTTGGTTTATAATACAACACCATGAGCCACTTTCCCCACAAAAAAAGAAAATTCTTACAAAAATAATTCTGCAGGACGAAAATATATTGTATTCATACAAAAATTTGCCTAAATATTGTTCCGGTGCTAAAAAATATGATGCATTACGAAATTGTCACAAACTTCTGCAAGTCAAGTTCTTCACGAGTTTGTTTATAAAACCTAACCAAGTTTCCAAAACTGCACCAAACAAGATTTACACTAAAGTTTAACATTTGTGAAAAAGAAAACAACCACTAATCTGAAAAATTGTTATTCAGATAAAGAGATATTAATTATGAAACGTAAAGTTGCAGGTGATACTAATAGCCATTCAATATTATAGTAATGACGAAAATGAATTGTTTAGGTTTCGTAGTATCCGTAAATTAGGTAGAAAGTGGTTTTGTCGTTTATTGTGGAATTTACGTTCATTCATGCATTGCGGTTTCGGTTCATCTTGAAAGTGTCAACGCGAAACTTAATAGCGTTATTGTCCAGGCAACAAACGGCGTCTGGCGTAAAGCAACGGGTGGTCGCGTATATTAGGAGCTATTAATATGCGAACGTTGTAAGTCAGATGTTAGCCGGTCCTTAGTTACTTGTCTCACGTCACTTCGCACATGACATGAGGTTCAACCCTCCGCGTAATACGGCTGTCAACAACGTGACTGCACGAAACTGTATTTACCAATATTTGCGATCAATACCATCCGGTTAGCACGAAACACATAATTACTGCCATTTTTCTCCAAACTTTGCTTCAAAACTGAAATATCAATTTCACACTTACTCGTTCCCTTCATCCAAATACGTTAATTTAAAAAATTCATATTGAAATTCGATAGAAAGCAATTCCTAATGTGGCCTATTCTTATTTAAAGAAACTGACACATTCTGGAAGAATTTAGGGCACATAATTGAATCTGTTTATGTATTGAGTGATGACCCGAGAAAAAATGAATTCATTTAAAGTAATTGTTTCATCTTTACCCTAAAAAGTTTAGTCAAGTCATTTTTGAATTTTGTACGTTATCATTAGAGCTGGACAAAAGCAATGAACAATAACGTATTTTGCAGTAAACTTATAATTTTTTCTTGTCTAATCTGTAGTTTGAAGTCTTGTGAATGCTTTAGTGCTTTAATGTTCAGTAAAATGGATTAAATTTGGCACAAAACATGTTTACTCCTACCGGCACCTAATGTTTGGCATGCTATGCTTTTCGTCTAGTTATGAGAAATACATTCTTAAATAATAATGAACTGTTTCCAATTGCAAAACATTCTCAGCGAAATATTTTCTTGATAGTGTCACATTATTTTACATTCGAAATCATGCTGTTCTACAATTATGAAGTTCTTTTTGATTTGTTCTTATAAGACAGATAAGCACTGCGCCACATTAGGGAACATGACACGTAATTTGAGGCAGGTGCACTTTTTATAAAAACTTCAATTTAACGTTTTTAATTAATTTCAATATCATTTTGGCTAAGAGAGTAGAACTAAAATATCAAACTACCTGCTCTATATTTAGCTGCAACAAAATCGCTTATATTGTCCAGAGGAAAAAAAGCATTTGATATTTTGAATTTTTCGACGCGTCAGTAAAACAGGGGACAAACCTCACATATTCACTTAAAAACGTAGATAAGGTCTTTGTTGAGCTGTAAATTGCTTTTAACATTCGACATTTCGTCATGTTTTAAGAATATTTTTACGACCGTTTTTCATACAAAATAATTTATTCTTTATCTTTATATGTAAGAAGAGTATAATTAGTCTATATTTTATGTCCGTTTTCAAAGATAAAAAATACATTTTCGTTTAGTTTCCATTTTACAGTTTCAAATGTTAGAAAGATAAGATATATTTACACTGACACCCATGTTTTCAATGTTTCACAACTCGTTTCAATTTTTCGTATACTGTATTTCACGTTGGAAATTAATGTGTCTCAAAACATGATCCATAGTAAAAAATTATTTTGTTACCACAAATAACAATAAAATAACATCAAGGCTTTTTTGGTTAAATGTTAGTGTCAAATTGAAGAAAAAACATCTCACTACTCATTCGCTAAGTTGAAGAAAATGAAGAACTTTTCTCGCAAACTAAGAAAATGTTCAAGACATCGTTGCATATTTTAAATAGTATCCATCGAAATAACTCGTAATAACTTTCATATTTCGAAATAAAGCTAAATAAATGAATGGTAAAAATATTAATTAGAGCTGGGTAAACAAATTTTCAAAATGATTTTGGGATCCCTTCTATTTTAAAACTTTAGAAAGACTTTTTGTGTTGTTTCATTGGCATAACATTCATCAACAACTCTACTTTTGGTTTCTCATCAGAGAAAACTGATAATACTATACCAACATTTTTTGCAATGAAGGTAATGAAAGTAAGATGTTTAAATAAATAATTTGAGTTTATATGCGGAAACATAAAAATCAGGATATTCTTATTATTTTAATTTTCTTTTCTTTTGACGATCACTTGATTGCTTTGCCTTATTTTATTAAATAATAAGCCTCAATTAGAGAAAATATGAAGAATTCAAGATGTCAAAATACTCCTGGAATGCTATATACAAATAAGTTTGTAGCGCGAATACTTTTACTAGCTATAAATTCTCATATAATTTGTATAAGATTTATTATTTACCATATATGAAAAACTCTCAATTCTGAAACGCAGTTATGAAGCATTGAAAACTTGGATCTCCCAATGTGGGTTAATTGTTAAGTGAATTTTTCTCTGAGCAGATATTCATATCTCTGAAAACGTTAAAGATGTGATTTAAGCATCCATTATCTTTCCCAACGTTCAAATTTTATCGAAATTCGAAACTTTTACCGAAATCGAAAATATGAGCCGTTTATGGAGGTTTGATATTTGACTTCAAATTACACCTATAAGTAGGTTAAAACTCAAGTTATTAACGAATACGGGTCGATGTCCCATAAGAGGACATGTTTTTAAATTTTTGTTAAATTCCACCCATAACAGAATTTAATTGGAATTGACAGAATTCAGAATATTGTTGTAAATTATGGTTAAGAAGTATTCGAAATGAATATTCACTCGTCTCAGGAATCGCGGTGTGATCCAACTGAAATAATTGAGATAACCAAACGGTCTGCAGATATAAACTATAGTTATTATCAGGTGATTCAAACAGCTAACAATTCTGACGCAAGCAATATCCGTGCTAAGATTTATTGTAATAGCTGAACATGTCGAGACAATTCAAAATCACTTCCCAGCATAATATTTCAAGATTTTATACAGAGTCTACTAGAAGTTGGGACTCTAAAACTCGTTTTAATAAAAATTAGAAATTTCAATGTATAAAAAGAGAAAATGTATTTATATTTTGAAATACTTTTTATACATTTGTTTTGTGTAAATGAGGTTTGTAGTTGTCTTTCTATTCCTAACAAAACCTTGTAAAAGTTTATCTTGGCACAAAAAATTATGCCCGTAAGAAATTATTATCTTTCTCAAGCCGAAGGTAATTGGAAATGATCGCTTTTTCTTGAAAAGAGAAATAACTACCGATAATTGCCTAGAATGGTAATTGTCATAAGAACCGTTCATTATCAAGGAAGGTGTATTTAAAAATATTTTATGTCAAGAAACGTGTATGAGGGAGGTCGTACTAATTAATTGATCGATAATGCGATTAGAGAATCACGAAAGACCGGTTGAGGAGTGTTTAATTTAAAATCTCGATGATTCGGTAAGAAGACAAATATATCTTCTATCTTGGAGAAATTTTTCATAGGGATAGGTGCAAACCCTGTACAAAAGTCTTTCGGACATAAAAGAGGAATCTATTTCTTTCTTCGAGGTTATCGCACCGCGTTGTCGAAGCGCGACATGAATTCCTTTGGCGGAACGACTCAATCGCATGCCACGCAATTAATTCAGCGAAACTCATCGCCTATCACGCATCCGTCAGATCCAAGACACTCCAATCTCAAAGCATCTAAATTTATACACTTGGATTAAAATAATTAATTTATAGCAATGAGTTTTTTAGAGCTAAATGACGATATAAAAAGATTAAATAACGATATATTGGATAAGAAAGGTTTCCAATTCTGAACTTTATCTTGAAATGCAAGTGTGAAGATTTATAGAACATAGTATGTGACAAGAACTTTCGATTGTAAGCGTCGCCATTGATAAGATCCTGTGGAGATCTTGCCAAGTTCATATAGATGCGAAGACCATTCTCGCTAGTACGATTCAGCGTGAAAGGCGCTACTATCATCAGCGCCACTATACGATTCCACTATCAACGAAATCCGACTTTTATTGACTCCGGGAGTAGAAACGATTTTCTTTGCGGCGCGAAACCGATGATGTGATTCGATAACGATAAAGAAATTCGCATTTTTTCAACATTCCTGAGTAGACAAGGAATTTATAACTTTAAGAGACTTTATTAACATTTAGAATTATTTAAATCAGCAATCATTTAATTCAATCTAAATACCAGCTCATCTATCTAAACAGTAAACCCTAATTGTGTCTAAAGGCCGTTTAGAATTTGTGCAGTAATTTAGTGAAAGACTCTGTTTTCTGATGATAATCTTTGCACTTTAGGTGGTAATGACCCAAACCGAATCGTAACAGCTTGTAAAGCAATTTATTGAAGAGAACACTCGAAGTCCACTACCAAATCGATTCAATTTGTAAAGCAATTCAGTGAAAAGGAAAAGACGATTCCCTGATAAATAAGCTTTATTTTCAAAAGCCAAACTTGGACATGTTGCAGGCTTAACACCGAATTTTGGAAAAATAGCCATTTACTCCTAATATGGAATATTTTTTGAAAAGTTTTGATACAGAAGTTTTGAAATAGAAGTAGCCATTACTGAACTATTCTAAAATAGTGTAAAACATTGTCCGTACGTGATGAACTCTCAGGCTCTCCTTCTGGTGGCAAATTTCACGTACTCGTGATAATTGACGGGTAACGATCGGCCATTGGCCATGTCAATTAATGTCCAACAGCGAGAGCTTCGAGAAAAAAGAATTTATTCTCGGTATACTTTCATTGAAATTTGCGTTCTCATTTGAATGTTCATTGCGTAAATAACGTAAGTGAATCTATGTGAGATGTTACATTTGAATTGCTAAATTTTTTAGAAGTAATTAGCTAACTCTCTTCTATTGTCTGAATTTTTATTCGCAACCGATGGTAAACTATTTTACCATGTGAATTGGGAATATTAAGGAACAAGTTTGGGCTACTTGTGCTAATTATGCCTCTTCAATATTTATATTGTTTCTTTCTCCTCTTGTGGAGTTTTGTAGAAAAACAATTCCTGAACCAATAATATGAAAATATCTTGTCAAATCTTGTTGGGAAACATTTTCCCAGCGAAAACTTCTAACCAGAACCGAACTTTTCTCCTGAGACCGACCCCCTATCCCAAGAAGCACTTATGAAGTCACCACCTTCTAGAATAAACATAAACCAACATGAGACTTACGGGTATCGTCTTCGAATGTTCTCAGGGGAAAAATCTCGAGAGATCCCTGGACTAAATCGTCCTCGAGGTGGGCACGATTGGGTCGAGCCTGCTTTCTACGTGTCATCCCTCTGCCTCTTGATAATAATTATACACTCCACCAATCGGCGCGTCCACTCGATTCGTGCCGACGGTCCGACAACTCTGTCGATCCAAACAAATGGACCTTCTTGAACCCCAAAAAAGTCCCTAAAACCACCCTAAACCACAATCCCCAAGCTCCAGGTAATCACACCTCAAGTCTCACACTTCTCACAAAGCTTCCGACATCCGTTCTCCAATTGTCAGTTCACTCGGAATCACTCCCCAACACTATTTATCTTATGCTATCACTCTGCGATATTTTATATCCAACCCCCTTCGCAAAATCCACTTCTTCCACGACGGTTCTTCCATGCTCAGAGGAACCTAACTTTAATCTAATTGTTGAGTCCTCTTATCTGAGGACAACTTCAGGTCAACTTGATCCGTAATCCATAAGAAGCCCTTACTCGCTGATCCTCCTGTCGTCCTCGACTGTGGGAGAATCAAACTAACACTAATTTTGATGCACTATTTGATGAAGCTCGAATTATAATTTTTTCATCACACGTCTTCTCCAGAACGATCAATCATCGCGATCGGGCGGTGCGACGTGGATTGTAAGCGCGACGGCACTGTCCGGCGAAAATGGGTGTGTGTGTGCGTGGACATTTGTCGCGCATAGATCCGCATGTGTGCGTCTATCACGACGGCGCGTGTGTATGCACCTATATTCGCGTCTCTATATCTCGCGAAATCCGCGGTTCTGATGCTCGAGTCGGCCGGACGACGGACGGACCAGCTCTGGGCCTGACGTCGCGACGCCCCCCTCCTCTCCTCCTCTTCCTCCACCTTCTTCTCTTCTCTCTCCTTCACCTCTCTCTTTTTATCTATCCCTTGCTTGCTATCCTCAACACCACGAGAAAACTAAGGGTAGGGGATTCCCTGCGCGCGCTTTGACCACCCCCACCACTTCCACACGCACCCCCAACTTCTCCCCTCCACGAACCACCCACACCATCAAGGTCCACCCTTGTACACTTCCACCCTTCACTCACTCACACCTTTCTTTTCCTTCCTCCTCCTTTCTTATCCTTTCTCCCCTTTGCTTATCCTTCCTCTCTTATCCTTCCTTCCGTTTTACACTCTTCTCCAATTGTCTCGCGAGCCCGAACCCCGACACCGATTTCTCAACTTCCGGAGAAGTCTCATATTTATGAAAAAAATGGATTTATTAAATTTAATAAATAAAAAGCGGAATCGCGTACGGCAAGCGTCCGCCGTAGTGGACTCACGTTGAATGAGTTCCGAGAGGCGCGGAGCGTAATTCTCGTCGAGCTCTCTCCTCGTCTCGAATTCTCTCTTTCTCTCTCGACGGCACCCCCACCTCAAGCGTGGAGTCTTTCTCGTCGGGTGTCTCGCTTACACTTTTCGCGGGACACTCTCGCTCTCTTTTGCTCATCTATCTTAGTCCCCCTCCAGGCGGTGAACTGGCATCCCCCACTGTGGGAATCGAAAAGGGGAGGCGTGGCCTATCCCTCCCAGCACTCCGCCTCCTTATGCATTATTATAGCGAAGCCGCTCGTGTCTCTATGATTTTATATGCTCTGTCTGAGCGCATAATTCACTGCGGATCGTTTTACCCCCCCTCGCGATTCTACCTACGGTACGAACGCCCCCGTTCTCCTTCCAGAGCACCGGCACTCCTTGAACCTCGATGGATGCAAGACGATGCACTTATACTTACCATCGGCATCGGGGATTTGTAAATATGTATAGCGCTCGCCTTGGATACTTGAAGGAGATGAAAATCCTTATGTATCAGGATTGAAGATGGATGCGATCGATTTTGTTTTAGGGAGAAGGAAATTGAGATCGGCGGTCGAGAAGGGTATGGAGTGACTTTTTTGGGTAAAGGGTTGAAAATTGATGGAGCAAGATTAGGGTGAGTTAAGGTAAAGGTACCTATCATGAAACATGTACCAATTATGAAACAGTTTGACAAAAAATTCGATTTATAAATAATTAACAAAGAAATTCTTAAGCACAAATTATTATATTAATAATTATAAAAGTTTGGCTTTTCATCTATTTAGAAATTTTTATAGCGATTTCACTATAAATGTAATGGAAGCAATATGCATATACGTGTAGTAAATTTAATATACCAGCATCTTGTAGAATTAATATACATGTATATTAAAATACAGTGCGTGGAAGTTGAAAGTTCTTTGATGCACCCAAATCTGGTCAAATATTTAAAACCAAAGTAATCATCTAAGATTCATCGATTAAATTCTTATTTATATAATCAAAGTGCAACGTACAGGTGGAATTTTCTTCAAAGTTCACTGTAAATGTTAAAATTTTAACTTGAAACCCAGTATAATTTATGTTTAACTAGAAAAAAATAGTATGCTTCATCATTTAGATTTGACAATTACTGTCATAATTATTTTTTATTTGTTGGAAGTGAAATTACCTGACTTTTCTAAAAGTTGATCAATATACATCTATATGAAATTTAATATGCAGTCTCTTAATTAATATTTCATGGACCGAGTTTTTAGATTTAATATACAAATGTATAGTAAATGTATATTAAAATTGCAAACATTTATACAGTGTATATAAAAAGTAAGTATGGTTCTGAAGTTTTAAATACTAAAAAATAATTTTAATTATCTAACCTCCAAACTCGGGAAAAATGACTGCCATTTATCCGCGTCAGAAGCCTTGATAATAATTATCATAATAATTATAATAATTGATAATAATTTATTTATCCCCGTGTATTCACAAATTTCGATTATTTCACACGTGCAGATCAAATGACAGCTTAAGGTTAACAGATTTGAGATTACTGCACTTTTTCTTTATTTGGATACAACTTGATTAGATAATTAGCTGTTTTATAATACGTACACTTTTTTTAATACGTTCCGTATTTATGGAACGCAGAAACATGGGTAAATTTGCAATAAAATGTGTTATTTATTATATTAATAGAGCTTATGTTATGTTTTTGTTACATAATGGTTGAACTTTAAGTAAACCAAATTAATTTTCAATAAAAAACGGATTTTCAACAAAATAGTTCAATTTTCGACCAGTGATAAATTTTCAAATCAAATTATGAATCTTCAACTGGAATGGTAGAATTTTCAACTAAAAAGATGAATATTCAACTATGAAGATTAAATTTCTACAAAAAAAAATACAAATGAAAATGATAAATTTTTAACCAATAGTTGAATTTTACAAAAAAAAAGATGAATTTTCAACCAAAAATGAAATAGTTAAATGATAAGTCAAAAAAATTAATTTTTAACAACAGAAAAAACTTACTTTCAACCAAACAGTTTAATTTTCAACCAGTGATGAATTTTCAACTAAAATGATGAATCTTTGACTGGAATAGTTGAATTTTATACCAAAAAGGTACACAAATTTTCCACCAAATAGTTCAATTTTTAATTCAAAGGCTTTATCAAAATTTTAAAGATTTCACAAAGATTTCAATAATTTGACAATAAATTTAACATAGATTTTGAAAGATTTAAAAGATTTGACAAAGATTTCAATGATTTCACAAATATTTCCAAGGCTTTAGCAAAATTTCAAAGATGTCGAAAGATTTAGAATATTTCACAAAGATTTCAATAATTTCACAAAAAATTTCACAAATATTTCGAAAGACTTAAAAGTCTTGAAAAACATTTCAATGATTTCACAAAGGTTTCAATAATTTCACAAAAAATTGCACTGAGATCTCGAAAGATTTAAAAGATATGACAAAGATTTCAATGATTTCACAATAAATTTCAGAAAGACTTCAAAGATTTCACAATGACTTCAAAGATTTCACAATAATTTCACAAAGATTTCAATGATTTTACCAAACTTTTTTTTTACAAAAATTTATTTTTGTGTGGATTCAAACTAATTTCCTGGCAGTGTAAATCATGAAAATTCTTTCTTTCTCAGGTGCCTCTTTTCCAACTCGGAGACGTGACCCTCTTCCTCTCAGTCTACAATCGCCGAAGAGGCAGTATGGGGAAAAAGAGCAAGGAGATGATCGGGTGGCTCTGCCTGGGCTTGAACAGCTCAGGCGCCGAAGAATTGCAGCATTGGAACGACATGCGTGCCTCTCGAATTCCAACTCAAATTCAACGCTGGCACTCTCTTCTTCGGCCTTGAAAAAGCATCCAACCTTCACCTGAAGAAAATTCAACGATGAAAAATGAAAATCTTTGCTGGCTCTGAAGCAAAGCTGCGAAGTCCAAGGAGGTAAAGCAGTCATCCGTGGTTCGCTCCTTCCCAGGGTGCTGCAAACGTTCTCCAAGTCATCGGCTACCGACCGATGCGGATTTTACAATTTGTACTGCCTGAAAAAATCAACACCTGAGTCAATACAATCTCTTTCAGCGCAAATCAAATTTTTTAGCGCAAAGAGCAAAAGACACTCACAAAGCGGATGTCGAGGACGATTTTTCTTGTCAGAGAGACATTTTCCCCATCGGAGAGAATTTTTATTCCTCTTGGAAAAAATTCATTTGTCTCCGAGGCCATTTTTTCCTCTCGGAGAAGATTTTACCTGGATTTTTTCAAGTCCAGGGTTTCTTGTAAGTTCCACTTTGGACCGGAAATTGATCAAATTGAGGCGATCTGGCGAGCTTATGGTTTACTTTGTGTGCCTTTCATCCCTCGATATAAAAAGCCAGGGTCGCCTGAATTTGAGCTGTTTTGAGATGCCTGGATGGATTCGACGCGATTTTGCCTTTTGGAAGGCGGGACACGTTTTCAATTCAACGACGCACAATAAATTCGCATGCGCACCTCGTAAATGCAGATGTGATTTTAGGATTGATTACGATTGATTACGATTGATTACGATTTATCTATAGACTCCAGAGGGTCGAATTAAGGTGCCTCAAATGAGTCCGTTTTTAGAATAATACAAAATACGGCTACAAGAATGAATTGATTATTGTAAAATTTTCACCACATAATCTAAAGGCTTGTACATATGCACGACCAGAGCCTTTTTTTCAAAAAATGGTCCTGTTATTGTTTTTTTTTTGTTAATTGAAAATATGCTGAATTTTCTGCGCCTGGAAACCGACAACGCGCCACTCTGAGTGTACACCTGGTGAACCGTAAACAGGCGCTCACCGCTTCAAAGTGCTTTTCAAGTAACAAAAAAAAAAACAAGACCATTTTTTGAAAAAAGGGCTCTTGCCATGCACATCTACAAGCCTCCAGATTATGTGGTAAAAATATTAAATAACAAAATTCATCCTTGTAGCCGTATATTGTATTATTCTAAAAACCGACTAATTCGAAGCACCTTAAGAGCTCGAGTCCCAATTCTTCATTCCTTAATTTATTATTCCATTCAATTTTAAGTAGGGTGGTCGCAAAACTTCATTTTCAAAATTCCCTGACTTTTCTCTATTTCATTTTTCATTTTTCATTTTCCCCGATCATTAATATTTAAGGTCATGTGACGAGTGGGTCACGTGACTGGCTTCCTGCCTTGCCGACACTTTCTTTATTTGTAAACTTATTTTCACACGAATAGCCACATCGAGTTGAAAATTTGGGATAATAAATAAGAAGCACTAAGAAACGCGGCTCTGGTCCTAAATTTGTATAATGATGAAAAAAGTTTTTTTTGTAAATAACTTTTTTGTTGCTTTCTTCATAATTACACAAATTTAGGACCAGAGCCTCGTTTCTTGGTGCTTCTTATTTATTATCCCAAATTTTCAACGCGATGTGGCTATTAGTGTGAAAATAAGTTTACAAATAAAAAAAGTGTCAGCAAGGTAGGAAGCCGGTCAGGTGACCCACGCGTCACATGGCCTGAACAGAAAAATTGAACTATTCCCTTTCTTTGGTTGAAAATTTGACTATATTTTTGAGTTTTTTTTTTTGTTAGTTGAAAATAAAGTTTTGGACTGAAAATGTAGTCATTTCATTTTTGCTTAAAATTTTATATTTTTTAGTTGAAAATTAATTTATTTTGTTGAAAACACGTCTTCTTTACTATGAAAATTAATTTATTTTGTTAAAAGTTATTTTGTTTTTCAATGGAAATTATTGTTTCAAATAAAAAATTTTACCATTCCATTTTTTTTTCGAAAATTGGTCTTTTTTATAGAAATTTAATCTTCTTGGTTGAAAATTTATTTCTGTAGTTAAAAATTGATTTTTGTTTTTCAGTTGAAAATTCGTGTATTTTGTTGAAAAATTCTTTTTTCTTGTTTGAAAATTAATTTTTTCAACTGCAAATTTAATTTGTTAATTTTTGGTTCCAAACTGAGTTTTTGATCGTAAAGAGTGAAATAATTAGGTTACTGACTGATTGTGGATTCAAAATGGCCGACTGGATGGCGCGAAAACTATTTTATTTTTCTTCATTTTAAACAGTATTTTTTTAAATTTATTTATATTTACTTAAACAGCTGTTTATTTTTTTAGAAAATTTAGAAAAGTGTAGAGTGTTAATTAATTGTCTTATAAATAAACATTATGTCACTCAATTATTGTGAAGGTTTATTAAAAAACGTGCATGAAAGATTACCTTTGCCTGATTCGAAGGGAGAGACTTTTTTTGTGAAAGGGGATTATGATTATTGGCATTATGGTTGTGATGGTTTTAACGACAAGGTAATTTTCGAATTTCGCTATCAATTTATTGAATAATTAATAATTATTATTGGCTCAAAACATAAAAAAATAAATTTAATTAGGTAGCATAATTTAATTATTTACTCTAAGGTTACGTAATTGAATATCAGCTATAATTTGTATAATAAAAGTTTCTTTTTTATTTAAAATACCTTCATTATAATTATATAACATTTTTTTAAACGTTTGCGATCGTGTAAAATGATTATCTGAATTCAATTTTCAAAATTATGTGTACAAATGTTTGATTTTTTCTAAATTTTTTTAGAAAGGGTTATTAATAATTTCAATTTTAATTTATCCAATTTTAAATTTTCTTAAATATGAAGTTTTTCTTTAAAATGCCTCTATTAAAATTATATAATTTTTGCTGATGCTTGTGATGTTGTGAAATGAGTATCTGAATTTAATTTTCAAAAATATATGTACATATATTTCAATTTTTTTAAATTAGTTTGAAAGGATATTAATAAATTAGATGTAAAATACTTTTTATGTTGTGACCTGATTAATTCATTATGAACTGATTCTATTAAATCTTACATTTTCTGGAATTAGTTTAAAAGGTAATAAATATAATTTTGAGAAATGAAATATCAAATTAAAAAATATATATAAAGTAAAAATTATTTGAATGTTTTAGTGAGAATTATAGTTTAATGATTCTTATTTTGTGAAATTATTAAATAATTATTAGCTGATTAACTTTATCAGAATAATAAATTAAATTAAATTAAAATTTAGTTTCTTAAAATTAAGTAACATAAATTAATTATTTACTTGAAGGTTATATAATTGAATATTGGATATAATTTGCATAATAAAAGTTTATTTATATGTAATATACCACTATTTCAATTACATAAATTTTCGATTTATTCTGACGTTGTGAAGTGAGTATTTGTATTCAATTTTCAAAATTATATTTAAATATGTTTTAATTTTTTCTGAAATTAGTATCAAAAGTTACTAATGAATCAAATTTTCAGCAATGAGAGTGAAAATTAAAAAAAAATATAGAGTAAAAATTATTTCAATCTTTGAATGGAAATTATAGTTTAATGCTTTTTA
This sequence comes from Andricus grossulariae, assembly GCA_011634705.1. Lineage (NCBI taxonomy): Eukaryota > Metazoa > Arthropoda > Insecta > Hymenoptera > Cynipidae > Andricus > Andricus grossulariae. Next base: position 11,000,015 of record JAABKJ010000755.1, read on the forward strand.
TGTTATAAACAGATTAAGTATTCATTAGCTGAGTAATTTTTCTCACAATATTAAATTACATCAAGATTTAATTTAATTTTTTTTTAATCCAGCACATAAATCGATTATTTACTTCAAGGTTATGCAATTGAATATTGGATATAAATTGTATAATAAAAGTTTCTTAATGTTTAAAATACATCTATTTAAATTATATTATTTTTGTATATTTTTGCGATGTTGTGAAATGAGTATCTGAATTCTGATTTCGAAATGATATGCACATATATTTTAATTATTTCTTGAATAGTTTAAAAGGTTATTAATAATTCAAATTTTCAGGAAAAATACAATGTAAAAATTATTTGAATGACTCAATGAAAATAATTAATTAATGCTTTTTATGTTATTAACGGATTAATTAATTATTAGCTAATTAATTTTTTTTACAATATTAAATTACATAAAGATTCAATTTTAATTTGTTTATATTAAGCAACATAAATGAATTATTGATTTTAAGTTAATGGGATTGAATATTTGTTATAATTCGTATGATAAAAGTTTATTTATATTTAACCTATCTCTATTACAATTATATAATTTTTTGAAATGTTTATGATGTTGTGAAATGAGTATCCGAATTCAATTTTCAAAATTATATGTACATCTGTTTTCATTTTTTCTGGAATTAGTTAAAAAGGTTATTAATAATTAAAATTATCTGAAAAATATAAAATACAAATTATTTGAATGTTCCGATAAAAATAATCATTTAATGCTTTTCATGTTCTGAACTCATTAATTAATTATTAGCTGATTAATTTTTTGTACAATATCAAATTGCATCAAGATTGAATTTTAATTTTTTTAATTAAGTAGCATAAATAACACAAACATAAAATATTTTAATATTGGCTATAATTTGTATAATGAAAGTTAATTTATTTTTAAAATACCTCTGTTTCAATTATTTAATTTTTGTAAGATTTTGTGATGTTGTGAAATGAGTAGCTGAATTCAATTGTCAAAGTTATGTTTAACTTTTTCTGAACTGAGTTTAAAATGTTATTAATAATTCTAATTTTTACAAAAATATAAAATAAAAGTTACTTGAATGTCTCAATGAAAATAATTTTTCTTTGATTTTTATGTTGTGAACAGATTAATTAATGACTAACTGATTAATTTTTGTGCAATAATAAACTATATAAAGATTGAATTTTAATGTTTCTCTTGTGTGGTTTGAAAAATAAAATAATAAACAAAATACCATTGTTTTTTTAATGCACATATTTGTTCTTTTAGTATTTATTTATTAATAAAACAGTGCATTTTGCACATTCCCAAAATATTCTAAATTAAGAAACAAATTTTTTAAATTTTTTATTATTGGTCACTTATGATGTTGTGAAATGAGTATCTGAATTTAATTTTCAAAATTATATGTACATGTGTTTCATTCTTTTCGAAAATTAGTATAAAAGGTATAATATATAATTATATTATTATTAATAATAAATAAATGATAATAATAATTAATTAATAAATTTCAACAATCTGATTTTTTTGGATGCAAACCCACATTTTTTTTTCTTTTCAACCTCAAACGATTCGATTAATTTAGCATTTTCACTCCGCTTTAATATTTAGTTTTCATTCGGAATTTTTTGTTTAAATAAATATATTTTTTTTAATAAATCTAGGAAAAAAATTCTAAAATTTTATTTTCTCTAGGGCTGGGGTTGCGGATATAGAACCTTGCAAACAATCTGTTCTTGGATGCAAATAAATAAAAATCCGGATCAAGCAGTTCCAAGTTTAAGAACGATACAAGAAACACTTGTGGCTCTAGAAGACAAAGATCCGTCTTTTATTGGCTCCAGAGAATGGATCGGAAGTTTCGAAGTAAGCCGATTATCAGTCATAATTAAACATTTTAATATTTAAAAAAATATATTTTTTTTAAATTTAAATTTAAATTATTTTTCATTTCTTTTACCTTGTTATCTTTTATTTAACTTCCTATTCAAATTACCTAAATTATTTACGGAACGACTGAAAAATCCTGGAAAAAAATATTCCAGTCTGTGGATAATTCTAGAAAAAAATATTGAAATTTTTTTTTTTTAAATTAAGTACATAAATGGATTATTTACTTCAAGGTTATGTAATTGAATAATGGCTATAATTTGTATAATAAAAGCTTCTTAATGTTTACAATACATCTATTTCAATTATATTATTTTTGTGTAAATTTTTGTGATGTTGTGAGATGAGTATCTGAATTCTGATTTCGAAATTATATGCAGATATATATTTTTATTTTTTCATAAATAGTTTAAATGGTCATTAATTATTATTATTCAAATTGAATTATTTATTTATTATCAAAACAATTTTATAATTGTTTCATTCGTGAATTTTGAATTATTGAATATTTTATAATGTCGGAAATTTAATTTAAAAAAAATATGTTTTTAAATTAATTACATAAATCAATTATTTAGTTCAAGGTTATGTAATTGAATATTGGCTATAATTTGTATAATAAAAGTTTCCTTATGTTTAAAATACATCTATTTCAATTATATTATTTTTGTGTAAATTTTTGTGATGTGAAATGAGTATCTGAATTCTGATTCCGAAATGATATGCACATATATTTTAATTGTTTATTGAATAGTTTAAAAGTTTATTAATTATCATGATTCAAATTCAATTAATTGTTTATTATCGAAACAATTTTTTTAATTGTTTATATTCGTAAATTTTGAAGTGTCGGATATTTTATAATGTCGGAAATTTAATTTTATTAAAATATTTCAAACATATGTCTTTAAATTAAGTAAAGAAATCGATTATTTACTTCAAGATTATGTAATTAAATATTGGCTATAATTTGTATAATAAAAGTTTCCTAATGTTTGCAATACATCTATTACAATTATATTATTTTTGTGTAAATTTTGGTGATGTTGTGAAATAAGTATCTGAATTCTGATTTCGAAATGATATGCACATATATTTTAATTTTTGCTTGAATAGTTTAAAAGGTTATTAATTATTATTATTGAAATTCAATTATTTGTTTATCATCAAAACAATTTTTTAATTGTTTTATTCGTAAATTTCGAAGTGTCGGATATTTTATAATGTCGCAAATTGAATTAAAAAAAAGTATTGAAAAAAATGTTTTTAAATTAAGTACATAATTCGATTATCTACTTCAAGGTTATGTAATTGAATATTGTATATAATTTGTATGACAAAAATTTCTGAATGTTCACAATACATCTATTTCAATTATATTATTTTTTACATTTTTGTGATGTTGTGAAATGAGTATCTGAATTCTGATTTCGAAATGATATGCACATCTATTTTAATTTTCTCTTGAATAGTTTAAAATCTCATTAATTATTATTATTCAAATTCAATTATTTGTCCATTATGAAAACAATTTTTTAATTGTTTTATTAGTAAATTTCGAATCGTCGGATATTTTATAATGTCGCAAATTTAATTAAAAAAAAAAAAATGTTTTTAAATTAAGTACATAAATCAATTATTTAGTTCAAGGTTATCTAATTGAATATTGGCTATAATTTGTATAATTAAAGTTTCCTTATGTTTAAAATACATCTGTTTCAATTATATTATTTTTGTACATTTTTGTGATGTTGTGAAATGAGTATCTGAATTCTGATTTCGAAATGATATGCAGATATATATTTTAATTTTTTATTTAATAGTTTAAAAGGGCATTAATTATTATTATTCAAATTCAATTATTTGTCTATTATCAAAACATTTTTTTAATTGTTTTATTCGTAACTTTTGAAGTTTCAGATGTTTTATAATGTCGGAAATTTAATCTAAAAAAAATGTTTTTTAATTAAGTACATAATTTGCTTATCTACTTCATGGTTATTTAATTGAATATTGGCTATAATTTGTATGACAAAAATTTCTGAATGTTTACAATACATCTATTTCAATTATATTATTTTTTACATTTTGGTGATGTTGTGAAATGAGTATCTGAATTCTGATTTCGAAATGATATGCACATATATTTCAATTTTTTCTTGAATAATTTAAAAGGTTATTAATTATTATTATTCAATTTCAAGTATTTGCTTATCATCAAAACAACTTTTAATATTTATAATGTAATATTTTTTATTAATATTATAATGTAATTTAATATTTTATAATGTCGGAAATTTTATTTCGGGAATTATGTATGATCGGGAATTTTCAAATTCGGTAATATTAACTTTCCGAACTTTTTATTCAAAGCGAATTTTAAATAATCGAAAATTTTATAATAATTTTAGCAATTTTCTATTTCGAATACTTTCTCTTTCTGTAATTTCATAGTGTCCGGAATTTTATTTTTTTGGATTTTTTAGTCGTCCCTTATTTAGATATTGTAATATAAATGTTTATATTTTTTTGCGGAAATAATTTAAATTGTACTCTCAATCATTGAAATATTATTATTGATTGCCGCAGTCATTTCTTAAAAATGAATTTTCTCAATGTTAAAAATCACCGACAAATCATTTGGAAGGAACAAATATTGAACAAATAATAATATTTGGCATTAATTTATTTAATTGAAAAATTTGATGCATCACAGCAAAAAAGTCCTATCGCTTCTAAGAAGCTATAAGAAAAAAAAGTTCAGTTAAAAATAAAAGTTTTGCGGTAAATAATGTTTGTATCTTTCAAATTTTTTTCATTAAAAATATGAAAAAATTCTTGGTGGAAAAATAAATTCGTTGTCATTTCCCGTTTCAGCGGCACCCTTGATAATTCTACAAAATTATTTGCAGTCTCATTAAATATCTCGGTATTTTTTTTAAATCAGGGCAGCCTGAACCGTTTCCAATTGGAGTGCATAATATTGCGCAATATACTTGACTGAGTACTCGCGCACTGCGGCCCTTCTGAGGCAAAATTCGTAACCAGCTCTCGCTCTGCCCGCTGAGAAACTGCGTGGGCCAGCAGTTCTAGGAATCACGAAACCGGACCGGTGCATATGGGACCTAGAGTGTATCTATTTTTCTTTTATAACGAACTCATGCTACCTTTTGCAACTTTAACTAATTATAAAAGTAATAAAAGAGCATCTCTAGGGTGACTTATGGAACCCTTTTTTTTCGATTTTCTGAATCGTTGACTCGGAAATTTATTCCTTTTGTTGAGAAAATTATTTCCTATTTTTCCAGAATTTCGCCAAAATATTTAGAGGTTTTATTTCTTTAAATTAAATTATTTCACCTTAAACGATGCAGGGAGTTCTTAATTAGGATGCCATGTAACTCTAAAATTGTTATCATTATGAACAACATTTTTTAAGATGGGTATTAACAACCTTATAAATTGGCAATTCTATGATAAAATTGAGATTGGGAGGTCAAATTCATCCCTAATTTTTTATAATATTGAAACTTTCAAGTAATATTACTTACCTCACAGAGAACAATTTTTATTTTTTGAAGAAAATAGCAATTTTTCTCACCCAATTAAAAAATAGTTTTTTTGTTTTAAATGTACAAATCGATAAGTGGTGCCTTTTTTTTTACTATATTACTAGAATTGTCAAACGTGCGCTGCGCGTCGTGTTCATTTCAAATTATTTCTTTAATTAGTTAATTTCTTACACAATTTTAAATTAAATTTCAACTAAATAGTTGAGTTTTTAACCAAAAAACATGGATTCTCAATCAAATATGTAATGCTTGATATTTCAACAGAGCGTATTTTAATGTTAAATCAAAAACAGTTAAATTGAATCAAAAGAGATGAATTTTCAATAAAAACCAATTTTTCAGTGAGGAAAAAAAATTAAAATCGAATTCTAACCTGAGGGGGGAAATAATTTTAACAACAAACTAAAAATGTATAATAACTATTTTTTACTTGTTATTTCTTAGGTATATTGTTTTATTTTTATTTACGGTTATATCATTAAAACTTGACAAAGGAAATCATTTTTAACACAAATTGAAAATTTCAAAAACCTATTTTTTATTTTTCAGTTTTTACGTCTATTGCTTTTTTTAAGATTATCTAAATATAATTTTTCTAGGATTATCAATAAAATAAAAAAAATATTTTCGAAGATTTCAGATACGTTGAAAAAGTATCTAGAAAATTTTGCAACAATTAAAAAATTGTTTATTAAATTTTTAGAATTATTAAAAACGTTCAAGATATTTTCAATCTCTTTAAAACCTTGAAAATTCCTAAATATCTTTTGAAGTGTATTAAATTGTTTATCAAAGTTGGCAAAATATTTCAAAATTTAAAAAACTGCCTCAAAATCTTGCAGATTCTTTTTTGACAATTCTGGTAATCTTTAGAAATGTTTTAAAATCTTTATAAATAATCTATTAAATTTAATTTTTCAACTCGCAAAACTAACAGGACTTGAGGGGAAATACGGGTAACGCTTCCTCTCCTCTATTTCTTCTTCGCTTCTCCCACTGACTGACTCTTTCTATCCCTCTCCCTCTCTATTTCTCCTTTGCTTCTTCCACTTCTTTCCATCACGCCTCTCTCTCTCTCTCTCTCACTATCTCGCACTCTCCCTCTTTCATCTCTCTCTCTCTCTCTCTCTCTCTCTTTCTCATGCAATATAATACAATATCATCACGCACGTATACAAACCAGACCCTTTAAGAAGAGCGCAAGCCGCTATACTGTCAGAGACTCAGTGTGAGTGTGAGGAGCAACCGTCGCCGACCCCTTTATGCACGATTTTTCCAACACCATTTACATCTCATGTCAGTGAAAAGGTTTAATGTTTTTTTTTCAAGTTAAAAGAGTTCAAAGAAAAACCACTTCAATTTACATCATATCTGTTATAACTTCTGCCTGGCGCCCCAAGACGGCTCATGTTTTTTTTCAACCTTTCAGAATCTTTAAAAAACTTCAAAACTACATTTTGAAATTTTTCAAGATTTACAAATTGATTTGATTTTGCTGAAATCTTTTCATATTTTTAATTATTTTTGAAACTTTTTAAAATTTCTAAATGTCCTAAAAAGTTATTTGAATTTTTTCTAAAATTGTTGAAAGATCTTTCACTACTGAAGAAATTGCATTAAAATCTTCCATATTTTCAATAAAGTCAGAAGGTCATACGTCAGTTATTAGGTCTAAATATTTTCTTTTTAAATTAAATACTAAAAATAAGGTACCACAAACTTTCGTTTCACAAGAATTCATTCAATGTTTAATTTTTGTTAGCAAGTTTTTTTAATGATAGGATAACTTTATTTTTGACTGTTTAAATTATTTTTCATTCTTGAAATGTATTACTTTTACCTAAAATAATGCAGACAAGTGCAGTTTTTTGTAAATTTGTCAATAAACTTAACCAGCTTTTTCTACGTTGACACGTTGCATCACTTAGCAATAATATTTTCTTCAATTCGCATTTATTTAAACAATTTTGTTTGACAAAATATTCTAAATTTACGCCTTTTCTGAGTAACTTGATCAATTTCATTAAAATTGGAAATCAATACGAACGATTAACTAATTAGTTCACTGAAATTCAGAAAACGAGAACATTTTGTCGAAAAAAGTGTTTAAAAAAATGGAAATTGTTCAAAAACTTAAGGGTGTGTAATGAAAAATATAATTATGAGAGAACCTAATGGAAATTGCTGATTTAAAAAAAATAAACTACACTTTTCCGTCTTGTTACAGCCAAGAGTTACATTTCAACAATGAAAAATTAGTTGAACAATTAAAAATAAAGCAACTCGATCATTTTGATGTTCGATTTAAGCTAATTAGTTTATTTTACTCAAAGAAGGTGTAAATTTTTCATAAACAAATGGTTTAAGGCAAGGAAAAATGTTTAAAGTATAATCGGTAAGTGGTGAGAATACCAGACATACTAGGAGCCTATGAAGCTTATTGAAAATTTTGCAATAACTTTTTTTTCCTGCCTTATTCAAGTCAAAAGTTACAATTAAATAATAAAAAATTGTTTAGACAATTAACAATGAATTTAATTGACATTACTCATTCTTTATATTGCTTAATTGTATCTCATTATGGGCGTACCGACAATTTGCGAAAGAATATGAAGAAAGTATTGTTTAAAAAATAAATATGTTCAAAAAAATCATAAATTAATAAAAATTACATTAAAGTAGTTATTTTTCGGACTAGAAATAATCAGTAATAAAAAACATAGACATGAGTAATATTTGCGACAAATATACGTAAAATACTTGATCCTCGTTTAGAGGGTGGGTTTTTATGCATGCTGGAAGAGATTAAGGGGGATGCGGGTTAATTTCAAAAATCAATGCATACGTTACATTCGGTGAAGTGCTTTTAGGAATTTCATGCAATTTGCACTTTTTCATTTTCAAATGTAGGCCTTCCAGTCTTGTATTCATAAAAACGGAAATAAAAACGTTGCAAAAATTGACAACTACAATTATCTGACGTCGGATAATTTTTATTGTAAGGCCGATTCACAACCACATGTACAAATTTATATGTACTTGCCAAATGTTTGTAAGGTTTTCATCCAATCTCAGATAAAAAATGTCTCTGGGACTTACTGTGTTTTCAATGAAAAATTTGAGGGGGTGGGCGGAACCCTCAAACGTTGTCTGATGAAAAAACCCGCTTATTCTTTTTTTGGAAACCTCACAAAGTGAGCCATTATCCCAAATAAAATTCGAACTTTTTTTCCGAATATTCTAATGTAACATACATGGGAAGAGCCTCGGTGGCTGAGGCGATAGTGCGTCAGGCTTCAGAGTAGGATGTCTGGGGTTCGATCCCTGTACCGGTACTAGTGGAAATTTTTCGGTGTACTTCTGCTGAGGCTTTGGTGGTTCGGAACCCACCTAAAACGGTGAATCGCTTCATGTCGAGGGATCTATCGCTCGGTGGTCGCTGGTCGATTTCGAGTGATGTACACATTCACGCATACACTTACATAACACACCAGGCAGTAAGCTGAATCTGGACATCCAGCTGGAGATCTCAGAAGGGCCGCTTTGTTCATCCTAACCTAGACGTCTTCCCTCCAGCGGCCTGACTAGGGAGGTTGCTGGATGGCAGGGTGGATGGGGCTCACGTTACTAGGCAAAGAGGTCCGCGTCATTCACTATGCCATGGGGTATGTCTGACATCCGGGAGGTATCTTTCCAGAACGTTGGAAACAACGAAAATTAACCAAGATCTAACTCGGTGAAGGTGTCCGGATTCGGTGCACTGTCTTGAGAATAAACACGGATATGGCACAATGGGCTTTATAGCCTGAGTGCTGAGGGTAGCGCTCACGAATTCCCCCAGCCACATTATAACCAACCAATGTACATGGAAATTCCAGAATCACTACACGAGTTATATGCCAAACTAATATTGAATTAATTAAACGTAATGTTGTCGAATTGCTCATGATGCAGAGGATATCTCTGATTCAGACGCGATGCACGTATTTTGGATGTGTAAGATAGTCCACAACAATCCATACGAACATGTCAGATACTCGGATGCTCGGCATGCCAGACAGCCTGGGGCTATTTCAGCATCTAAGAATTCGTTAGAGAACTGCAGTGCCAACTTTATACAAAGTTATTTATGATAAAGCTGGAAAATATTGTACAAAACGGAAAGATATTTTCTCCTCTAACCCTTTTTCTAATGAAGCGCAGAATACATATTTTATTCTCGACATATTCGCCAACGAATCAATGCATCAAGTGGAAGTCTGACAATACTGAAATATCAGCAAACTGACGATTTTTTCATATTGTTTCTTTTCAAAAGTTTTGATCTCCAATAAAATTATTTGAATTGACATCATAGAGATTTTAAGTACACCATCGAAATATCTAATTTGAAAGGAATTCAATCCAATTCCTCTTCAATATTCAAAGTTTTCTTATTTGATCGATTTTCATCTTCTGGAAAAGTCTGATTATGAGTTTGAATGGTTTAAAACTCGGAGTTTTTGAAGACTGAGAGCCTTTGAGCGCAAAGTGTCTCCTACGAATATATAAATTGACGTATTTACTATGTATTTCCGTCCGCCTTCTTATTTTTGAAATAAAGAATATAATTCCAGTGTTGCTGCATTTCAGGGAATTTTGGAAAGTCAGGGAAAGTTAGGGAATATAAAATTAGTTAGACAAAACCTGAAACAGTCAGAGAATTTGAGATAATTTTTCTGAAAACTTCACACCCTCTTCATCCCCTGTAAGGTATCATAAGATTTGCTCTGAAGCCCATACACAAAATCTCACTAAGATTTTGTAAACTTATGGAACAAACATTTATGTACATTTCCTTAATTGAAAAACGTCAAACTTGAATGAAAATTCCATTATTTTGCCAAAAATTCAACAATTTTGTTAAGGAGTCATTCTTTTTGCTTAGAAATTCAAATGCTTTGTTTAGAAAATTATTATTTTATGTTTGGAAAGTCAACCGTTTTGTAGAAAATTCGTCTTTTTGACATGATAATTTAACATTTCGGATCTCATTTTGTTTCTTTTTAAGTGAAAAATCCTGCATGGTCCTCAATTCCACTCGTTTAATCATAATTCGTCTTGTCGGTTTTCAAATTTATCTAATATCGTAGAAATTTAATCTCTTCTGGTTGAAAATGAAAATCTTTGGTTGTAAACTTATCTGGTTTGGTTGAGGATTCAACTATTTTGGTGAAAAATGGTCCTTTTTTGTTGTATTCAACTGCTTCGTTGAAAGTGCAACTACTTTGTAATTTTTTTCTTTGATGATTCATCGCTTTAGTTGAAACTTCATGTCCTTGATTGTAAATTCAACTACTTCATTTTTTGTTGAAAATTTATCTTTTTAAGTTGAAAAGTCCACTATTTAGACAAAAATTCGTTTTTTAAATCTGTTTCAGTTCTATTTAATTCCATTTTATTTGTCTAGATATCATTTTCTTCAACTGAAAATTTAACTGGTCTATTTTCAGTAGAAAATTGATATTTTTTAGTTTAACATTCAACTATGTATTTCGTTAAGAATTCATGTAATTTTATTCAAATTTTCCTCTTTTGGTAGCAAATTAGCATTCTTAATTAAAAAATCATTATTTGAGTTGAAGATCCATGTTTGTGGCTGAAGTATAATTTATTAATGAATAAATTAAATTAAATTATTTCATAAATAATGAAATAAAAAATAATTATTTCTTTAATTGCATTTTTTGTTAAAAATTCATTTCTTTTTGTTAGAAATCGATTTTTCAACTCAGAATGTATCTATTTCATTTTTGGTTGAACATCTTTATTTCTTAGATAAAAATCCATGCAATTTGTTAAAAATTCATCTTATATGGTAGAAAATTAATTTTTTTATTAGAAAATTCATCCTTTTGGCAGAAAATTCAATGATTTGGTTCTAAATTGATGCAGTTAGTTGAAAATTTGGTTTTTATAATTAGCTCAAATTTTTTTTTAAATTTATTTCTTTTGATGAAAATTGAACTAATCCATTTTCTGTTAAAAACACATTTTTGTTGTTGTTAACGATTACAGTATTTGGTTAGTAATTAATCTTTTCTCATGACAAATTATTATTCTTGGTGGATAATTGATCTTTTTCGTTAAAAAATCATTCCTTAGGTTGAAAATTCATCTATTTTGTTGAAAATTCAACTCTTTCCTTTTCGGTTAAAAATGGGTCTTTTATGGTTAAAAATGGTACCATCTGGTTAAGAATTCATGTATTTTATTCAAAATTCTTTTTTTTTTAACAAAAGTAGTCCCATTATAGCAAAACTTCATTTTTGCGGAAAAAATTGATCCTTTTTTTTGAAAATTGAATATAATTGGTTAGAAGTTCATTTTTTTGGTTGAAGAATCATAATTTTAGTTAAATATTCATTTCTTTAGCTAAATGTCAAACTATTTCGTTAAATTCTTATTCTTTTTTGGTTTGAAATTAATTTTTTCAGCTCAAAATGTAACTATTCCATTTTTGCTTGAAAATTTATATTTTCCAGTCGAAAATTCATTTATTTTTCAAAAACTCATTTTTTTGAGTTAGAAATTCATATGTTTGGGTTGAAAATTCATCTTATTTGAGAACAATTTATTTTTTGTCATCAAAATTAAAAAGTTTTGTTGACAATTAACACTTTTGTTAAAAATTCATTTTTTGAGTTAAAAACTCAACATCTTTGTGGAGTTAGGTTGTTTTTATAATAGGAAGAAAAATTTATAATTGTAAGGAAAAGTCAGAAAAAATCAGGAAATTTCAAAATTGGGATTTTGTAGCAGCCCTATATTTTGCTAAAATGTTGGAAAATGACAAAATATGTATTATCGCACATTGGTTTGGCCCACTTGAGTTTTAATTTGTTTAAATAACACAATTTTGTAAATTTTTTCACTAAAAATGTTGGGAACAGAAGTTTAGTATCCTGGCTAATATCAATTGAGCCTGGGGGCAATAAGGCCCTGTTCCAAATAACATTCTGATTCAAAAATGAATAAAATTGCAGTATTCAAGTTAAATAAAAACTCAAATGGGCTGGACCGAAATGCGCTGATATATTTCCTGTCGTTTCGCAAAATTTTAGCGAGATATCGTCTTTAGCTTAGAAATAAAAAGACGGAAAAGACACAGACGGGATGGTCGGTAATTTATGGCATCATACAAACCATTTGCCCTGAATATGGATCGATGAGAGCGTTTTAAGCAAGAATTGAAGACTTTTAAATTTAAATTTCAGTGTCGACACATAAGCTAATTTTCAGCAAAAAAATTAATTATCAACCAAGAATTTGCATTTTAATCTAAAATTATGAATATTCAACAGAAAAAATGAATTTTTAATAAAGTAGTTCTACTTTTAGCCACGGAGTTCAACTTTTACTATAAAAAGATTAATTTTTAACTAAAAATTTACCCCGTGTAAGGCAGTATAGAAAAATCGTGCTTTCAAATTTTTTATGAATGCGAACCCTATAACTGAAAAATATGATTAAATTGTAATTTATGGTTTTGTTGTATTCAATTTAAAAAGTTCCTTTAAATCAGTGGGAGAGCGCTTCCACCTACTTTTTCATACATACGTTGAAATGGAAGAGTGAATGGTCCTACAAAAGAGAGAGTTAGGAGGGCAAATGTGGTGATAAGGCAGGTATGAGAGTTGGAAAAGAAATTGTTTCCATATGATTTTGAGAGAAAAATTAAATTGTACGACTCGCTAGTGATGAGTGTGCTTTTGTATAGAGTGGAAGTGTGGGGGTGGAAGGAAAGTGATGAGGTAACTAGAATACAGGAGAGGTATGTAAAGTGGAGGCTTGGGTTGGCGAAGAACCCCCCTAATTATATTGTCAAGAGAGAGACGGATGAAATGAGTTCAGGGATTCTAACAGGTAATCGGACATGTAAGTATGATGAGAAATTTTTGAAAGAGGGGGAAAGTGAATTGGTTAGGGGGTGTTTGTGAGAGAAGAAGAACGGTGAAGAAGATGAGATAATGGAGGTTGAAAGAGAAAGGTATTTTAAAAGGAATGAGCTGCAGATGGATGAAAGGAGAAGGATGCCCAAGGAGGGGAAGAAGATGTAGGCTGTGGTTAAGAAGAACAATATGGAAAGAGAGAAGGCAGCAGGGGAGGAGAAAATAAGAGTGTCAAGGTTTAATAGGAACTATGGATAGATTATGTCAAGGGAGAGAGCGCAATACTTGAGTGAAAGAGGAGAAAATAAGTCAGGAGCTTATAGTGAAGATGAGATGTGGTTGCAGGGACGGTTTTATTAGGTTCTGGCTTCCAAGGGAGAAGAGGATATTTGTGAATTCTGCCGGAAAGGGTGGAAAACTGGTTGGAGGATAGTGAGGGGCTGAACAGAAGTAGGATAAGCATATGGTTGTTGATGCATGAAAGAGGGGCCAAAAGGGCGGTAGCATAGTTGAAGGAGGTGTTGGGTAAGTTGGACAAGAAGAGAAGGGAGGAGGAACAGAAATGAAGAAGGGAAGTTTTTAAAGAGATGAGGAAGTAGATATTAGTAATCACTGCCGTAGAGTTATGATGTGAATGGATGTTAGTTTGTAGGGATTAATTTTAAGAAAATTCTGTAATCATGGAGGTGTGAGGAAGTCAAATTTTTCAAGGCCAGAATACCGAACAACAAACGTTTATCTATCTACATACGTTAAAGAAAGTCACATTCGCTCATGCATTTGGTGTTCATACATTTGGTGTTCATGCATTTGGTGATAGATAGACAACAATGCAGTAGGTAAATGGTAGAATTGGAATGGAATTTGGTTCCTATGCGAAATCGCCTGGATATTGCCTTCTGTCCTCAAAATACATTATCGATTTTGGACACGATAGTGAAGGTGCCCTTATTCAACTTCCTCAGCTCGATTAAGCGCTCCTACCTATATAGGTCGTACGTAGGTGTAATGCATCATATACGTTCCCTCTCTCTGGAGGCGTCTGGGCAATTATTTACCGCCACCGAGGAAGAAGTCTTCCGATGTAGAATCCAAAATCTCTATCAGCATATCGATGATTCTCCGCACTCCTGCACTCTATTTTACATATTGTTTCCCTGTCAGTTTTTCTGAGAACTGGATTTTTCAATATTCCTGTAATTTGCATACTTATTAGACGACATTTCATAATAATAGCTTTAAAGAAATAGTCATTGTTCAGTGTCGGGTAAGTTACTTTTCTTGAGAAACTAGTTACAGACCCTAGATAAAGTAACTTCAAGTTACCTCAAAAATTAAAATTGCCACTTGCTTAATCTTATAATTTTAAAATCAAAATAACTAAGATGATAATTCATAAAAACTTAATTTAAAAAATAGGCATTATTTAACGTGAATAGAAAATACATAATACATTTCGACAAGTTAACAAGAATATATATTTGAGATAAAATTCGAATTGAGTGATAGATATGTCACTCGGAATATCCGATGGTATCAGATTCTGAACGGGTTTCGTTTTTCCGCATTGTTCGGTAGGATCGCTAGAATTACTTGCTTCACTGACTTTCTTTTCATCAGCCATTAAAAATGTTTTTGCATATTGAATTTAAAGTTAAAATTAGAACTTACGTATTTAATACTAGCAAGCCTACTTTCCCTTTTCACAGTACTATTCAAATCATAACTTTCGACTGATAATACCTTAAAAATGGCCCGTTTGAATGTTGTATTTATCTAGATTTAAGAAACCATTCTGAAATTCAGGTAACAATTTTAAGTAGCAGGACCTAAAATGTTTCGAATTGCGGATAAAACACCTTTTGTGTGATTCAATTTGAAACGCTTTAAATTCCTAACATTTCAAGTGAAAATGTTGAATTTTCAACAAAATAGATGTCTTTTTAACATAATAGTTGAATTTTTAACCAAAAAGATCAATTATCGATAGAAGAGTTGAATTTCAAACAAAGAAAGATTTCCCAGTCACATTTTCTAACCAGTTTTATTTTTAATCACAAAAGATAAAATAATTTTTACCGAAAGAAATTAATTTTCTAACCAAAAAGAACAATTATGAACAATAGAGTTGAATTTTCAAGCCAAAAGGATAAATTAAAAAAAAAATGTTACGATTCGACCAAATAGTTGGACTTACCACCAAAATTGTTACATTTTCAACAAAATACATGAATGTTAAACCAAACGGTTCCTTTCATACCGAAAATATTAATTTAAAAAAAAAAAAAAAACTGTAATTTTCAATCAAATAGTTGAATATACTGCCATTTTCAAATCAAACAGACGAATTCTTAACAAAAGTGTTAAATTTCCAACAAAAACTCAATTTTCAACCAAACAGTTGAATTTTCTACCAAAATATTCGAATTTTATATCCAAAAAAGTTACATCTTTAACCAAAGAGAGATAAATTTTCAACTAACATTATAAATCGTCCACCAAGCAACTGAATTTTTGACAAAGTAGTTCAACTTTAAACCAAGTAGTTAACTTTTCCACCAGAAAAAACAAAATTTCAACAAAATATCTGAACCCTCTATAATACCCTCAACAATAATGTTTGTTAATTTGCAACGAACTAGTTGAACTTTCTACCAAAATAGTTGCATTTTTAACAAATAACATGATTTTTCAACCAAAATAGATGAATTCTTCACGAAAAATATAATGTTTGCTATTATTTCTACCCCAAAATATTAAAATTTTAAATCAACCACATTTGGATTTAGACTAAAAAAAAATTTCGAAAAAAAAATAGCTGAATCCTCAACCAAATCAGATTATATTTCTACTACAATATTTGAATATTCACCCAAAAATATTAGATTTTTTTTCACCAAAAGAGATACATTTTGAAACGAAAACGCTGAATTTTGAACCAGGAAAGAAAACAAAATTTCTACAAAAAAGTTGCATTTTCAAATCTCTTAAAATCCTTTGAAATCTCGTGAAATCACCAAGGCCCCTTTAAATCTCTCAAAATCCATAAAAATATTTTGTAAGTTTATAAAACCCCTTCAAATCTTCGAAATCTTATAAAAATACTTCGGTATCTCTTGAAATCCTGTAAAATCATTTGAGTTCCCGTGAATAATTTTGATATATTTCAAAATTCTTAAAATCTCCTGAAATCCTTTGAAGTTTCTTAAAAATTATTGAAATCCCTCAAAAAACTTGAGAATCTCTCGCTGAAATTGTACTAGGTAATTTCTTCAAACTCTTGAAATTTTTTAAAATCACTTGACATCTCTAAAATCTCGCGTTGTCTTATGGAGTCGTTTGAAATATTGTAAAACTTTTGAATTTTCCTGAAATCCCTTGAAATTCTTGAAAATCTCGTGTGCAGTGAAAATGATTGATATGTTGTTGATATATTGAGTAAAAAAATCTTACGTGAGAAGAGTAGGGGTCACATAACTCTTACGAATTTTTTACAATGGAGGGGAAGGGAGTTAAAAGGGTAATTGATTAAGTAATTAATTAAATTTTGGTAATTAATACAATTTGTTTGCGGGTGCAGATTAAATTTGTAACTGGAGATAATAAATAATTATTGAAAAATAAGAGAAATTGTGATAAAAGCTTCAATGAGAGCCATCACTTGTTCAATGATTTCTTAATGCTCGTGAAAATCCACTACCTTTTTTAATTTACTTTAATAATTAATTATCAAAAGTCATTCCAAGTTTTTAAACACTAGAAAATTAAATTTATATACGATGTAAGTCAACAAATCTACGAGAAAATGTTCTTTTCTATTCTTCTTTTTATTTCAGAAAGAAACTCAGTTAAATGTTTAAAATGAGAAAAAAAGAGAAATCTGACTCGAAAACGAAGTGTTTTTCATTATTTCTATTATTTTTATACTTTCGACCATTCTCAACATTTTTGACTTTAACGTGAATAAAATTTTTTAATTACTCCATCGCGTTCATCTGGATGCTGAACATAAAGACGAAAGGTTGCTACAGTTCGATTGTCTTTTTGTTAGTAGTTTTCAAATTGATTAAATTTTTGTATACTTCGTGAAAAAAATCTTGAATCAAGAACCAAAAGTATGCAATTATTGAAGCAAATTATTAATTATTTTAGTCAGTGAAATATTGACTCAGCAAATGAACGTTGTTTTTGGTTGAGAAAATAAGAGATTTGTATTTAAAAATTATGTAGTTGATGTAGTCAAAAAAGATCTTTAATCAAGGTAATAGTTCCTAGAAACAAAGTGATGTCCATCGGCTGTTGTTTACAATAGAGACAGGTTTTCTTTCAAGCTTTTTTTTTGCATTGAAAGTTGTGACACAAAGAAGTATACTCTCAATTTTACTAAATACTTCTTGGAAACAGAAAAAATAGGTTTTTAATATGAGTGAAGGTTTCTGTGGGCCTAAGATGCGATATGCTCTTGAGAATAATCATACAACAATCTTGATAAAATATTAATTGATTTAAAGAACCAAATACTTGATTAAAAAAAAATACAGAATTATTTGAAGAAAAAAAATAAGTTAGAAAAATAAGCAAAGCTTAAAGTCAGATAAATATTCAATTGACATATAGAAAGCAATGTTTATATGTCGCTCCATATCAGATCCAAAAATTTCAATCCGAAAAATTTCACCTCATAATTGGAATTTTATTTTATAATACTTAAACTTGAGAAAAAAAATCTTCAAATGTTTAATTATTTGAAACAAGATGATGCTGAAATTAATTAAAGGTTTAAAAAATGTGACATTATTTTGTTTCTAAGAGAAAAACTTGAAATTAGCAAAATGCGAATTGAGCGTGATCATTTTCGTTTTTAAAAGAATATTCTCTCTTTAAAAATGCAAAGTGAGGAATACGTAACATAAGTATAGAAATTCCTCATCTACTCAACTTTGATGTGGTATTTTCTACATCGTTTTTTTAGCTCCTTGTGGTTTGAAGAACATGCCATAGAAAATAAAATATTCTTTCTTCTCTAAAACAGATTATATTATAAAGACATAAGATTCTTCTTTGCTTTGAGATGAGTACCTACATATTTTATCCAAGCGAAATTGATAAAGCAAACTTTATGGATTTATGGAGTGGCATCAGTGAATCTTAAATTCATTGCCATTTTAATGATGCGAAATTTATAATTGTCAGAATTTGTTTGTTTGTTTATGACACAATTTTTCAAGCCGATTAAGATGGCTCAAAATCTGAAATAGCGAAAAATTATTATTTGTATCTTCTGAACCATTTTTGAAAACAAGAGATTGAAAAGAAAATTTAATTTTTGAACAATGCCAGGCACAAAAAAAATCCTAAAAAGATAAAAATATTAGCATCTTTCGAACAGATGAATATTTTTAAAATTAATTTTTTTAACACAATATTCTCCCATCACTCACAAGAATTTTATATTTATACATATATAAAAAAACTTCTCCGCTCTTGGCGGGTTAAACGTTTAAGCCACTCGAATAATTTCTAGATTTAATTATATATAATTAATTATATAAATTAATTCATGATAATGATTAAATTATTAATTAATTATATAAATAGATTCAGTTCGATCAAACTTTCCATCGTTTTATACTCATTTTTTTTTATTTAAACTCAGTTCAGTTCAGGTTAGGGTGTTTAGTTCGAGGTAAAAAATTTTAGTTTTCTCGTTTTTCCACACAACTGCGATCTGAATAAATAAATTTTTTGTCGAATAGTCCACTATTATACTTTTTATCAAAAATTCATTATTATTGGTTAATATTTTTATTATTTGGTTGCAAATTTAATTATTTTGATGAAAATTCAGCAATTTGGAATTTGTTATCTTTCTTGACTGAAAAATGTTTCTTGTTTGTAAAGTAATCTTTTTGGGTAGAAATTTGACCTTTTTCAGTAAAAAATGTAATTCTTTCGTTGAAAATGTAATTACTTGAATGAAAAATAAAAAATTTAATTTGTTTTAATTTCTGTCTCCTTCTCGACTGAAAATTCTTTTTTGGTTGAAAATTCAGCTCTTTCTGTGAAAATTTAATATTTTTGGGTTAAAAGATGAACTGGATTTAAAATGATTTTTTTCTTCAAATATCAACTATTACATTTTTTGTTGAAAGTTTTCTTTTCTGGTAAATATTTCATTAGTTGGTTAAAAGTTCAACTACTTTGTTAAAAATTCATTATTTTTGGTGAAAGATTTATCATTTTAGTTTAAGATTCAAGTATTTCATTTTTTGTTGATAATAAATGGTTTTTAACTGGGAGTTGAACTATTGCGTGTAAAGTGGAACTACTTTGGTAAAAATTAATTTTTTTGGTTGAAAATTCATAATTTCATTATAAAATGCATCTCCTTGTTTAAAAACGTAACTATTTATAGAAAATGCGTTTTCTTTTTTTTTGCTGAATTCAACTGTTATGGATCCAAAATTGAAATGTTTTTTGGTTGATAATTCAACTACTTGGTTAAAATTTGAACTAATTTGTTCAATTTTAATTAGGTTAAATGCGTTAAAAATTTATTTTGGTAAAAATTCCTGTTTTTCTAGTAGAAAATTACTTTTGTTTCTAAAAATGTAACTACTGCAGTTTTGGTATAAAATTGATCTTTATTTGAAAATTTGTCTTTTTGGTCCTAAAATGCATCCATTTTGGTAGAAATTTCATCTTTCCTGATTACAAATGCTAATATTTCATTAAAATCAATTGCTTTGGTTAAGGATTTTACTATTCTGTTGAAAATTTATTCTTTTTCTGGTGGGAAATAAATTTTTATAACGGAAAATATAACTATTTGATTTTTGTTTGAAAAGTAATCTTTGCTAATTGAAAATTTAACTATTCGGTTGAAGATTCATGTATTTTTTGTAAACTTGATTTTTATGGTAGAAAGTTATTTTTCTTGTTGAAAATTCATAATTTTTAGTTGAATTAAATCTTATATAGTACCCACAATGATTTTATTTGAAAGAATTTATTTCCCTATTTGAGTGAAAAATTTAATTATTTCCGATGTTTTTAGAGCACGAATTGTTATGGAATAGATTTTTCTAATAATAATCATGCAAATAAAAATGTGATCTCATCATAATTTATTTTTTCTTTATTCAAAAATAAACTCTAAATACCTTTTATATAGGAACGTAATTACTGGGATTATAAAAAAAATTGATTGCTTCCATTTATATGTTCAATACGATCTTTCTTCGATTCTGCAACAGCAATTTAGTTTCGGTATTAAAGCAATGTGAATGGAGGTGAAAGTACGTGCTTCCAAGTTTCATCGGCTTGAATTCTCTCCAATGGTGAACGAAACTCTCGGAAAATGTGCAGTTAGAAGAGAGATAGACACAAAACTTATATTAAAGAGATGAAGAATATGAAGATGTTCCATACCAGAATCTTATTTTGCTTTTTTCTCTCCTGCTTTTGCTTTCTATACAGAACGTTAATTTTTAATCAAGAAAGATCAATTTTCAACAAAAAAGAATTATTTTCTACCTAGCGAGACGAGTTTTTAAAAAAAGTCATGAGTTTTCTACC
Organism: Andricus grossulariae; assembly: GCA_011634705.1. Classification (NCBI taxonomy): domain Eukaryota; kingdom Metazoa; phylum Arthropoda; class Insecta; order Hymenoptera; family Cynipidae; genus Andricus; species Andricus grossulariae. Next base: position 11,021,007 of record JAABKJ010000755.1, read on the forward strand.
AAGCGAAAAGGATTATTGTTTTGCCAAAAAGACGAATATATAACACAAAAGTTAATTGTCAATAAAAAAGTTTAATTTTGTACTCAATTGTTGAATTTTCAACAAAATAGTTGAATTTTCGAAAAAGGAGATGAATTTCGACTAAAGTTATGAATCTGCAAAAAAAAAAATAGATTTTCAACAAAAAAGTACTAGATTCAACCTGATAGTGGAATTTTAAACCAAGAGAATGATTTTGCACCCAAAAAGAATAATTCTCTACCAAAGAAGGCACATGAGTTTCCATAACAGAAACTTCAATTTTCAACTAAAAAATATCAATCTTCAAACCAAAAATAAAATAGTAAAATTTGAGACGATATAATTCAGCTTTTAGCCAAGGAGGTGAATCTTAAAAATAAATTAATTTGTTGGCAAAGCAGTTCACCTTTTAATCAAATAGTTACATTTTGAACTTAAAAAGATGCATTGTTAAAAGAACTTTAACTTTTAATCAAGAAAGATGAATGTTCGACCTAATAGTTGAATTCCCAACTAAAAAAGCTGAGTTTTCAAAAAAAGTATGATCGTTTAATTTTCAGTTTAAAAAGTTCATTCTTGACGAAAAAAAAAAAATTTCAACTAGTAAAATTCAACAAATAAAGAAGAATTTCTAACTGAATAATCAAATCCTCAACGAAAAAGATAAATTTTCAACAAAAAAGAATTATTTTCTACCCAGTAAGACGAATTTTTAACAAAAGACATGAGTTTCTCACAAAGTAGTTCAACTTTCAACCACGTAGTCGAATTTTTAACTAACAAGTTTAATTTGACGCGAAAAGGATTATTATTTTGCTAAAAAGATGAATATATAACACAAAAGTTAATCCATAAAAAAGTTTAATTTCATACTCAATTGTTGAATTTCCCGCAAAATAGTTAAATTTTCAACAAAGGAGACGAATTTTCGGCTAAAGTTACGAATCTGAAAAAAAAATTTCAACGAAAAAGTTCTAGATTCAACCTAATAGTGGAATTTTGAAACAAAAGAATGATTTTTTACCCAAGAAGATTAATTTTTTACCAAAGAAGGCACATTAGTTTCCAAAACAAGGACATTAATTTTCAACTAAAAAATATCAATCTTCAAACCAAAAATGAAATAGTAGCATTTTTAATTTAAAAAAGTGAATTTTAAACCAAAAAGTATGAATTTCCAACAAAATCGGTGAAAAAATAATTTTCAGATAAAAAAATTAATTTTTGACAAAAAAAAACAACAAATTTTCGACGATATAATTCAGCTTCCAACCAAAGAGGTGAATCTTAAAAATAAATTAATTTTTCAGAAAAGTAGTTCAATTTTCAATCAAATAGTTACATTTTAAACTTGGAAAGATGCATGGTTAAAAAGAACCTTAATTTGTAATCAAGAAAGATAAATTTTCGACCAAATAGTTGAATTTTCAACTAAGAAAGCGAAGTTTTCAACAAAAGTGAAATCGGTAAATTTTCAGTAGAAAAATTAAATTCTAAAGGAAAGAATTTTAGCCAGTGAAATTCAATCAATAAAGAAGAATTTCTAACTAAATAATCGAATCCTCAACCAAAAAAGATAAATTTTTACAAAAAAGAATTATTTTCTACCCAGTAAGACGAGTTTTTAACAAAAGACATGATTTTTTCACAAAGTAGTTAAACTTTCAACCATGTAGTCGAATTTTCAACTAAAATGTTTAGTTTGACGCAAAAAGGATTATTGTTTTGCCAAAAAGACAAATAAATATCATAAAAGTTATTCGTTAATTGAAAAGTTTAATTTTGTACTCAATTGTTGAATTTTTAACCAAATAGTTAAATTTTCAACAAAGGAGATAAATTTTCGACTAAAGTTACGAATCTGCAAACAAAAAATAGATTTTCAACAAAAAAGTTCAAGATTCAACCTAATAGTGGAATTTTGAAACAAAATAATGAATTTTTATCCAAGAAGATTAATTTTCTACCAAAGAAGGCACATGAGTTTCCAAAACACGAACATTAATTTTCAACTAAAAAATATAAATCTTCAAACGAAAAATAAAATAGTAACATTTCAGACAATAATATTCAGCTTTCAACCAAAAAGACGAATATTAAAAATAAATTAATTCTTTGTCAATGTAGTTTAACTTTCAATCAAATAGTTACATTTTAAACTTGCGAAGATGCATGGTTGAATTTTCAACTATGAAAGCTAAGTTTTCAGTAAAAGTAAAATCGTTGAATTTTAAGCAAAAAAATTAATTTATAAAAAAAAAATATATTTAACCAGTTAAATCCAATCAAAAAAGAAGAATTTCTAATGAAGGTGAAAGTACGTGCTTTCAAGTATTAACGGTTTGAATTCTCTCCAATGGTGAACGAAATCCGCGGAAAATGTGCAGTTAGAAGAGAGATAGTGAAAAAACTTTTATTAAAGAGATGCGAACATGCTCCATACCAGGAACTCATCTTCTTTTTTTGTTGGTTTTTCTCTTTCCCTTTTGCTTTCTGTACACGATTTAAAAATAAAAATGTATCATCCACCAAGTTTCGTGAACGTGAAAAAGACGAGAGATTATATAGCATTATTGATTCGCACATTGTCCCTTTTCTTCTGGTTTCGTAGTTTTGCCCCTAGTTGGATCTTATCATGATATATGTTCTTCATTTTTAATATAATAGTAGATTTTTCAACAAAAAATAATTAACTTTTAACGAAAAATAGTTGAATTTTCCCATCGGGTTCCATTTAATCAGTTTGAATTTAAGCGAAAAAAAAACAAGAAAAAGGAGGAAAAGCGGATGTTTCTTGAAAACAGGTGCAAAAGAGGAATTATTCTAATCCCCCAAGTAGACACTAAGTCAATTTGACCCACAAAAAATTTCCAAGCGACAAAGTTTCCATATAAATTTTTAGCTTAAAATATTAACAATTAAAAAAGTTACAATATCGTTCGTAAAATTCAATAAAACAAATGTTTGTGGATGTTTTTAAGTTTGCTTAAGACTGTAAAGATACTTATAATACTTATGAATTACTTTAACATACTTAAAAGTATACCTCTAAATTTTGGTATGTAAAAAGGTTCAGTAGATGTCAAGTTATAGACGATCAAAAAGTGAACAGGATCAGATTGTCCCAGTGTGTAGGAGATGTTGCAATTTTTAACAGGCTCAGGCCCAATCATCTGGTCAGCTTCAAGACTGGTAACCAGACTAGACAGTCTAGTCTAGGCCGGACCAGCGCCAGAAGATTTTTCCACGCGGGTGTACCATTGCAGGACCATCTTTTGATAAATTCGCAAACTTTGTTTAAACTTTTCATCAGGAAATGTACTGAACGTTATCTAAGTGCACAACTTTACTCCTACTGACCGTGGACAATGTACAGTTAGACAAGAGATAATGACGAAACTTGTATTTAAGAGATGAAGATGTTCTATACCAGGCTCTCATAATTTTTTTGTTTTTTTTTGTTGCTCTTCTCCTTTTGCTTTATACATACGATTGAAAAATAAAATTTATTATACACCAAATTTCCTGAATATGAAAAATACTAGAGATTCTAGCTTTATTGATTCGCACATCATCCCATTTCTTCTTGATATGTGTACTTTACTTTTCTCCAAATTTTCTTCAAGATTCCACGTTATTTCCGGTCCCATGTTGGCTTGAAATTGCGACAAAGGGTCAAGGAGAACGTTATCAAGAACCAGCATTCCGACCGCAATGGCTTCTATCTAGCAGATAGCCTTCTCCCTTTGAGCGATTGTATGGTTTCACCATCTCGTGATGGTTACTGAAATTAGGGCCAGTCAACTTTTGACTTTAAAGGCTTTAGCAAAATTCGTTTAAAGTTAGAGTGGACGCAGCTTTGATGTTAGTTCGAAGCTCTGAACTGCAAAGAACTTAATCCTCAGAGATTTCTTTTCGTTTTCTCCTTCAGGATTTTTTACTAAGAAATTAGCAATCACTTGAAGTTGAAAATATATATTTTTTTATTTTATTTTTTTTTGTAAGGAAAAAATCTACCAGTTTTTTCGCTTTTCTAATGAGTTCAGTTACCAAAGTGCCCACGTGTCGATTGGGATACCTTAAGATTATAGATAAATTTTCAACCACGGAGATTCGTTTTGGACTAAAAGACGAATTTTCAAGAAAATAGATAAATTTTCAACAAAATACATGAATTTTCAACTAGTTGAATTCAACTAAAGAACACGAAGTTTTGACAAAATAGTAGAATCCTCAACCATGAAGATTAATTTTTTGCTGAAAGGCGAATTTTCATAAAATACATACATTTTTAACATCATACATAAATTTTAAAGAAAATTTGAACTAGTTGAATTCAACCAAAGAACACGTAGATTTCACAATTTTTTAAAGATTTATTTGGGAAGGCATTCAAATATTTTGAATTTTTTCCTTTTCCTAATCGGAAAATTTAATAATCTAAACGGATTGGTTTTAGAATCACCCACAAAAATGGTTGAATCCTCAACCAAAACAGATTAATTCTAATGAAACAGTAACTTATGAAGGATGTATTTTCAACAAAAAATAAAATTGTTAAATTTTCAGATAAAAAGTTAATGTTTAACAAAACAAGAGATTCTACGACATAGTTCAACTTTCAACCGAAAAGGTGAATCTTTAAAGAAATTGCTTTTTAGAAAAGTAATTTATGTTTCGAGCAAGTATTTGAATTTTAGACCTGGACATACAAATTGTGAATAATAAAGTTAATTTTTAATGAAAAAAACATGAATTTTCAACCAAATAGTTGAATTTTCAACTAATAAAACTATGTTTTCAGCAAAAGTGAAATCGATCAATTTTCAGTTAGAAAAATTAATTTTTGAAAACCAAAAAAAAGAATTTTCGTCCTGCTGTATTCAATCAAAAAAGAAAAAATTCTAACTAAATAGTTGAATCCTTAACCTAAAAGATAAATTCCCAATTAAAGAGAATAATTTGCTACCCAATAAGACGAATTTTCAACGAAAGACATAATTTTCTACCGAGAAGTTCATCTTTCAAATGAAAAAGATCGATTTTTGAATAAATATTCAATAAAACATTTGATTTTTCACTCAAAAGATTAATGTTTTTCAAAGAGACGAATTTTCAACAAAACAATTGAATCCTTGACCAAAAAAGATTAATTCTTAAGAAAATAGTTGAATTTTTAACTAGAAAAGATCAATTTCGAATTAAAAATATAAATTTTCAATAAGATATGAAATATTCACATTTTCAGTTCAAAGAATTAAGAGATAAGTTCTCGACAAAATTGATTTGTTAATCAAAAAGATTAATTTGCTACAAAAAAAGGCGAATTTCCAAATCAAAAAGAAAAAATTTTAACAAAATAGTTAAATCTTCAACCAATAAAATGAATGCGTAATCCAGTAAATCAAATTTCAACTAAGTACTTAAATTTGCAACCAAACAAGATAAATGTACAACCAAAAACTGAATGGTATACTTTTCAATTAAAAATAATTAACATTCAACAAAAAAATAGTCGGATTTTCTTATTAAGTTATATTAACTGAATTCGAATTTGAACGAAAAAACGAGAAAAAGGGTAAGTTTTTTGAAAACAGGGCGAATTTGATCGTATATTGATTGACAATTGAAGAAGATATTATTACAAATTAAAAAGAATTGAAACGGAAAAATTGAGGATTGCCTTTATCTATACACGTGTATCCAAGAATTTATGAATACCGTGACCTTCACAAGTCGTAAAATGTGACTAGATCGATAAAAATTCCTGACTTTATCACCAAATTCATATTAAATAAATACTTTGGTTTCCAGCTATAAAATATTCTCAGGATTCGCTGACAAAAAAATTTAAATTTTTCAATACTCTCTCATGTTTGAAAAAGGATAAAATCACATTTTCATTAATCTTCTTTAGAAATCATATTGCCATAGATCTGGTAAAGTTCAATAACAAATTCAGCTGCCTTTATTCATGATATAGTATAATAGAATGATTTATTGTAATTGTTCTGTTTGCTAATAGTAATACGTAACTCATTGATCATTCAGAAAACATAAATATTTCATCATTCTAATCAAACAAATTATTTGTTTCACTGAATTTCCATTATTGTTAGACACAATAACTAATATTCGCAAACTGTTTTGTTGAAATGCGTATACATCACTTTTCAAAAAGTAATACATATTTGTCAATAATAATCCTGGGAAAATTCGGATATGTGTTGGTTGCAACGGATCAACGGAAACGTGAGGCTTTGCAGAACAAATATGTCCCATGTGCAATTGGTTATCGATGGTCAAGTGCTGGAGAAATAAAAAACTGCACCCATTTCTCTACAAAATATATTTACTTTTAGATTTTCAGAGATCTGATTTTTTATTAGAAAGTTTTTCAAATAAAATTCTGCTTCAGGCTCAATATGGGTGAAAATAAAGAAGCTGATAATATCATGTCCATGTAACAAAATAAATTGATTAAATATGGATAAATATCATCGAGTAACGTGTCCCTGACTACTTTTTTCGAATGTATGACCTGTCATCTTTTCAAAGAAGGCTCAAAATCTAGTTGTTTAATGTACGCATTTTTTCGAAATTAATAGCAGAATTATAAAATAAAGCCTTTTTCTCATTTCCAATTATAGTTTCAAAGTTGTAATCACTTTTCAAATGTCCCCGAATTTTGGTATTATCCTGTAATAAAGCATTTTTTTCCTAATATCATGGTTTAAAAGTTTCATTTCTGCATTTGAATTGATATATGATTAAAGATTTTAGAGCATACTTCAAGAAGGGAGAACTTAATTACATTTGAAGTGTCGTCATTTGACCGAAATAACTGACTTAGAAGCACGAAAAAAATCATACAACAATTCAGTGTCATCCGATAATAGGGTTTTATTATTAGAAGTAGCATACTTTGGTGGTGACTTTACGAAGAAAATAATAATAAACACATGTACTTCTTTCCTGTAAAATACTGAAGTAATGGGTTAATGCAGACTGGAAATATTATTTCCAACAATAATTTTTTTATCGCATAACCTTGTCTTCCTGCCACACAAATTTTACTTGCAACAAACGAAGTTAGTTGAAAATCGGGAAATATTCGATATTCCCCGATTTATTTTTCGAAAAATCATTCAGTACGCGATCAGTTCGGGTCCAAGTTCTGCGAAAATTTAAATGTAATGAATGAAAAATAATTTTTTCATAAAAATTATTATTTCAAGTTTATAATTCATTTGTAACATGAATTAAAAAACGTAGGTCATTCAGTTTGATGAGAAAAAATTCAATATTTTAATTACTGGTCAGTTTTTCTTGCGTAGTTCTGAATTTTACAAACATAACATTATAGTCTGCTGAAAAAAATTCAAAGTGCGTCTTTTGATAGCATTCTCTATTTTTTTACCAAATAGTAGAATTTTTAAATTATAGAGATAAATTTTGAATCAAAAATGAAATAGTTCCATTTTCAACCAAAATGATGAGTTTTCAAACAAGAAGATGAATTTTGTACTAGACAGACAAATTTTTAACAAAATACATGAAGTTCTATCTAAATATTTGAAGTCCTAACTAAAGAAGGCGCATTTTCCACTAAAAGAAAACGAATTTTCGACAAAACTTAAAAATTTTCAACTAAAAAAATTCATTTTTAATCAAAAAAGGTATAGTGAAATTTTCAGACAAAAAAAATGAATCTCCAACAATATAGTGATATTTTTGACAAATTTCAAAATTCTTAGAGTTTCAACTAAAAAAATTAATTTTCAACCAAAAATGGTATAGTGAAATTTTCAGATAAAAAAATTAAATTTCCAACCATATAGTACAATTTTCAACGACAGAAGATGATTTTGAACTAAAAATGAAAACATTTGCAACCAAAAATGAAATAGTTAAATTTTCTGCTAAAAAAATTAATTTTCAAACAAAAAGAAAGCGAATTTGTGAATAGAATAGTTAAATTTTAAACCACAGAGATGAAATTTTAACGAAAAAGTAATGAATCTTGAACCAAAAAAATTACCTTTCAACAAAGTAGCATAACTTTTTACCAAAAAAAGAAAATTTTAATATTAAATAAAAAAACAGTTGAATTCAAACAAACAAGACGAATTTTTAATAGAATACATAATTTTTAAGTGCAAAAATTAATTTTCAAACAAAGAAAAATTCAATGAAATAGTTAAATTGTCATGGAAAGAAATGAATTTGCAACTACAAAAAATTAATTTGTAACGAAAAATGAAATAGTACAATTTTCAGTTCAAAAATTATTTTGGACCAAAAAAAGGAGATTCAAACAAAATACTTAAATTTTAAATGAAAACTAATAAATTTTCACATAAGAAATTAATTTTCAACAACAACAAACTATCAAAGATATTCTTAATAAAGTAGTGTAATTTTTCACAAAGTAGTAAGATTCTTAACCAAAGCAATGAATTTTCAACCAAAGTGAATAAATTTGCACACAAAAAGAATAATTTCTTGAAAAAAGTCCATTTTCAAACACATAGTTGAATTTTAAATAAAAAAAAATCAATTTTCAAGAACAGACAAACGAATTTTTTGAAAATGAGTTAAAATTTCACCCGCAAAATGATTTTTCAATGAAAAAGATTAATTGTTGAGCATAAAGATTAATTTTCAACAAAAAGATACGAATCGTCAATAAAATACATGAATTTGCATTCAAATGGTTCATTTTTGAACTAAAAGAGTCGAATTTTCAACAAAAAATGGCCAGTTAAATTTGGAGGTTATTAATTGTTAAGGAAAGAAACTAATTCACACCCAAATAGTTAACTTTAAATCAAAGAGATGAATCCTCAAAAAACAACGTAAAATGTAATAGTTGGTATTGCAACAAAAAATTTTTCAAATTAAAAGCCGTTGAATTCAACCCAAAAGGACAAATTTTCAACAAATCATGTAATTTTTCAAATAGAAAGATCAGTATTTAACCAAAAATAAAAAATAAAAAAAATAAAAGGCAAATTTTCAACAAAATAGTTAAATTTTCAACCAAAGAGAAGAAACTTTACCCGATAAAATTTTAATCAAAAACAGTTGAATTCAACCAAATGAAAGAAGAAGATCTTTTAAGTTTTTTTTATCAAACTGAATGACTGACACTTGAACTCTATTTTACCAATGAATTATAAACTTCTAATTATGATTTGTATCGGGAAAAACTATTTTTCATTCATTAAACTTGAATTTTCGCAGAACTCGGACCCGAACAGATCGCGCACTTTGGTGAGTGGTAAACTCCCCCATAGTTGCTGCTTTTTCATCACATCAAAGTATAGCAAAAAGTAAACTGTCGTTAGATATGCAAATTAATGATTTGTTAATGGTAATAATTTCCTGGCAAACTTGGCACATTACCACGTTCTCCGCTTCACAGGGAGATAGAGAAATATCATTCTGTTTATGCACACGAAAAGATATCGTATCTCCAAACGGTCGAATTATAAACCCACAAGTAGAAACTGATGATTTGAAATCAACCAAATATGCATCTCAATAGGCTTATAAATTTTGTGTGTTCTTAAAACATAGACAGCATAAGAAATATCTGGACGAGTAGCACTCGCGAAATATAAAAGACTAGCATTAGTTTCTCTGTACGGAATATCAAGAGTGTCTTATCTAAACTCGTGACCTTCGCCTTGTTCGCGCTGTCGTTCACGATTCGCGACTTGTCGTATTATCCTGAGAGCCCAGATGTAAAGCGTTGTATATAATTTATATATACTGGACAAAACACTTATATTTTCAATGTTTTTTATACAGGAAAATTTATCAAACAAATGAAAAACATCACTGTCTTGTCCACTATATACGTTACATTTTTGTTGATATAATTTCTTTTAACAGTCATTCCTAGAAAAATCTTTGACTCCCCAGATCAGACTCTCTTAATTTCTCTCTGTCCTCACTTGCTAATAACATATCGTCAATATATACAAGTAAAATCATTTTAGATTTCTCACAACTCCAAGAAACAATTAAGGATCACAATCATCATTTACTAACCCCATAAAATTTTACACCTCGGGAAATTCCTTGTTTCATCGTCTGGGACTAATTCGCAATCCATATAGAGCTTTCTTAATTTTTCACAGTTTAGACCCTCGTATTTTTTCTAAAACTTCCATTTCAATTATAATTTCCATAAACACCTCGTCTTCTATCGTTCCTTCAAGAAAATCAGTCTTTGTTTCTAATTTCGATGCATCAAGATCATGAAAATTTATTAGTGCAAGTACCGTTCGTACCATTCTTTCCGACCTTCAGGCGATCTATACCAAAGACCATACTTCATTCTTCTCGATTGATTCCAACTCGTGATTTGTTTCATTGACCCATTTATTTTTCTCTTCAGATTTGAGGATCGTCATAGATATTTGCGTGAAGACAATCTAATATTTCACCTTGCGAGTTGTCTTTTGTTTTTGCAAATTCTTCCTCTATAGCAGGAAATTCATATTTTCTCTTAAATGTTGTATTGTTTGAAAATTTAATGGAAATCGTGTCAGCACTTCATCGACTTTGAGTAGCATAATGCTCTCGTATTGCTGATTGTGCTATTTTTTGTTTCTTGATTGTTTTATTTTCAGAACTTGACCCATTACATCTGAATGCATGATCTGTAACTGTCGTGACGCTCCTTTTTTTTTCTTCGGAATGGCAATTTCGATAATTCAGTGAGTACGCATATTTCACATTCTAGTATACTGTCGTCCAAAATTACGCATTGTAGGTCTTTGTTATTTTTCCATAAACTTTGCAACTCACGCAGATAACTGTCTGCTGCGTGACCCATTCGTGTGCTATATACCAAAGCATTGCTTTATTTCGTTTAAGAAAATCGCTATATGACTCAGTTAAGGGGGAATCACTTTTAAGTAATTCAACGGATGGTAAGTCATTCAAATTAGTTTTCTTTTTGAAATCTACGTATTAAAATCCAAAAACATAGGTATCGACTTTATTATTTTTATTCGAAATCACTACAGACTGCACAATTAAAATATTACTAATCTTATTCTCATTTATCTTTAAATTACTATTGTCCCTAATTCCATTGCCATTGCTTATATAGACTCATTTTTATACTCCTTATTGACTGTCGTTTATTTGGACTCAGTATTATTAATTTTGTTTTTTTTTTTCATTCTGAACATGCTCTACTACATATCGAAAGCAAGCGCATCAAGCAAATCAGATCGCTTCTTAGAATCTTGCTTATCGTTTTAAAACTCAATGAACCAATAGAGAATATCGTATACACCTAGAGCAATTTCTTTATTTGTTTTAGTATCTACAATGTTCGCGCACTCATCGTCTAAATGTGTTGTTATAAAAATTTTTGTTTACTATTTGCATTTGAAATGAAACTCATAATGTCTTTGCCTTCAGCTATTAAATCCGCCACGCTGTCTTGATAAGCACATTTAATAACACTGGATTCTACACTTTTAAAGTACTGAAAACTTCATTTGACTTTGTAAGCTGCTCGGATGAACTTGAATCCACGATAAAAGACACATAGTTATTATTTTGATTAACATTTTCGTTCGGAAAACGCTTACTGTCTGTTAAAAATAACGGAAACCAGTGGACGATGAAGGCTCTTCTCTATTATCAGATTGACATTTATGATTGATGATTTATGTTATCTTTCTAGTTCTTGAATTGTTTTTGAGCATTACTGTTGTTTTGTTTATTAAAGTATCATTTACTGTCGTCACGAGCTTGCATAAATGGTTGTGAGGTGCGATTATATCTAACCGCTTTGACATTAGAGAAAAATTTATTCTTGGCATGCAAACTATTGTTGATTTCATTGTTTTAGTTAAGATAAACATATCGTTCACCTTTATTACCACATTTCCTGGAGCTGTTCCCTTGCCTGTAGAATCGTTGAGGACACTCAAATGCCTTATGGGTAGTACATTATTCGCACTCGGAACATTTATGTAGTCCTTGACCATTTCATGGACACTTGTTCTTCATTTAACAGTAAAATATCGAGATAAATAGTCATGGAAAATTAAAAATTAAGCAGGCTCGTCAATCAGTACTAGAAAAATGTAGACATCTAGATCCTTCCATTTTATTTAAAAACAGCTTCAGTAAGGTCCACAGGAATTCAATATAAAAGATGTCGTCCTTTTAAAAATAGTTTCATTGATATGTGATCTTCTTATCACATTTGTGTTAAGAAAACTGGAGTCAAGCAAGTTTACGTTGAAATGGCCCTCAGTTTAAATACTCTAAAAAAATATTTCTAATCTTTGGAAATACCTTAAAATATTTGAAAATATCATCAAATTTTTGAAATCTCCCTAAATCCTTCAATATTTGTGAATAAATTCTTCAAAATCGATCAGAATATTATAAAATTCCGTGAAATCACATGAAATCTGACGATTTTTCCTGAAATATCTTGCAATATTTGAAGTACTATGAAATCCTGGGAACTTGATGAAAATACCTTATTGAGAGTATTTAAAATTGCTCAAAATTATGGAAATCCTCGGAAATTATATGAAGTACCTTAAAATTCCTTTAAACTTCTTTTATATATTTAAAAATGTTGGAAATGTACTGAATTTGCTTTAAATTTTTCGAAATAACCTAAAATCTTTTAAGTCCTTTATGAAATCCTTCCGAATCTTCGGAAATTCCAGGAAAGCCTTCAAAACAGCATAGCATCTTTGAGATCATATGAAATATCCAGAAATATTTGTTAATCTCTTTAAATCTTTGAAGTTCTCTCGATAGCCTTTAATTCGTGTGCAACAAGTCGATATTTATAGAAATATTATAAAATGTTCAGAAATTTTCCAAATCTATTGAAAGTTTACAAAAATTCTTTGACATATTGTGAAGTCCCTTGGAATCAATAAAAATACCCTGAAACCTTTAAAATCCCACAAAACCCTTTAAAAAACTTGTGAAGTTTGGGAAATCCTTTACGATCCAATTAAGGATGTACCAAAGTTATCTCAAGTTCAAAAATGAGCATTGTGAAGCACGTTCTAGAACATCAAGGAAAATATTCTGATTGTTTACCATAACTTATTTGGGAAAAGAACTCAAGGCGAACTTCAGAAAAAAATATTTCAGGTGAAAATTGTTCATTTAACAATAGTTATTCAGAGTTTTATGTTTTTGCTTTCTCTTCAGGTGAAAGTTGCAATTCTGATTTAATCTTCATGTTGTATGCCTCATTTTATTTTTTGAAGGATTCTCTACAATTCTTTTAAGTATTTGTTTATTTGAATTAATTTATTGAAGAATTATATCATTTAAAATTATAAAGACAACATTTTTCTCTAATAAAATTTTTCAGTTCCATTCCATTGATTTTCATCAATGCTCATTTTTGAACTTGAGATAATTAGTATACATCCTTAAATTTGTTAAATTTTCTTGAAGTTCCTTGAAATCTTCAAAATGATATTAATCTCAGTCCGCGTCTGTGAATATTATATGCGAAAACATTCTTTTTCAATTGCAATATTAAAAATAATAATAATGAGATTTTATTTTTCATATTTTAAGCCTCGAGAAGAAAATCTCATTATTATTTATACTTCGAAAATATCGTTAATGGTTTATATCGAAAGATTGACATTAAATACAAAAAATATAATTATAAAGTAAGATTTTTATTATTCCTAATCTCACGAAGCCATTATTCTTACACTCATTGTAATTATTAATAAGACAGCAAAGATATTTTATTTAGAGCTGACATACTTTTTTCCATTCAATTCAAAATCGAATAATTCCAACTTTCTTATTTTTACTCAAATATATTATTCTATTTTGCTAATTTTTAATTGTCTTTTGGCAAATTGGAGATAATTCCATTATCATATCAAGGTAGTGATTGAATGTAATCAGCAGGTTACGCAGCATAGTTTCTGAAATTGTGTTCGTAATTGACTCTGAGCGATTAAGTGTTGCTGAATATTGCACGTTACTTGCGCATATTGTACTTACTATTATCATAGTCTGATGGGGTTCTACAATAACCAAAGTAGAAGTGTTTCCTGTTGTTAGGATACAATTACCAATATCCTCTTTTACCGTCATAAATTAACGTAATATAAAATATTTATGATAAAAAGAATCTTATTATCAAAATTTTGAGTTTTTGAATTAAAAATTGTATAGTAATGACGGGATATCAACAATATACGATTTCATAAAAGGTTTCCGAAGTTCAAATAAGATCAAACATGTTTATGACTGCTGACGAATTCGTAATGATTTTTTGATTCCACTCCCCATAATTATTCTTGTTAATAATTATCTGAGCATACTCGGAACTTTTGAGCTTTATGTTACTCATTTTCCTATCAATAGATTAACTGAGCTAACGACTCGATGATAATTAAATCCAAATATACTTGCATGTTATATTTAGCAGCCGCAGCCGTCCACAAACTACGTTAGCAATTATTATTTTGTTGAAAATTATTATTTTTGTTGAAAATTTGTCTTTTTGGTAAAACATTAATCTCTTTGGTAGAAAATTAAACTTTTTGGTTTAAAATCTAACTACTTGCTTAAATATGCATCTTTTTTAGTTTAAAATTAACAACGTGATTACAAGTTGAACTACTTGGTAGAAAATTCATATATTTCGTTGAAAATGACTCTTATTGGCCAGAAAATTAATATTTTTTCTTGAAAATTTATCTTTTTGGTTGAGGATAACATTTTGTTAGAATTCTTTGCTTTTGAATTCAACTGGTTCAAATTTTGTTTCATTTTCTTGTTGATAATTTATCTTTTCGTGTTTGAAATTCAACCTTCTTTCTAAAATATTCAACTTTTTAGCATGAAAAATTCACTCTTTCGTTGAAACTTCGTCGTTTTGGGTAAATAATGATTTTTCTTTGTAGAAAATTCATCGAAAATAGCCCAAAATTAGTAACTTAGTTTATGGATGGCGCCTTGGAGCATTTTTCATTATTTGAATGTGATGATGATCACTTCATTTATTCAAGAAATTCAAATATACTATAGTTTTGTGTCCCATAAAATATTATCAAATGAGTCCTAATAATTTTTAAATGAAGAAAATTTGATTGCTATTTAGAAATAGTGAAATTTTAGTAACAACATGTGAAATCTCACTGATTTATCAATTTAAAGAATTTACAATAACGTATTATACATTTCATTAATCTGTAAATATAAATTAGTTAAGAATGACTTATTGAAAAAAAAATTATATATATGGTGCATAACTTATTAGATAAATTCTGCGAAATTTGAATTATTTAACGTTATTTTGGAACTGATTAAGATTCAAAATAATCTTAATATATCTTTGAGGTGAAAGAGCATAATCTACTTCGTTAATTTTTTGTAAATAATTAATCACGCTGCATAAATTGCGGTGAACTTTTTTCTAAGTTTCAACTATGTGTATTAAAGTAATATACGACAAAAAATTATGATTTATTAAATCTATGGTTGAAGAAGTGTCTGAAATCTCTCAAATTTTTTGCGAAAAGATCAGGCAAACTTATTTCTAAAATTATAAATGAATAATGCACAGGGTGCGATAAAGAATGTAATATACTTTTTGTATTAAAATTATTGAAAATTTTATACAGAATTTACAATTGAAGATTGTACTTTAACATTTATTGATGTACTCATAAAATACATAAATTAGAAAAATTAGTTTCTGATCCACGAGTCATGAGTGGAAGTAAATCATTATTAGTCAACTGAGAATTGTTTAAAAAGAAAAAAAACATGAAAAGTCAATTTGAATGTGTGACCTATTCATCATAGTAGAAAATACTATTATTGAGATTTCAATGAATCTAAATTATTATACTTGGAAGGATAAAATATTAATTTTCTAAATTTATTTTCAGAGCGTAAACAGCTCAGAAAAAAATGGTCATAAAACACGTCTTTTGACTCCCAAAACAAAATATTATACATAAATGTTAATAATTTGTATATACGTAATTCTCCGTGCGCATAAAATAAGCCACCTTGAACGAAAAAAATGGTCAGAATTTCCCTAACGGATTGTGGAAATTCGAATTGGTCTTAAAACATGTTATTTGACTCCCCAAACATATAATTTTTTTCTAAATGTAGATAAGAGATACCTCCCTGCGTAAAAGAACAAACGCCTTTGAAAGAAAATTGATAAAAATTGGCCTAATAGATTGTGAAAATATAAACTGTGCATAAAATAAGTATTTTGGCTCCCCAAAAAACATATAAGAAATTAAGAAATTGTACATAAGGTAGCGTACACATATAACGTGACGCTATTTATATATATAGCTAAATTTTTTACTAGAGAATATCAATTTTCTACATAAAATTGAATATTTACAGTTACAATTAAAAAAATAATATCTCAGCCAATTGAATGGTTCAATTTGCAACCTAAGAGATGAATTTTTATCTAAAATAGTGAATCTTAAGAACAAAAATTTTTGAACCAAAGCAAAAGACTTAAAAATTCGACTAAATCGTATAGTTTTTAACGAAAAAGAGTAATTAATTTTCTACTTAAATAGAAACAAGTTTTTAACAAAATAATTGAATTTTCGACAAAAGAGACGAATCTTTGATCAAAAAATTTTTTTTTGACAAAATAGTTCAACTTCCAACCAATTAGTCTGATTTTTGACCAGAAAATATGACTTTTTAACGAAACAGTTTCATTTTCAACAAAATAATTAAATTCTGTAAAAAATATGAAAAGATACGAATAGGGCAAAGAGTGCGAAGTCTGAAATATGAAGTTTAAGCCAGAAAATTGATGCATTCTAATCATCATCCAATACATTGCAGCTCTCCATTTTACCTCTAACTCTTTATCAAATTAGGAATTTTTAATTATTGAATTTCGAATATCTGCATAGTTCAAAAATGAAGATGAATATTTGGAATGGCTTGAAGAATTAAACAAATCTAATTATAAAAAAATGTAGAAAAATTGTTAGGTTTTAAAATGGTAACGGGAGAACCACGAGGGAAAAGAAACAATAACACCGGCACACAAAACAAAAAAGTGGTCTGCCCGGTGAACTTAACCAGCATATCTATATGTTTTCGGGGTAGCTGAATCCGAATCCGGGATCCGAATAACCCAGTTGGCTCAATTTTTTTCGAAAAACGCAAAAATAGACGTAAAATAGAACAAAACAAATGACTGTGAACAAAACAAAGGACAGATCGCGCTCGAACTTCACGTCAAAATAAATGACTGTGAACAAAACAGATGACAGATCGCTCTCGAACTTCAAGTCAGTAAAGAGGACATTGGTGCCAAGTTAGTTTCATAAAGGTTTTTGACAATCTCTTTAAGCGGGCTCTTTAATGTGAGTGTAGTCAGTGGCTTCCTTATTTTCATTTTTCTATAAACTCTAATAAACTATAAACTGTGAAATTAAAACACATCATGTCTTCTAAGCGCTGTTTCAATTCCAATTCATCCACCTCCATCATAGCGCATGATTGCGTGGGCGATCCTGATGCATTTTGCTACATATGTGGTAAATTTGAATTTTTAGGAAATCGTAGATTAATCAGCGATGACATAAAAACACTTTATAAAAGCTATTTTGGTATGGAAGTTCAAAACCAAAGTGTTTAGATGACAGTTGCTCCCAGTGGGACCCTGCGGTGGTTGTTAACCTTTAGTTTTTAATTATATATATATACATATGTCAGTGTGTTAAACAAAAAACTTGTTTTTATTTTTTGGCGGCCGTATCGCGACAGTTTGTTTCTCTGGGTGAAAAAATACACTTCTAATTTTTCCAGATTAAAAAGAAATTTTCAGAGTAGCGAGCATCAAATTTAAGTAAACATGGTGATTCTCGTAGTTTACGATTTTTTAAAAATATACGTATTAATTTTAGATAAATATCTTATGAATAAAAATTGTGGCTTATACAAAGAAGAAAACTCTCGTTTTTTACCCGATTTAAAATAAAATTATTTGGCTCTGGTAAACGTCATAAAATGTATGCTCTCTTAAGAACAGACAAATATAAGAGCATAAATTTTACCCCTTAACATTTTTGGTCAACATTGCCAAAATTCTGGGATATTCCCCATATAATAGAGACAAAATAAATAATAGAGATGAGATGAAAATTTCCAAACCTGGGCACCACAAATTATCTTTTTAAACAAGTTTTTCATTAACAAGGCTTTGAATAGTTTCTTCATCACTAAAATTTGATGAAATAGCTATATACATAAATACCAGGCAGAAAGAATAACTTATTTGATATAAAACCATTTTTTATATTTTCTTAAAATCAGAACATACATTTGAACAATTTACACTTTCCTTATTAGGAAAAATGTTGGAATGTGTGAATGAGTATCAGCTTGAGTGAGTTTGTATGCTTTTTTGCTCCTTAGGTCAAAATTGATCAAATTTAAGTAACTACTGGTGAAAGTTTAAAGATTAAATTAGCAAAAAGTGAGGTACCAAAGATTATTAGAAAATTACTTATTCCATTATTCGAGATATTTCCTAATTCAAAAGTGGTATCAAAGATTGATACAAAAATAAGAAATGAAATTCTGGTCATTGATGGTTTTTATTTATAACTATTGTTATAAGCAATTAATAAAGAGAGTTCATAAAGAATAAACAATGTTATTAATGGTACGTATAGGTTTTGCAACAGTTTTAGGAAATATTTTGACAATGGTTGGGCTGGATGATTTTTTATCAACAAATGAAAAGTGTATATGATTTTCTCTTAGGAATAGCAATTTCTTAACAACAACTTAAGGAGAAAAGTTTTCATTCGGACGGAAGATTCCGTTTTGCTGCTAAGAGATCTAACCTCGACATAGACTATGTACAAGTTTTAACACTAGAAGTACCGAGCGGGGTCAATTCAACCCTTTCAATTTTTAATGTGGTAAATCTCCGAAGCGGTTGCTTGCAGAGAGATGGCGTTTCGTAACTTTAAATTATTTATAAATAGGAGTATTTGACAATTTTTTCGGAAATATTGGATACGCACTTAAAAAAAAAAGCTAGGGTAGGGTGGGGCGAGATAAGCATAGTTGTCTTTTTCACGTCAGTATTTAAAATCTGTTAACTTATTGCTTGAAAGTAAGTCGTTATATGTATTCTACAAACATTTTTAATTATAATTTTGGTAAGGTAAAAGTGAATAAAAAAGTACATGCGGAATTAGAGACGAAAATAAAAAAGTAGTGCGCTTGACTCATATCGCCCCACGTCTGGGGCGGGATGAGCCAAGCACTGGGGCGGGATGGGCCACTTAATTAAACGACTTATTATATATTAGTTATAAGTAAGAATATTGGTAAGTCAGAGTATTATAAAACGAAAACATATCTTACACATATTTTTCTATAATTTTATGAAGCATTTAAAGTAATTAACGTTAAAATGATGACATCCTTAAGCCTAACCTCTACCGTAACTATCTCTACAAACAGTGAAGAGAAAAACGATTTATATCTACCTATCTTCTAATAATTGTATCACAGAAATAAATCTAACCATTTTTCGACTTACCCGTGTATAGTGTCTCAGTAAAAGTTCAATTCTACAGTAAGAAAAATCCCAAATACTAAAGTGGTCTGCTACATGACACTGAATTTCATATATATTGGGGTTTTAAGCCGGTTTTTTATATGTTTGCCGTATTTGCCAACCACAACAATGTTTATCTACTTTTTTTTATCATTTTACGAGGTCTCAACAAAGTTATTGAGAAATATACAAGAAAAATAGTGCTCTCTTCTGGTTGCTAGCAACTCAGATTATTTTCTAATATATAGACCTATAACAGTGCAGCTGTAATACTTTTGCTGAGCATTTTTTTCAGCAAAATTAGTTTTTTATACGTTTGCACAATAATTAATACACTGCACAATCTGATCAAATGAAACATTGCATCCTAACCTACTAACTGCTACGCTAAGAAGTCAGGTTAATGCACAGGAAGAGGTGGCCCATTCCGCCCCAGAACAGTGACTCATTCCGCCCCATATGACACTTTCAAGTACAATCAAAATTTCACCTATTTCTGTTTTACAATTATATAAAAATCTGTTGAAAATTTAAGGTTCAATAAATAAGCTATCTAAATAACCACTGGAAAAACATCTAATATGTGATTTCGTGTGATTCTTGGACTTTCTAAACAAATGCAAAATAGCAGAATACAGGTCTCAAAATTTGTACTTTAGTTTTTTCCAAATTTATTCAACATTAAGCAAAAAAATTTTAAGAAGAAGTTTCATAAGTTTCTTCCTGATATTAGTAGAAAGAACAATTACAAAAGAATTGATAGCCAACGAGAAAATTGAGTGACTCATCTTACCCCCTATGCCCATCTCTCTCCTCCATACCCTAAATTTCACATTAAACCAATTAGGTATTTTCACTTCAACCACCAGCTAACTTCACTTCGTTTAGTGCTAAGGGGAAAAAATGGACCAAATGGATGGAACAAAACTTTATTTTTGTAATATATTCGTAATGAATAATAATTATTATCTTTTTATTATTTCATTAGATAGTTCCTAAAGAATAAAAACTATTTTTGGAAAACACTTATATAGAAAAATGAGTTTTTACGAAGATATTACCAAAATAGGACAAAAATGGACTGAATCCCGTGCATTTGGTCCATTAGGTATTTTCACTTCAACTACTAGCTAACTTCACTTCGTTGAGTGCTGAGGGGAAATCAATTGACCAAATGTATAGGATTCGGTCACTTTTTGCCCTATTTTGCTATTATCTTCGTAAAAACTTATTTTTTCTATATAAGTGTATGCAAAAAAAAGTTTGTATTTTGCAAGATATATTTAATGAAATAATAAAATGATAATTATTATTCATTACGAAGATATTACAAAAATAAAGTTCTGTCCCATGCATTTGATCCATTGTTCTCCCCTCAGCATTCATCGAACTGAAGTTAGCTGGTAGTTGAAGTGAAAATATCTAATTGCTTTCCCCTCAGCACTCAACGAAGTGAAGTTAGCTGGCGGTTGAAGTGAACATACCTAATCGTTATATTTGTAGAAAAATTAGTTTAAACTTTTAAAAATACTGTTCCCGCGTGAATGAGGGCGCCCCCTAGTTCGTGACTGCGGGGAATTATTGTCCACCACAATTTCCGATTTTCCATCAGCGGTTTGAAGGGTTTGAAGCGCTCAATAATTCAAGGAGCATTTACTACAAAGTTAACTAAAATGTGGCTTTAACAATACGAATAGTTCATTAGAATAGTTTTCAAAATTCGTCGCGTTGACTCTGTTCTCTGCGGTCGACTTTATTTCGCATGTGTGTACTTCTCCATTGAGAAAAACGGCTGAGCGGACGGAGCCGATTCGGCCACTCACTCAGTTTTCCCCTTTCATTCCTGGGAAAATCAAGATTACATGGATTTTTTTTAACTCTTGTGCAATTGGTGAGTCTATTTTTTGAGGTAATTTTTTATGGAAAAAAGGATTTGGGAACATCTCATGTTCTTTGTGATACATTTTTCGACTCGTAAATTTTGTTTACCTATATGTAGTAGTCGATTTGACTTTGTCAGCTTTTTTCTCATAGGTCATCAATCTGATGTCAGTGTTTGCAAACAGTTGATTCAGTAAGGTAATTGTTGTGATTATATAGTCTGCATTGTTGGCGATATTGTTGTTTTGTCAATTCATTGAATGGGAGGTTAGGAAGCTATCTATAAACACATTTGAAATATTTATATAGATAAATTTATGAATTGGTTTAGTGCGTTTAGTGTAATGAACATATAATTACTAGTCAATTTACCACTTTTGTTCAATTTTGTTTTTGAAGCTCCTTGTTGGTTTTTATAAAGAAACTGTGCAAGTACTAATAAATTGCCATTTTTATAAACTTGGGATTCAAACCGATATTTATACTCACTAATTGACCATTTAAAATAGGCCGTGACTTGGTGTACGGAAATATCGGTATAAATAGCTGGATTTTTTCGGTACAAGTAAGGGGAGCTGGAAAAGGGGCTATTTGTACCGAAATTTCGGTACGTATAGCTGGACTTTTTCGGTACGCGTAGACACTTCCTTTAAAATAGCATTATACTTTAAATATCGAGAATATTAAAATGTTTTTAAAAAATTCGAAATTGAATTATTTCAAATCGAAATCCTTGCAAGTTGACGAATTTCATATTTTAATATCCGAGATTGATTGCTTTCAAATTAAACAAATTGTTTTGGAATTTTTTGTTAATTTTTTAATTGAAACCCTTAATTATAGTCGATCAATAAAGTTAATAAGCTTCAAGTCCAATAGTTTACGATTGGATCATTTCCAATTTAAAATTGGATTAAGATTCTTATTAGAATTAAGGTTTCTTTTCAGCAGTAATGTTTATAATACCTATCTCCAGAACTCTTAAAATTGAAGAAAGATGCTCAGATAAATTTGGTCAGTTCAAGATTTTTTATGGGTAGTTTAACATAATGAAAAATTAATTTTCATATTTGTATTTATTGCAAAGAAATCATAAAATATTTCTATATATTATAATTTTACTCAAAGTTTAGATAACAACTCGAAAGTCTTGTATACACATAAGTTTTATAAAGAGCTGTAAAACCTATAATTTTCACTCAAATCTCTATTAAGAAAAGAATTATGTTTCTCAAACAAGTAGGTGATAATTTATTTTAAGCAGTTGAAGATAATTATAAAATTTCAAAAATCTGTTGAATTAATTTTGAAAGATATAAAAAACTTGTAGGTACTTATTAATACTTTTGTTAAAAATACGGTGGAATTTAATTATTAGACAACAAATGCCAACCCAGGTCTACATTACAAAAGATGAATTTTGTCACCCTTTTTTTCCTTTGTTATGTATTTTTCTCTAATGAGCCGGACAGGAGGTAGTTCGGATATCTAATTTTGAATTGTGGATTTTTTCCTGCTCTGATTGCGTTGTATGAAATTATTCATAAGAAAGTAGATTTCATTTCAATCTTGAATAAATAAAAAATGAATTTTAAATTATACATGTTCTGAATTATAAATTAAGTAATGGACACGGCCCTGGCAAAAATCGTATACAATTCTGCCAATGGTATACAATGCCAGAAAAATGTGCAGTCATGGTATACTGAATACTCTACAAATAATTTAAATTAATAAAAATATAACTCCAATTCAAAAACCTTTTTTGCCACACCCTATTCGAGCATTATATAATTTGGTGTGTTATATTAAAAAAAATTAGTTTATATCATTAGAAAAACAGAAAATAATAATTTGAAGGATGGTAATTTAAATTGCTTTTGATTATACCTCAGAAACTTGAAAGTGAATCAACGAGTGAAAAATCTTTTCTTTTGTTTCAGTAATTAATTCAAGTCCCATCATGACGGAACCGCTGAAGGTTATTTCACAGCAGTTGATGGGGGATGAATCCCCAAAAACAAAATCTGTCGATCGTCTCATGCTAAATGGGACAGTCATTCAGCCTTCGGAAAATCAACATGCTGGAAATCAAAACCTGGATCAGTCCAGCAACACTCAACCTCTCAACGATCCAGTTACGAAGGCTGTGGTCGACAACATAATGGGCAACTTGCCCACCAAAAAACCCTTTTATCGTTGTGATGATTGTGATCTCTCGTTTACAAGCCACGCAGTATTAGAAGCACATTTGCAAGGTGCTCGCCATGCCAAGCAGGTATTGAAATCTATTTTTATTTATCAATGTTTAATCATTCAATTAAAATACTAAGATACCGTGTGGTTGATCACTCTTGAAATCAAGTCTTCAAGCGTACACAGGGTGGCCACTGACCAGGATTTAGCCTAGAACTTTAAGCACCGCGAAATAACCGGCAACTTTGTTGAAAACCGTACATTTTTCAGATTTCTTTTTAAATTTGCAATAAATGCCGTCTCGTATATCGAAAAATAATGTGTTTCGAATTTCGCTCAGTGTTACCAACCATCTACGTTAAAATACCGAAGATCAATTTATATATTTTTTTCGCTTGGATAGGAACTGAATCAATAGAACCCAATAAAAAAATTCAACTATTTTTGGTTGAATGTTAATTATTTTTTATTGAATAGGCTTCGATTATATTTTTGGTTCATAATTCATCATTTTTAAACAGTCAGCTGTTTTATTTGTACATTCGTCATTTTTGGTAGAAAATATGCTTCTTCTGGATTCAAAATTCATGGTTTGGTAAAAAAAGTCGTCTTTCTTGGTTGAAAGTGAATTATTTTTATTTAAAAAGTCTACTATTATATTTTTCATTGAGAATTGATCTCTTTAAAGATTTAATTATTTTGTTGAAGTTTCAACTATTTTGTTAAAAAGTCATATTTGTGGTTGAAACTTAATTCTTTTTATTTGAAAAGTCTATTATTGTATTTTGGGTTCAGAATTGATCTCTTTTGGTTAAAAATTCTACTACTTGGTCGAAAATTCAACTGTTTTGTTGAACATTCATTTTTGTGGATAGAAAATTGATCCTTTTGAATTGAAAATTCATCTCTTGGTAGATAATTCAAGTGTCTTCTAAAAGATTCGTCTTTTTGGCCGGAAAGTTCAACTATTTGGTTGAAAATGAAACTGTTTTTGATTAAAGTTTAATCTCTTTTGTTTGAAAATCATTTGATCATTTGGATGAAGATTCATCTTCTTAGGTTAAAAATTCAACTACATATTTGGTAAAAAATTCAACTTTTTTTTTCAAATTCGTCTTTTTAACTTCAAAGTTCAACGATTTGGTTTTAAGTGCAACTATTTGGTTGAAAATTCATTTTTTTGGTTGAATATTAACTTTTTAGTTAAAAATTCATTTTGTCGTGTTTAAAAATCAATTGTTTAAAAAAATCGTATTTTTTAGCTTGAAAAGTCAACTCGTTTGTTGAAAATTAACTTTTTAGTTGAAAATTTATCGTTTTTAGGGTTGAAAAATCAAAATTTTCGACAAAGTTGACTTTTTAGCTAGAAAACTGAACTCTTTTGTTGAAAAGTCCCCGATTTTGTTGAAAATAAAATATATTTCGACTCGAAATCTTAGGAATATCATTCTTACATTAATGTTATTCCCCTATTTTTTGGAAAAATCACCATATTTACCCTGCTTTGAGAGCATTTTGGGCTGTGTATTCTGAAATTACTTTTGCAATAATTTACATTATATATTTTACCTTAAAAGTTCAAAAATGCTCAACTCTTTTCAAAATTTATATAATAAATCAATTAGTATTGAAATAACCGCTTAAAGGTCGACAGAAAAAATGAAAATTATGACCGGGAAATAGCGTGGCATTTTTTTTTTTTTTAGTTTGACTGGCCACGCTGGTACAAGCCTTTGTGAAATCTTTAAAATCATTGTAAAATGTTTGAAATCTTTGTAAAAATCTTTGAAATCTTTGTAATCTTTCTGAAATCTTTGAAATCTTAGCGAAATATATAAAAGTTTTTGAAACTTTTGAAATCGTTGTGAAATCATAAAAATTTTAATGAAATCTTTGAAATCTTTTGAAATCTGGTGTGCACTCAAAAGTCAAGTGGTCAATCCCTCTTAAGATACTTACTGAAACTTAAGCACCATTGAGACTTACCCAATTTCCTCTTTAAATAGATTAGGACAAGGACCATAATGGCAACCTTAGATGAATCGAAGGTGGCATTTACGAAGGACGCAGAAACAAATGGACTTCAGTGTAATGTGTGCAGCGTCCGTCTTAATTCGTTACAGCAACTCCATACGCATTTAAATGGTAATCGTTTCTTTGCTTTTTTTTTTAATAGTTCACAGTTTAGCGTTTTAAACAGAAATCATTTTTCTAGTCATTGAAAAAATGAATCTATTCAATGGAAAATATTTTAATACCTTTTTATTTTATTTTATTTCAGGAAACCGACACAAAAAGAAAGCACTAAGAGGTAATAAGCCCCCTGGTGTAAAAAATACTGCACTTGGTTTTAGAACTAGACGATCGCAATATGTAGATAATATGGTTCAGAAGGATGTCGTGGTTTTAGTTTATGGCTTGATTTTTTTCACTTTCGCATGCCTTACGTTTCTGCTTACGTTTGTTTTTCATATTTACGTTCTTTAAGCGCAAATCGCTTCGATTGTAGTTTATAATTTTCGGTGTTGTGAAGTTCTCAGCTGTTTTGTAAATATTTATTACTTGTTCGTTGTTTCGTTTTTATTTATTATTTGTTTTTGTCTCAGACCGAGGATTTATCTACCTAACGTTTCTAATTTGTTCACGCTTGTTCACGATTCTTATGTTAGGGACTGAAAGTTCCATTGTTCGTGTGAATAAATCAAATGACTTTTCACAATCACCCAGAATTTTGTTTTTGATTTTTTTTTCTACTTTGAAATGATCTATTAATTCACCTTCTGATTTTTCTATGGGATTTCATTAACTGCTTTTTAGTGTTACTTTTTTGTAAAATAAGTTAGATGGTTATTATAAGTAGTGAAATAATTGAATCCACCAATGGTAAGTATTTAATTTACTTTGATCAAATAATTTCTAAGACAAATTTTTTTTTAGGCTTTCTAAGGTTTTTGTTTTACTTTTAGGTGGATGGCAAAGTGCGGAGTCGGCAACTGAAGTTCTGTCAGGAAAAGCGTCGTCGTCACAAAACGTTATTACAGGGAAGCTCTTTTACGAAAAGACTAATTGCAGAAAATGCAAGAAAACTTTCGACACCGTGAAATCATACAAAAATGTAATTTTATCAAATTTTTTCTAAATTTTCCCTGAAAAAGAAGTTCTTATTAATTTCGATTTTTAATTGCAGCATTTAAAAAATAAGAAACACGTGGAAAAGGCGAAGCTGGCGAAGAAGGTAAAACGAAAGAGAATATTCACCGAGATGCCCAAAGCAAAATCGAAAGCAAATCAGAAAACGAGCCAGACAAATTTTGAGGCGAAGCAGCCGTTGGAAAATTATTTTGTATCCAGCGGATACTTCCAAAATGGCACATCTTGTGAAATGACTGACGATATATTTTAATAGGGGAGAAATTATACTCAAGAGTGCTTTAAAATAGAGTTTATTGAAGTGAAGAAAATAAGAGAGTATGTAAGTATTGTTAAATAAATTTGGGTTAAATTCGAATTTCGTGAAAGTATCAAATTGTCATTTATTATTTAATTCTGTGTGAATTATGGAAGTACGAACTACAATTAAAAGAATGATACAATTAAAATCAGCTGTCTTCTCTTTTCAGTCGCAAGGTCGGCAAATTATTTCCAGGCTGAAAATTGAAATTTAGAAACAATTTTAAATTCTAGTTTTTTTTACTTTTAGAAAAGTACTTACTTTTTTGTAAACTTCCAATAACCGATGCAGTTCCAAATTTTGTTTCCGGAGCGATTCAGTTTCTGTGTTCAACTTGTGTCGTTCTTTTAAAATTTCGTGGTATTTATTTAATCCAACCAAAAGTGCATCCCAAAGTCTTTCTCTCTTTTCGTTAAAAATTTCTCTGTATCTAGCCCAAAAGTTTGTGACGTCCTCAGTCGAAATATTTCTTGAAATCGTAGATTTCGCCTGGGTTAATTTTTCCTTAAATGTGAGCAAATCTTTCCGTTGTTTGACTGTATGAAATTTTTCTACGAATTCTTTTAAAGCTTTTATTACATGCGTTACTCGTATTTCGAATAAATGCCCTTTTTCACAAAGTAGTTTTTGTTTCTTTAAGTCGCCGAAGCACTCGCAGGATAAATCCTCATTCGTTTTTGATCCTTGGAAATTAATTTTATGAGGAAAATTGAATGGGGCAATTTTAATTACTAAAATTTAATTAGGAAAATAAGTTTACCTTCGATAATCGCTTTATCAGTTACAGACATTGAAGAATCGGTATTTTCTGTAAAAATACTTTCACTGCTCTCACTCAATCCGCAAGGAGTAGAAACTGCATGCACTTCTTCTTTTACTGTTTCCATTAATTTTCTCGTCCTTTCGTCTTCAGGTTCTTCTGGCTCTCCAAAAACTTCTCTAAAAATTGTATTTATAATTTTTCAGCGTACACACTTTTATTCACTGAAATTTTAGTTTTGTAATTAATTAGAAAAAATTACTCTTTTATACTCGAGATTGAAGTTTTGTCGGAAAAGCTTTTCTCAGATTCATTTTCCTGATTTATACAAATTGGACAGTAAGCGTAGGGCAAAAATAAATTTAAAAGCATCTCAATGTTCTCTTTTGACTCGATTTCCAAAGCCTACAACATTTTATTCAATAATAATTAATTGTACACCTCTTCAGTTTTAATTACATCCAATACATTTTTATAATATAGTTTCTGAACCTGAAAAACTTTATCAATTTGAATAATAATTCGATTTTCCGTGCTTTGTTCTATAAGCAATTCTCGCAATTTTTCTTCTATCAAAAATCCAGAATGATCTGAAATTTGTTCCACGATACGTAAAAGCATTTTTCGTTCTAAATTAATTTCCTCCAATATTGTTGCTGGACTGTATGGTTCATACATTTTGTTTCTTTCGGCCTCCATTATTTTTTCTAGAAATCGGACAATTGTTAGAAAGTAAATTAACTTGAAGACTTAATTTAACTGGAATAAGATTTTACTTTGTTCAATTACAGCAATTGCTTTTCTGTAAGAAGGCAAATTCTCCTTTCTCAGAATTTGTACCTCTGGAGGTTCCCATTCCAAACCTAAAGCTTGCTCAAATATTATTTTATCTGCTGTTAAAATCTAAAAATTTGAACAAAAATATTAGAGTGATTTACAATTTTAAATAGTATATTGTGCACCAAAGAGAACTAAGACTTTTTACGCAGAGTGTAATTTTTTCAGTAAGAGTCATAGGCGAGCAAGCACGAGCCGGAAACGAGTACTAAACAAATACATGAGTCTTAAATTTGTGAAATTTTTTAATACTATAAATTACCTGAAATTTAAGAAACTTTTGGATACTTTAAATTTACGGAAATGTGCGTTGTAAAAACTACTTTTATTTCATACCTCCTGCAAAAGTTCATCGGCAGTCTTTGTATTCATCTCCCAAATTTCCAAATACTGTTTCTCATTAATTACAGTAAAATGATCAGACTTATTTTCAAGTTCTAAAATACTTTTGTGAGCTCTCAAAACTTGGTCTGTCAATTTTTGTATTTCCAGTTTCGTCTTCTCTTCTAAATCAGCGTATTTTTTTTTTAAATCGTTTATGATGTCCTGAAGTCTAGAAATTGTTATAAAAAATTGAATACCAGCAAATTATTCTTTTTCTGTGAACTAAATAAACTTTTTTTTTAATAGGTCATTATCATTTAAACAAATAGAACCGACTTGTTGAGTCTTCTTTTCTGTTGGCTTTTGATAATCGCATTTTCGTCCTCTCGTCTTTTCAGAACAGCGTAATTATAATTAAGCTTTTCAACGTTCAAAATGCAAATCGCCTTCATCTCTTGGATCTGTTGTTGGAGCTTCTGACACTCAGTTTCCAATTTTATTTTTTGAGCTCTATATTCCTCGTGATGTTCAGTCATCACTCTATTCATTTCTTTTTCAAATTCCCTCATAATTTCTTTTCTTTGTTCAATTCCATCAATCTCATTCTCTCTTCTTTGATTGAACAAACTCTCCCATTTTTTTGCAGAAGTTTGCAAAAGGGTTTTTCGTTCAGAGTCCAAAGCGTTCTCTATCAAAACTAACTCTCGACGATAAGCATTTGCCATAGAATTCACCTACGATATTAATATTTTATAGTTTTATTTTCTTCAAGGACGGTCATTTATTATTTTATTCGTGAAATTGATTTGATGAAAAACTTACTTGAAGGTCGATTCTATGAACTAATATATCTATATCTTCAGTCTGCTTTTTCTGGTCCAAGTTGAATTTTGCATCTGCCTCTTCCAATTCTTTTTTTAGTTCTGAAATTGCAGAATCTTTCATTGCAAGAACTTGGAGACATTTTTCATTTTGAGCCGTCATCGCAGCATGAATGTCCAAAGGATCTTTCGATTCAAGAATAGAAGACCATTTTTCGTTAATTTCTTGGTAACTTTTTGTACATTGCTTAGCATTTTCTTCCAACATTTGTAACAAGTTGTTTCGAATTTCATTTTCTTTTTGTCGACGATCGAGTTCCCTTGCATCGTTAGCTATTTTTACATTCGAAGTCTAAAATGTTTTATTATAAATTAAATTTTTTATTCAAGTAGGACAATTGTATTTATATACATACGTAGTTCTGAAAAATTCATAGTACCACTTCATTTCCTTCAGTTATTAATTTTTCCAAATACTCTGCACTTGCAATAATTTGCTTTTCTGATAGTGTTTTATCCTCATCCTGCTCTTCTTCTGGTCTTTCTTGCCTAAACAAAATGCATATTAAAAAAAACACCGTTTTTTTTTGAGGTTTTAAAAAATACCTACTTTCTGAGAGCATCTTGACGTCTCTGAATTCGAAGTCTGCGAGCTAATTTTCTTTCATTTGGATCAGATGATGTGACTGAAGGTTCTTCCGATTCTTCAAAATATTGTTTAGATATATCGTCGTTCTTAGCCATTACTAAAAACTAAAATAAGAATAGAGTCTATAAATTATTAATAAATGTCATTTTGACTTTGACGTTTAGAAGCAGACGAAATGAGATACGAATTCAGAATATCTAAAACTTGTCTGCTTCAACTTCTTTGGAATTTTAAATTCTAGTTTTATTTCAAATTTTTTTTTATTCCTAGTTATTTTAACAAAAATTTTTTTGTTAGTTTTGTCCGTTTCATTTGAATCATACAATTTAGGAAGAACCTTTTACAATAAGCCAATAAAATACAAAATGTTAAAACAATAAAATCCAAACATCCAATTGAGTTTTTTTGGAATGAAAATGAATTTCACACCCAAATAAAGGAGTATCTCTAGTTTCTAGGTAAATGGGGGTAACAATGATAACTGTAAACAACATGTAACCACTAGCAACAATCATGAAATGTCGGCAAAGTATCGATCAGAACCAACGACATTATTCTCTTTCGCCAAAAGATGGAACCACCAATCCACTAGCTGAAAATCCACCCATGCCAGATGTCTCTGCCACCTCTATACCCATCGTCAACCAAAAGTGACGAAGAGTAATTTCGTGAGTTCGACCCCTCGGCCTATTTTAAATAATAACTCTCTTCATGAATTAAAGAGCCACAAATTACATACACTCAGCCTTTATAACAAGACCAAAGATAATTTACGAAAAATCGCTAACCTCAGGTCATGCGACCCTATCTATCACTCTTATGACAAACATTATTTGTCGACCTGTACAGCTGCTTTGGTTGGTGTACAGCAGTACATTAGATCAGACTAGTAGAGTGTTGTCTATTCACTCTATTCTATACAACGAACGGACCGTTACGTGTTTGCAGTACCAATGACGAAACGAGGATGCGTACTACTTTCACGAGTACCTACTCTCTTGCTTCAACTCGAAACCAAAGGATTTGTCCAGCAGTTCGGTACTTCAGTGATTCAACGTCCAAGTCAAATGAAGTCCGAACCAAATCCCTGGTTTGCATGAAACTTTTGCTTGCGATTCCGATCGATTTTGAATGCAGGCAAGCTATGTACTTGTATAAGAGAAGTGTCGCTCGGGTGCGAAATGTAAACACGAGAGCAAACACCTAGAGGCTGAAACTGCGCCAGGATTCAACAAGGAAATACAGAAACTGATGGTTTCCAAGCCCTCTGGGAAATGCGAAATGTCTTCAGATTTTCGCTTCCTCTGGGCCTCTGGTTGACTCCTGGCTCACAAGTGGAAAAAAAGGAAACTAAGGGGGTAGATTAATGGATAGAATTAGAAAATAGAATACAATTTTGATACATGGGCTTTATTTTTTCAAACTGATGCCACTGTAGTTTCTCGAATCTAATTTTTTGAATCATACGATTTTTCAGAATTAAAACCACTTTCCCAAATTAAGTGTATTCAAATATTTATATTTCCGAAAACTGAATGTATTCTCGTCTTCCACATCCGAGACAATTTAAAAAAAAATCTAGTTTCACAAATTAATACTTTGATTCTAGTTGTCGTGCCAAAAGTTATATTTCTGAAAAATAGTTTTTCTATGATTTTAAGAATCAAAATATCATTACTGATGATGTCATTCAAATAAAAAACATGATTTTGAATAAAAAAAATTTTAAACTGACAAAAAAAATGGTTTCAACCATGCTTTTTTGCAATTGAATTTCTTCTTACTACGGCCTCTTAAAAATTTGCAAAAATGCTTGTATTTTAATAATTGATGGCTTATTTTTACGGGGAAGACATTCTCTACAACTTACTGTTTCCAATTTTACAAGTGAAATTTTCAATGGCTGAAATTGCTTTCAAACAATTTTCGAAAAAGAAAACATTATTTAAGCAAATAACGATACCTTAAGATTATTTACTTATTTTAAAAATTTGAGACAGTAGAGTTGTGGTGAATGTTTTTCTCGAAAAAATAAGCCATGATTTATTAAAATGCAACCATTTTTAAAAATTGTTAAGCGACAGTAAGGAAAAATTCAAATGCATGCACTATTGTTAAAATAATTAGTTTTCGTACATTTTGAACTTTTTTATGAAAAGAATGGCTTTTCTTTCAAAAGACATGATTAATAATGTAATTTCAATTCTTAAATTCATAGAAAAACTTTTTTTCAGAGACTTGATTTTTGGCTCGACTTTTGCCTTTTAAATCATTACCCTTTTTTAAATGAAACTATTTTCGTTTCTCGAATCATTTCACGTTTTCTGGGCTGCTACAGAAGTCTGTTTTCAAAATTTCATGACTTTTCCAGGTTTTCCAGATCTACTTTGGTAAAAATTCCATTCAAAACATTCTACAGATCGCAGACTAATTTACCAACAATTCCTCGTACAATTATTAATTGTTGCAAATGTAAAGGGCTCTTCAATGATTTTTGAATTGTAAACAATTCTCATTAATATTAATATAAAATTTGTAATTAACATTCTGAAATTATTATAATCATATTTTTTCTTCAGTGAAAAAATCAATTCGTATGAATTCAAAAATTCGCTGTAAAATACTAAAATAATTGTTAAGACTTTGAAATAGGTGCGATTAAAAAAATTCCAGTCTCATCTTAAAAATTCCATGACTTTTCTACTAAAGAAAAGTCTTTCAGATTTTGTAGCAACCCTGCTTTTCTAAAATTGAATAGTTGATACGATTTTAGGAACCAAAATTGTTTGGGAAATTGGGAATTGAATTTAATACAGTGGTTTGATGACAGGAATGTTGTGGGGAACCAGAATGTTTACAGTTCTGGAAAACGGAGTTATGAAATAAGTCGGTAAATAAGATTGACGGGTTTAGAACAATAATAATGGACTGCTTCAGTGCTGGGTGGTAAACTGGAATGGGTTTGAGGAGTCAACTAGTTATTAGGAGAAACCAGAATTCTATGAATGACAAAATTAAAATGCTCTGCACAACTGGATATTTGGAATCGCGATCATTCTGATTTGAGAAATTGAAAATATGAAAGGAATTAGGGGAATCAACTCAGATATCATTTAAAAAGTTAAATAATCGGATAAATGAGATTTGAGGTATATACCGGAATGCCGAATGATTCAAGGTTTAGAAAATGGAATGTTTCAAAGAATTTGAATTCGGGAACAATCATTGGAACAATTACAACTTAAAAACAGAAAAAAATAATATTTAAAAAAATATTTGTTTAAAACCATGTAGAGAGAAAAAACTAATGTCAATTTTAATTACTTATAAAGATCTGCTCAACACCGTAACACAAAAAAAAAATTGAAATGTGTACTCAATTTATCTTTCAGTATTAGAAGAATTACGATGGAATTTGCTTGTAGGAGGTTGTGAAAAATGAATGTCGTTCTTTCCGCAGCTTAGTTGTTAAGAGACCAGACCGGCAATCGGAAGACCAGGGTTCGAATCCCAACGAAGCTAGAGAGGAATTTTTTCACAACTTAAAAGCAGAAAAATCAATATTTTTTAAAATATCGGTTAATACTACAGATTACAGAATCACTACTTTTCTCAATTTAGCGAATTATTTTTTTAAGTCAGCTTTAATTTGTTTCTTTTATCACCAAAAACAAGAATCAGTGGAGGCCCTAACGTCAAAATTGAATTGCCTCATTTTAGTAATTTTACTCTATAAATACTAGAATTACAAATTTGTTAGATACGTAGGACCTAGTCCTATTTTAAATCAAGTCTGTATTCAGCGTGAAAAAATTGGTCAATTTCAATACTTTTCGTGCCAAACGATTTTTTTTATTCTAACTCGAGCATTCTTGAAAATCGGTTTACACAAAAAGCATTGAAATTAACAAATTTTTCACTCTGAATGCAGCCTTGATCTAAAACAGGAGTAGGCCCTGACTATCTAACAAAGATGTAATTCTAGTATTTATGGAGTAAAATGAGGCAATTCAATT
This sequence comes from Andricus grossulariae, assembly GCA_011634705.1. NCBI lineage: Eukaryota > Metazoa > Arthropoda > Insecta > Hymenoptera > Cynipidae > Andricus > Andricus grossulariae. The sequence continues at coordinate 11,055,584 of JAABKJ010000755.1, forward strand.
TTGAGTTCTTAATTTGAGGAATCAGACTGGTATGACTGTAAAAGTAGAACAATCTTAATTTTATTGGAGAAAGTCAGAAAGTAAAATGATTCCAACTTTTAAAAGTGGAATGTTTCAAGAATTTAAGGGATTTAACTTGAGGAATGAACAATACATGGTTTCAGTTTTTGAAAATGGAATGATTTGACAGACCAGATTCAAGGAATCTGAATCATTTTATTTTAGAAAATAGATTAATTTTAGGATCCATACTGGTATGATTGCAAAAGTAAAGTAATCTTAGTTTGAATTGAAAAAGTTAGAAAGTAGAATGATTCCAGTTAAAAAGAAAAGTAATGTTTTAAGGGAACTTGAGGAATGAACATAGTTTCAGTTTTTGAAAATGGAATGATTTGAGGAACCTGAATGATTTCATTTTAGGATCTAGACTCATTTGAGGAACCGGACTGGGTTGATTGAAAAACTAGAAAGGTCGGCAAAACTGGATTTGAGAAATCATGATCAGGATGATTTGACAAACTGGGAATATAAAGGAGGAACCAGAATGGTCAATGCTCAAAGCGAAGGAAACGGGATTGACTTGAGCAATCAGAATTTGTTGCAAATAAATGATTTGAGGAAGTGGAAAGAGTTAGGTTGTCGGTGCGGGGATTCACAGGTCGCTAGACGCTAGAGCTAGACCATGTTAGAATTATGTGTTAGGAAGGTTCGAAGCGAAGCAAAAGCAAGGAACGATTGAATTGAACATTGAACATTGAACGAAAGCAGAACGATCGAGAGGTCTCGGACTCGGAGCTGTGGATCTACGGTCGTCGTTGTCGCCGTCGCCGTTCGCTCCTACCTACATGGGCTTGTTGGGTTGGGTTGGGTTGGGTTGGAGGAGAGAGAAGGAGAGATTAACAGAGTGGAGAAAGAGGAGCAAAAGAGAAAGAGGAGCAAAAGAGAAAGAGGTGGTGAGACGAGCTTGGCACAGGGGTTCGGGTTAGCTCGTTCGACCCGTTATCCCTCCTTCCCTCCATCCTCCTGCACCCAACCAGGGGCGGTTATATGGGCGCCTTTCCGAAACCTAAAGGAGATGTTTTCAACAATCAAAAACTCTCCCTTTACTTTATACTTACAAAATCGTTGCCACATTTTTAGTTTTATACATTGTTAATCTTTTAATTTAGGTCTCAGGACTATTAATTTTAAATGAAGTATTCACAAATTGAGCATTTTTGTTTAAAAGCCTTAATATTGGATTAATTTCAGTTTGTTTAATAGATAGACGATTGTAAATAAATAAAAAACCTTCCGAATTTTAAATTCAAAAATTGTACAAGTTTAATTATTAAAGTACAATAGTGTACGATTTTTAATACAAAACGTTCAAAACTTAATGATTTCAGATTAAAACTTGCCAATTTGAGAAAACGGTTGAAATATGACCATTTTTAGTTTCAAAATTTTGTATTTATGACTTTAACTTTAAATAATAATTGTACAATTGCAAACTCAAAACTTTTAAACTCGAATAATTTCACATCTGATCGTTCAAAATAGAAATTCCAAATTTCAAATTAGATAACTAAAATAAAATTTTTCAGTTTGATATTGAAAGGGATTATGGTTGACAAGTGTGAAGCACTATTTGTATTATTTCACATGGAAGGTATTCGAAATTAAACAATATTCGATTGAAGACGTTAAAAATCAAACGATTTTAGATTTAAATATTGAAAATTGTTTGACTTAACATTGTAATAATTGAAAATTCTTTAATTTTCAAATGAACGCCTCAATAGTTGAACATACTGAAATTAATAACGTTCCAAAATTAATATTTTGACACTCAAGCTTTCGAAATTAGACATTTTCAAGTTTCACGTCAAATAATTCGATTTTTAAAGTTTACGATTAAAAATTTTTCAATTTAAAAAAAAATATTATTGAGAACTTAGAGGAAAAAATTTGGACACTTCTTGGGATTTCCTAGGCTTGAATTTGGATATTTTGTAGGGTGTTGAAAACAGGTTTTGGTAATAATAGATATTTTTCTCGACGTAGTAAGAAGATATTTCTCGCTTTGAAGATAATACTGGTCTTTTCAGAAGATCTTTAAGGAAAACATTACTTTTTAAAGATAGATTTTTTTAATTTTATTAAATTACTTCGAAGATTTCGGAAGTTTTCAATTTTCTGATAAATATCGAATTTCCATTTCTAAATTTCAAATTATCATTTTTTTTTTAACTTTAAGAATAGGTATATAAAAGCAGCTATTTGATCGCTGTTTGTGAGATGAAACAAAGGTTTGATCCACTTGAATTGGTACATCTGCTTTAGTATTGCTCGCTATCTCAGAAAGGCTGACTTGACATTTTGCATTATTTTCAGCATCATATATAAATCTCAGCTCTAATGAAGATCGTTTTTCATTAGGTGGCATCCATATAATACGTGACGCAATTTTGCGGCGATTTTGGACCCCCTTCGCCCGTATATGACGCTTTTTCTGATTTTTCTTGTAGTTTTTCACTATTGTCGTAACCTAGACTGAACCCCTCCCCCTAAAAGCATTAGGTAATATATGGACGACCCTTTATGAAGAAGGGGTGTTTTCCAAAAGGAAAATTTAAAAAATCATCGAACGGAAGGATCAGTCGTATATTTCATTAATATTTTGGGATTAATATCTCTGCACAAGTGCACAATCTTCCTCAAATAACTCACAAGGATGCGACTTTATTTTTGAACGATCCAACCCCATGCTTATTTTCAAACATGTCTGAGAGAGGTTTATTTATTCTTTGCAAAAAGAAGACCTCAACCATTTTGAATACTAGTTGTCCAGATTTGCCAATTTAAATAACAAAGTTAAATAAAATTTTTAATAAATCAGTATCAGTTAAGCAGACGCCCCGAGAAACTATTGAAAATTGGAAATTATATCAAAGGCTGGAAAAGCGTGCACTGATCAGATTTTTGTACTATTTTCTTAAAATTGGTTTTCTACTTTAATTACATCCATATAACTCATGATGAAAATGGCATCATCCTATTATTTTAATGATCTTACAACTAAATTATTTCTATTGTAAAAATTGTTTGTAATCTTTATTACCTGTTGAATTCATAATTAACGGCAATACCTCGATTTTTACATTAAATTAATCGATTATTAATTTAAAACTGTATTGGCTGATTGCTAATCTTCATATAAAAGAAGCGAAGATAAATATATTTGAATAGATTACAAAATTTTGTAGGAATATACAATATAACGATAGTCGAAAAAGCAATTTTTTAAATATAAAGAGTAAAGACGTATTAGACAAAGAATGGGATTTCCTAAATATAAAAAAAAAACAATCTTTCAGATTGTTCATTATTATATAAATCTGAAAACGCGTAAAACATAATTAAAGATTTTATTTATTTTCTTATGAAGAATTTGTAATTTGTTATTACTGCTTGCTGAATATTCGAAGAATATAAATACAATATTAATAATTAATTCACACGTCGTTGAAACGTTGATTCTTACTATGATGTTTCAAAAGCAGTTTTCTCCAGAAGAGCCTGTTGTCGGTCCTTTTTAGTATCCACTGCATATTCCACGCAAATCCTATTTGTTTTTAATAACGTGTTGTGACGTTTTTTGATAGCAAAAAACAGCTCTTGTTCATGTCACTTAATTCCATTGCTTTTGTAATAAAAATAAATAAACAAAAGATGAAAACCGAAATTGAGAAATGAATGAAATTCGTAAGAATGTTATTATTCAATATTGATGTCAACAAATTGTGTAAGAAAGCGGGAAAGAATGGAAGTTTGGCGAGGTCGGGCGCCACTCTGGCTGAGGCTGACACTGATTGTTTTATTCAGTTTTATCTTTATTTCAAGTTTTCAAGTCCACCAAAGGATTTGGTCCCATCATTTTGAAATGCGTAAGAAATGATGAAGTGAACATTATTATGCATTTTTTTATAGTCCTCAAGATAATAATGTAGTTTTGTTTCGATATAAAATAGTTTTGCATTTATTCAGAGTATAGTAGTTTTAGTATTATTAAAAAATTGCAGAATATTTCTGCTTATTTTGAATATTTCAATCTGAAAATTCTTAAGTTTGAACATTTTCAATTTAAAATCGTTTATTTTGAAATGCTTTAAATTAGAAATTGTCCGTTTTTACAGGATTCAATCAGAAATTTTCTAATTTTGAATACGTAAATTGGAAATTCTTTGTTTTTGAATTTTTTCCACTTACAATGGCCAAATTTCAAAAGATATTAGCGTGAAGTTTTCAAAGTTACAATTCGAAATGATTCAATTTGAAGGTTTGCAAAGTAGAATTGGTTACTTATTGAGGTGGTCAATTATTTTAAAATGATTATTATCTAAAATGTTAATGTTGACAATTTTTAATTTCAAATCTTTAGACTATTAAAGCTTTCATTTTTAAATTGTACAATTTTAAACGTTTTCAATTAGAAAATTATTGAATTTCGAATGTTTTGAAATCCAAATCGTTCAATTGTAAGTAAATTGATTTTAGAATTTGAGTTGAAATCATATTAACTCTTTACCTTAAGAATATAAGAATGATGATTAATAAATTGAAGTCTTTGAAAATGTCAAAAAATAGGGACTCCAAGGTATGATAATATTCTCTTAAAGCTCCCGTAAATACAAAAAATCCATCCTTAAAAAATATCTGCACGGATAAAAAGCACTAAGCTTTAATTTTTCAAACCAGGGCCCTGGAACGTTATTTCCATCCCTGATCCCCCCTACTTGTACTTGTTTCGATTCTACGTCTCCCTCAACGCCATTTCGCCTCCCCCCACTCCAGCATATCGTCGTCATCCCTTCCACGGAGCAAGCGAGCGGCAGCGATAGGCGGGCCGCCTCTCTCGAGGTAGACTCGCTCCCATCCCCACTCTCGACTCTCTCAAAACCTGGCTAGCGAGCCACGCTAACGCTCCCGCCAGTGACGTCACTGTGAATAGAGTAGTGCAGTGAACAGGAGCAAAGCGAGGCTCCGTCCGTGTACATACCCAAGTGAAACGAAACAAGTACACGCGAAGCGATTATCGCTACACAAGTGTAATTAAATAAAGCACGTTCTGCGTGCAAAGTGCATGCATTTAGGTAGATAGATGTGTCTACGCACATTTCTCCCCGAGTTATCACAACCGTTATCATCTTCCTCTCCCAACAAAACCCGGATAACCCAACGTACCCAAGTGTCTTCAGCCCAGTGGATGTGAACTCCTCTGTGCGATTTGTCAGTGGAAGGCCAAGGCACGCCAAACGTAACGTCTCAGAAGTTCAAGAAGCTTGAGCTGAGCTTACAAAGAGCTTTGTCCACAAAGATCTGAGCTTTTCTTTGTAAAAAGTAGTGCGCGTGAAAAAAACGTCGTTTGCTTGTTAACGAGGAGGCAGGCGGGATTCGGGAGTGAAATGTCGCGATCAGAACGGGATGTGAATATCTGGTGTGACGTGTAAAAATTTAGTGTGTACGATGTGGTGTCCGAAAAAAGTCCTCCTCCTCCTCGTTGCCGCTGCTAGTGGTGAATCCTGCAGTTTTTGCTGCAGCCCAATATTACGGGGTCAGCAATTTGAAGGCAGCGACTAGTGGTGTGGTTTTAAAAAGGGAATTGGGAGAAGAAAAATATTTGAAAATAAAGAGGGAAATCGAGGTTTAAAGAGGTGTTTTGTCACCTGGGGAGTCGAGGAACAAGAGTAACGGTCGCTCGCTCGGAAGCGAGCGTTACTGGCTCTGCCTCATGGCGAGATATTTAGTGATTTGATTGTTTGAGGAGTAATTCTTATTGGGAGAGAAATTTGATTGATTGTGAAGTGATGGTTTTGTGAAGTGAAGTGAAGATAATCGGGCGAGTTGTGTGTCGTTGTACAGTGCCGCCAAACGATACCACAACATCCGATCCCAAATGAAGAGTTCGGAGCAAAATGGTTAGAGAGACACGTCACCTGTGGGTTGGAAATCTGCCGGAAAACATCCGTGAGGATCGCATAAGAGAGCACTTCAAACGGTAAGATTGGTCATTTTCAGGAGAAATCAAATGGTTTTGAGAGAGTTTTTGTAGGTGGGGTATTTTTCGTGGAACAATCCCCAGAATCTGTAGATTTACAGTATTTAAATGTCATATTTCAGTTCTAACACGTCCAAAATTACAACTTTGACTCAAACTGGTTAAAACTCATTCGGTACAAATCTACCTTGAAGTATGTAAATCACTGGAAAACGAAGCATACATTTATGTTTTATCATAGGTAGCTTTCTGTGACGATAAACTATCAAGATGTTTTCAAAACAGTGATAAATTTATGAATGTTGAACAAGTACAGATTGAAATATTTCAAATTAAATAACTTTATATTTAAACTTATTGAATGAAGTCAGTTCCAAGTCCAATAATTTCAAGTTCACGTATTCCAAATTGTGCGTTTTCCAAATACAACTCTTAATATTTGAACGATTTTGAATTTTAAACATTCGAAGATGAGTAATTACAGATTGAAACGTTTAAAATACAACTATTAAACGTAAACAATTTGTTGTCAGTAGCGTTTGAAATTCAACAATTTTGAATTGAAAATTTTCCAAATTTGACAATTTCGAGTCGTTATTGTTTGAAATTTAATCATTTAAGTTTTTAAGGGCATATGCCAGTGTCACGTGACCATGTGCAATTTTATTAATTTTTAGTTTCAAATTTAACTAAGTACAGACAGGGCTTTAGATTTAAACTTTAGAGTCCTAGCTATAATAGATTTAATAAAATTGCATTATTTAAACAAAATAGAAGATTGAATTGGTCAGACAGATGTGCCCTTGAATATTTTGAACCATTTCCCAAAATTTCAGCCCAATACATTCATTTTTTTAACATAAATACACCGAAATTAATAACATGTAATAATTGGTCACGGGCCCTTAAAGTTTCAGATTAAGTTATTGCAACATTCAAAGTTCGACAGATAGATAGAGGAGATAGATAGATAGAGGAAAGATTCAAAATCCTCAATAATTTTTTAATGTCTGGGATGAAATATATAGAAGAAAATTAACAACACTTCCAGCCATTTTTTAAATATGGAAGATTTACAGATTTCACTTATATTGAGTTGAAGAAAGATAATAATAAAGAGTAGAGTTCAGTATTTTAGAGTTGAGGATTTTTAAAATCACTACTAAGTTCATTACTGAGGGGGGGGGGGAAACACTGCCACCACATATATGGGACCAAACTTTATTGAAAAATCAAAAATAATTTCCAAATGTGCTTATAGTGAAAACATTATTTTTACGCAGATATTAACAAAATAAGGTACAGTCCCATGCATTTTGTTCATTGCCCCCCCCCCCCCATCGTTCGACGAAGTGAAATTAGTTGGTGATTAAGTGAAAATGCCTAATTGTATACTCTCGAAGATTTTAGTATAGTTGAAAAGCAATTTATCAACGTCGATTCTTTCACTAACGTCTATTCTGCACATTTTTAAAAGTATGTTATTAGTTTTATATTTTGTTTTCAAAAATCCCATTGTTTAAACTTGTCAACTTTTTGTCAATCAGCTTTAACTATTAAAAAACTTTCAGTATATTTTTTTTCGGTACACATTTCATAGACGCTGCCTTTAAAATTAAGAAGTGTCTACATGTACCGAAAAAATCTGGCTATTTGTACCAAAATTTCGGTACCCGTAGCCACGGTCTCACAATTAAATAATTTCTCAACGATCAGAACTTCAAGAAAAGACATTTACCCTGTAGGGCTTTCACGGTAATGATTTTTATTCTAAAACTTACTGAATTTTGGTTTTATTTCCATTTTTTCAGTTTTCATCTTTTGAAGTAAATTTCTTTTAAAAAGTATAAAAATAAAAGAAAGTGCGGCCCTGAAAATGCCAGAGAACTTGGGTTGGTCCCTTTTACTCCTCCCTCTCTTGGTCCCAAGCCCCCTGGAGCACGCAAGTTTCACAAAATACCCGTAATTTACCACTTGGGCCTCTGTTGTACGAAACGTGGGTCTTGTTCCCATCTCGAGTCAAAGATCATTTGAATAGGATTTAGGTATAGGTGGAAAGCAAGAAACATTCTTCGAAATTGATGTTTTTGGACTGTTTTTTTTTAGTTTTGCACACTAAGAACTTAGAAAAAATCTATTTTTTAATTTACTGAAATAGTTTGCGTATGTTTTTAGTTGTGTTTAAAGTAGGGATAGTGTTTTGTAATAGAATTGTTTTTCAATTTAGTCAGATATATTTGTTCGTGTAAAATATAGATTATATATATAATCGAGAAAACGTTCGGTCGATTTCATGAAATTTTTTAGAACGAATTACAAGTCTTTGTTGATATGAGGAAGTATTGTGTTTATCAAGGAAGAAATATTGTTTACTCTTTTTTGTTAATTTGACTCTGATATTCAGTCTCAATAATCACTGTATTAAAAGCAAGTATTCGATATTAAAGAATTCATTAAGAAATATATAAAGCTGAATTGTATGTTTTTTTCTGTACAAAAGTTAATTATATAAACAATACTAAATAAACGGTATCTAAATCTTTTTAATGAAGAAGAATCCCTAACTGTTAGAAAATATATATTATTTCTTATACGAAATGACCAAACCTTGATTTTCTGAAACAAGTCCAAAAATGGAGTTCACTAGAATTTTACGATTCGCAGAGGACGTAACGAACTTTCCCAACTTCGACTTTCCAGTTTTCCCAGGAAAATTCGACCTGTTCTTTGGAGATGGTAAATTGTAACGTCGACTTGAATGTTTGTCACTTGTTTATCAGAAACGCGTCGCATCCTTGCATCGCAATCTCTTTTCATTCCTTTATATTCTTTTTTTTTCGAAGACTGGGACAGTATAAAGCGGCATTATCGTGTACGACCGGATAACTCGAAAACAAGCTTTCTTTCTTCTTTTATTGTGTTTTTTTCTCAACAAAAAAATAAAGAAGAGCTCAAAGAGCCACAATGTTTTCGATACGAAGAGTAGACTCGACGACGAGGATTCTACGTTCAGGGCCTTGGCTGTCTCTACTCGTAGCGTGAGCGCCGACATTCGTTTTTTCCCGAGTAATAATAGCTGAGGACAGCCATTTTGAGAGCTCGCGGCGGCACGAAGTTATTGTTCGACAGTGACTCTCATTTGGAGGATCCTTTGATTAGCACTTTTAAAGGTTGTTAGTTAAAATCCGCTTAAAAAGTTGAGTCAGGTTTAAAATCCTTGTCCAATTTTTTAGAAGGAGAAAAATACGGTATTCGGCTAAGAAGTCTTTTGAATTGCTTTAAACTCGTTTCCTCCCTTGAAACGTAAACAGCTGAACAATATTGAATTAATTAAATTACAATCAAATGCTTAAAAATTAGAATACTCATATTCAATCATTTTTATATTGAAATGTTAAAAGTTGAACAAATTATATTTAAAAAAAACGATTACAAATATTGAGCACTTTAATTTAGTCTTAACATTAAACAATTGAAAAGGATAGATGAAAATTGAACAATTTAAAGTTTGAATGGTTTCCAGCATGTTTATATATTTATCGTCTAAATTCCGAAGCTAGTAATCTAGTGCATCCAAATTTCAATATTTACAGCAATTCAGTACCATCTAAAGTCAATACATTCAATTTTGGATAAAGGTAAATGTTTTTTTTTAAACCCTGAAGCCCTTTTAATTCGCATGCTTTCTGAATCTAGGTTTTTCAGAATTTAAACATATTTTGAATATTTTCGATTTAAAATTTTATTTAACTTCGAAATTCAAATATAGAATGAAGCTCTCATTTCGCAAAATTAATTATGTATATACACATTTTTTTTAGTGAACCTTATAGTTTAAAACTCAATTCCTGTCTCTTGATTCCACAAAAATTAAAACTTGTGTAAAATATTTCCCAAATTAATTAAATATTTTCTTTCTGGATAATTAATAATTTGGGTTTATTCAAGGCAATGCTTTAAATTGAAATTTCTTGAAAAACGATTGTGAAAAATTCGAAAAAAACATTCTTAACCGTCATTTTCGCTTTAAAAGTCTGCAGTATGAAATGAAAACATATCAATACAATGCCCCATTGACAGTAAAATTCAATATTGGTTTGTCCGTTAAACATGTGTTGCAAAACATGTCAAGGTTATGTGTCGAAACATAATGTCACTTAATAAATACTTCCAAACCCGGTCGAAGATATTGCCATCAGTGTTTCTCAATCTAGATCTCAAAGTTTGCCCCCAGCGCTGAATAAATTTCCGATTGAAAACCATCAACTTTCACTGTACAGTACAAATTATTCTGCACTCATTTTTGACTCTTAAAGTTCTCACATTTAATCACAATATTGAAGTCCTTTAAGAACATTATTAAAGATCAAGGGAGCCATTTTGAGCTCAAGGCGTTACGGAGTTATTGCTCGATAGTGGTTCTCAATTGAAAGTTCCCAACTGTAGATAAATCTATTAATGCAATAAAATGCAATTAACCCTTATTTACAGTTTATAAATTTAAATTGATTAATAGAATTTCGTACGTTTTAATGTGAATATTTAGAGAAGCTCTATTCTGAACATATTATGAAATGTTAGGTAACGTTGAGTAGCGTATCCCTCGAGGATAAATGGATCTTTCAAGAAATATTCATTAATAGTAGGCCGAGGATTAAGGATTAATATACTCTTATCAGTAAAATTTTCAATCTTGGTTCCATGGAGTCATAAAAAACGAAAATCCGATTAAGCTTTATGAAAGACTCGCGGGAGAGGGAATGGAGTGAGAGAGAGAGAAGCGAGGCGCACTCGATGTGATGTATTGGGAAGAGGGAAAAGGGGGAGAGGTAGTTGTGACGTAGTTAAGTGTCGCTCAACTTGCGGATCTCTGTATTTCGATTTTAACTTACATTTACGCTTCCTTCAATAATGTTATATTACTTTTTTTCAGTAATTCTTTAAACTTGATCAATTAATTGAACGTATTTTAAATATTATTTGAATCTTATATTTTTCTATACGAATCATTCCGTTTATCCAACTTTTTTTCAGTGTTATCACTGTCAGAATCGTATGGGACTTTGAGGATGGATTTACGTTGAATTCGATTATGACTTTGTCACCCATTCAGCCCGTACCATCCATAAGTCATATGTATGAGAACCGGTAGAATTCCAGTTAATGTCACCAAGTTTCTGGACAATATTGAAATTTCTAGGGCCTAGGCAGCCAATTAAGTTCCAGGTAGCGTCTCTACCTGCGAATGATTACATATTTGCTTGTCAAAGGGTTTATGCTCACGGGCCTCTTACATAGGAAAATTACCTATTTCAAGTCCCCATCCCAAAATTTAGACATTTAGAGTAAAGCTACCTTCGTTAGGTTGTGAAATGATTGTGGAGTAATGTTGAATTTCGCATTCAAAATGGGGTCAAAGAGCCTTTCCCTGTTTCTTGAATTTACAACAAAGGAAAACTTTGGAATTAGCCCCTTTGCTTCGACCCTGTTTGCAAATAGGGATTTCGATCAGGTACTTCTTTTGTACTGCCTACAGTCCTGCAATAGCAGGATCATTCAAGGCACGGATAGAAATCTCGAAAAAGTGTGAACATTTTTAAAAGCGAAGTTTTGCTGTTTTCATTAGAATTATTTTTTATCGATGGTCACCAGGTGGTAGGGGTGTCTATTTTCGAATGAAGGTGTGGGTACCCTTCAGTGAATTTCGATGTCGGGGGCGGCTGCTTTTACGTTTCCAACATTAGAGTATTTCCGATTCCCAGCCAGCTGGCGATATTAAATTCGGGGCGATATACATCGGTGAAAGTTAGCTCTGTTTTGCTTCTATTGAGGAGCAGCTTCGGTATTTTTACTTTAACTTTTATTTCTGAGAAAAAAAATGATAAAAAGCCTCTTTTTAAAGCATTTAAGTTTTCAAAAGTTAATAGGGATAATAAAATTTAAATAAAAACATTTCATTGAAAATTCAACAGTTTTGTTAAAAATTGAACTACTTTGGTAAAAAAAGACAACGAACTTATCTTTTTGGTTGAAAATTCATCTATTTTAGTAGAAATTTCATCTTATTGGATATAAATGCAACTTTTTCGTTGAAAAGTCGATTTTTTTGTGTTGAAGATTAGTCTTTGAAACTGAAAATATAACTATTTCAGTTGAAAATTAATCTCTTTGGTTGAAAATTTAATTATTTTGTGGAAAATTAGATTTTTGTTAAACGCGACTGTTCGGTTGGGAATTAACTGTTTTGTTGCAAATTCGAATTTTCGGTTTGAAACTTCAACTTCTATGCCGGTAAATTCATCAGTTTATTTGAAAACTTATCTGATTGAAAATTAGGCTTTTTTCTTTAAAAACTCGTTTTTTTTTGTTAAAAATTAATTTTTTACATTTTTATAATATCTGTCGTCGTTTGTATACCGGATGACTTTTGAGACCAATCGGATTGTATTTTTCTTTGGCACGCGTTTTTAGAGACCAAAAATAAAGTTTGAGTTCGTTAACCAGCATTTTTTGACCAACGGTTCTGGTTTTAACCACAAAAAGTACTAGAAGATGAAACATGCTATTTTGCGGTCAATCTAAGCAAGATACGAAAAAAATGAATACGCAATAATTGTTCACACCAAAAAGATCTACAAATTTGATATTAATTATTTTTTGATAGGACGCCTAGTTTTTGTTTTAATTGTAAAAAGTCATTAAAAAAAAATTAATAAAATTTCGGAAAAAACGGCGCATGGTTGTTGAAGTTTTTCGGCCACCCTGTAGATAGTAAAATTCTATTGAGGGAAAATAATTTTCTTTTTTTACTGAATTTTTGTTAAGCAGCCTTCGATTGTCCCAGGTGTGAATACACCACGGGCACAGTACTGGTCTAGTTCTACAGATTTACCCAGTTATAAAATGTCATTTTTAATGAGCATTTAACATTGTTATCGACGAAACTTAGAAGTTTTATCGCGAACTGTGACAATTTTTGTGATCTTTCGTGTAACATTTTGCTTCTTAGGTGTTTTAGAATTTAGAACATTTTACAACGATTAAGAATTACATCAAATGTATATTTTTTTTCTGAAAGCTTATAATTTATCTTAAGGATGGAACTTGGAATTTTTTTAGCAGGAAGTATTGTTTTATATTTTTTAAATATTTACACTGTCGGCATAGCACTGCCCCGATCGTGGAGCCAGCCGTCAGTTATAATATATTTATTTATATTTACAATGCATTCAGGATTTGAACATAGTAATGATTTTCAGGATTTCCCACGAGGCACTTGCCATATTTTTCTAGGCACGAGTCATGAACTTTTATCTTCATGTGATATAAGACTCTATGCTTCTATGTACTTCAAGTATCTTTATGTACTTGGACGTGCAGTGCCTCGTCTCTGCGATCTTTAAAGTTCATTGCGCGAGGATTGGCATGCGAAATACGAGACGTAATGCAATATAAGTGAATTAGCGGATCACAAGTCTTGTATAAAATACTTGATTCTCTTATCCTGAAAATCCTGTTCCTTTAAAGTATAACTACTTCATACTTTAGCCTTAAACTTCTCCAGGGAGGAAAGAATAAAGTATAATGTTGTAAGCCAATATGGAACTTCGGTTAAGGTTGACAATTCAAGTAGAGAATCTCAGTTTAAATGCTCATCTTTAAAAAGCAATAATTCGTCATGGCATATAAATCAGCAGCAATGTTCAGAGATCATATTGACAATGTTAAATGGTAAGTCTAGATAAATCTAACCATTCTTTTCCGGGTTATTGTAAACTAAAGGGTTCAGATTTTGGTTAGTCTCATAATTTCAAGCGCTTTAATAATCCATCTGAATAGTTCATTATCTTACTTTTCAAATTTTTTACAAAAACGCTCTTTGATGGATATTCTTATTACTTTGCTCTTAAAAGATCAACTGCAAAGCGAGACCAAACCGAAATCTGTGCTTCTGGGACGATCTATAAGTGATTGAATATTTTACAGAGAAAACTCGTGTCGTTTGCCATTTCTGAGAAATGAATATAGAATCGAATCAGAATTTTTATATTACTTATATAAATATGGGAATACTTTTCTTCATCATTCAATCTAGAAAAGGAATATGAGTTCATATATAATTTCTTTTTTTTGTTGTTGTGAAAATGGTATCTTTTTATGGTACTTTTACGATTGCTAATATAAAGTAACATTTGCGTGCATTGCATCAGCTAATTCTAATTCTAAATTAAAAAATAAAGACTTACATTCACTGCATAGGGTAACCGTAACAATTCCATGTAATCGGCAAATGAGACAGTATATATAATTATATTAAAAAAACATACACCTGGAAAATTACCGCAGTCATGTTTATTCCATAGTTTCGTAGTCATTTTATTATTTAAAAAGAAAAAGATGAAAACTAAGTTTTGAATTCTTCATTGATTTTTATAAAATTGTTTTAAAGGTAAATAGTTCAAATTTTTGAGTCTTTTCTATGTTTGGGATCCTATTATATTGCATTTTTTTCCTTTTTAATTGTTAAATATAATAAATTTTAAAAGGTGAATCGGTGAGTGCAATATAAAAAAATGCAAATAAACCTGCTCTCCATATTTGAATCAGGTATCATTTTTGCACTGTAAAAACAAAGTATTATTTCAGGGCTAGTTTCAGGTATTACATTAAGACTCAGAAAAAACAGTCTTTCAAGTGGTACTAAAATGAGACCACTGGCGGGAACCCAGATTCATTGGTTTTACGTTGAAAATATCAGCTTGAAGTCATCCTATTCAAAAACAGGACACGAAAAAATGACACTGTAAAAAAGGAGATCTCTAGTTTTTACTGTGTACTACCTAATTTCAATCAGTAAATAAATTCTATCTATCAAACAGTAATTTTGTACTTACTAGTCAGTAAAACATACATATTTAAATTTAGAGTCTAATTGTTTATTTAACATCAGTTATTTCAGATTTTCTTTTACTTTAGAAAATATTCGTAGTTTTGATTCAAAATATTCATAATTGATGGTTTATTATATATATTTTTTTTTTGAAAAATGATGTGCACTCTTAAACTGAACCAGTGAGATTATAAGTGGTTGAATCAGTATTCTGACTTCACTGGTTAACCAGTGATTTTTCTGGTTTTGGCTGAGTGAACCAGTACACGACTTGACTAAACTCATAGAAAAAGTACACTTTCTCTGTCTTTGAGAGAAAAAGAAAAACTTTCGGTGGAGACTGTACTACTAACTACTGAGTGAACCAGTGAAATCTCACTGATTCAGTTTAAAAGGGAAATTCTATTTAGACAAATTTTACTCAAATTAAGCTAGCTTATTACTCAGTTAATTAAGTTGTTTGATGCAAAAATTGTGTTTTAGTATAAACCAAATAAATTATATTTTTAATTATAAATTATATTTTAAAGAAAGATAAAAAGCTGTAAATTATGGAGATAGGAAAAGAATTAAGATGTTTTCTAAAGCGAAAGAAAAAATACAAAGTCTCAAATAAGTAGCGTTAAATGAACTATTCCAGATACAACTTTTTCCCCTAAAATTTGTTATATGTATTTAAAAATGTGTTTGACTTTTTAAATTTCGAGGACATCAAACTTGTAAGTTTAAAATTGTTTCAAATTAGAAACCGCTATTAAAAATATAATTCGCCTCTATTGAAAGTCTTATGTTTACGCGTGCAGTTCGGCGCTGGTTCGATAGTTGTGTGTATGTATGTGAAAGTTAGGGGATGTTTCTCTATATGTGTGGCGGGTTGCCGGAGTATTTTGGTATATTGATCGCGCGCGGTCGGCCATCTCCCCTTCCCCAGCCTCTTTCAGCCCCATCTACACCCCTTCCCCTCTCGGACGTCCACCACCCCTCGTTCCCTGCGCCGCGATATCGCGTCCCTCTT
Source organism: Andricus grossulariae (assembly GCA_011634705.1). Taxonomy (NCBI): domain Eukaryota; kingdom Metazoa; phylum Arthropoda; class Insecta; order Hymenoptera; family Cynipidae; genus Andricus; species Andricus grossulariae. Next base: position 11,071,529 of record JAABKJ010000755.1, read on the forward strand.
GGCATCACCCTTCCCGAAACCTTCGACTCGAGCAACCTCCAGTCACACGCATTTTCGCCTATAAATGTGTCAGTGTATTATGCGGACCTTTGTATAACTATATACATAATATATCCTCCTATATGTGAAAACACGCATATTGTTGGTAGGAACCATACATGAGGGGCTGATAGCAATAGCGGAGTAGAAAAATCGTCGGAGCAAAAATGAGTTAAGAAAGATGCGGGCAAAAACGAGTTAAAAAGAAACAAGAATAACGAAGATTGTATTGTATATTATAATACAAAGATATAATAGTACGGTAGATTATATCATAATCTATCATTGTATTACAATTTTATGTTATAATACAATCCTCGTTATTCTTGTTACTTTTTAACTCGTTTTTGCTCCGACGACTTTTCTACTCTGCTTTTGCTATCAGTCCCTCACATGTGGTCTGCACATCCCGTTCTAGACAGCTTTCCCTCCATCCATGATTTCATGAGACTTTTGTGGACCGACCCAAAGTCGTCGACGAATATTTAGATTTTAGAATGTGAATTTGTAGGCGACTGATAAATGTAAAAACCTAGTACGCTCCAGGAGTCACCGATTTGTCATAAAAGGGGAAAAGGTGATTCGAAATGGTCTGGATTCTGGAGGGCAATTTAAAGAAAATGAGGAGGAAGTTTGGCGGGGGATTCTTGAAGTGCAAGTCATATATTTTCGTTAGGGACGGAATTATATTTATTTATATGGACAGCAATTTCGCGAAATATTAACTTTTAACCCCTGGAGCGCCACACGTGGGTCTAACAGACTTACAGGCCCGCTGCGCAATTTCTTTAAAATCTTGTTTTTATAACTTCTCCAAGACATTTCTTAATTTTCCTAAACAGCATTAGAATTTCAAACCAATTGCGCAGTTGCAGATTGCAAAAACTTTTTTTGAATTTACAATACCAAATTTACAACTCTTTGATCAGTACCGTGCAATTTAGAATTGGAAATCATGACCTAAAACTTCAGAATTTAAAATCTATTCAGCACTTTTATAGTTTCTAATCAATAATTCTTCCTACCTCTTGTTGAGCCTCAATTTAACCGAAAACACGGAGAAAAATGGACGTTTAAACGTAACATTTGTTCAGGGTTAACATATTTTATGTTTAAACATAATACAGCAATCTAGATGTTCAAATTTAGTATCTGTAGATATTAAACAGTGAGTTGTTAATCTGCGTAACGTCCAAAATGTTCAACTGAAATATCCAAAATATTACATGAAATTTATGATTACGTCAAATAACGGCTGTAAATATTTGCGGAGTTTGACCAGTTAAGGAAGTAATTGATAACTTATTTGTAAATTTAAAATTAAACTTGAATGTTCGTACGAGTTTAACATCTGAATGTGTTTCAGTTTAACTTAAAATTATTTTCATACCTAACATCTGAAAAAGATGGTAGATGTTCGGCATGAATATCTGCTTGTAATGCGGTACAATCTCACCCTTTGAACATCTCCGTTTAAACATCCATTTTTCTCCGTGAATAATTGCCAATAAAGTCAGAATTATTTTGGAACAATAATTTTTAGAATACTTTTACTTTTTTGTGGTGCGATTATTGGCGAAAGAATATATCAATCCACACTCTAGACTTCTAGGACGACGATTCCGCCCCTATCGCGAAATGGCATTATCTTCTTTGAAAAAATCTCGTGGGATATGGCGACTCGGGGGAAAGATAAATTGCCGCGTTCTACCTTTAGCTCGCGAGATTCGAGTGCACCATGAAACTTGGACGATACAGCACATCAGAAACGATATCAAGGGTCAAAGGGTGCTCGTTAATCGTAGCGTAGCTCCCTTGGCGCGATATGTCTGCGGGATGAGCTTAATTACATTGGAAATGCTGCCCTTGGTGGAAGAGAAAAATGTACGTGCCGGGGAAATAAATGACAATATTCTATCCACATGCCCTATCTACGCTCAAACTCCGAAAAAACTTTTTTCATTACTCCAAATGAATTTGGAAAATTTTCGCTTTACTTCATTTTAGCGGAAATTTTTCTGGGTACCTTTTTGTATTGTAATTACAGTTTGAAGTGTAAGGAGCAATGTTTCTTGTTTTTTTTTTAATTGGCAGCACTGCAAATAGATTCAATATTTGCCGATCGGTTCCGAAGTAACGACTTGTTTTTGTCAAATATATTATTTTGGGTTTTCGTTTACTGCAATAACTTAAAAATAACATCGATAAAACTGAATATAATAAGTTTGTACTTTAAATACTGTAATATTTTTAATGTTCTTCTATAATCTATATTGATGTCAATAATCAGTCAAAAAAGGGAGAAAATTGTTCTAAGTTGAGCTTTCCCTGAAAATTGTAGGACCTCCGGAATCGGGCTTGAGGCTTGAGCCAGGTACAGGCCGTTTGTTCGAAGGGAACGACCGCAACTCCCTGAAAATAATTTGAAAGTCACGTAGAGCACCTGCACAATGCGATACTGCCAAATTTCTTAATCCGTCGACCCTGTTACGGTGTCTGGCAAGAGTCCCTCTGCGTTTCAGGCCGAAACGCCGCTGTTGCCTCCTTTGCAAAACACTCATAGCGTGTCCCTCGTTCCGCGATGTTGCCACATCTCGTAGCCCGTAAACGTACACCTACGCAATGGCAACGTCGCATGTTTCTTGCTCTCTCGCGGCGAACGGAATCGCAAGTCACGAGCCCATTCGTAGAGAACCGATCAGTGCAAACTATCCTATCCCACATTCAGAATCTACTATTCGAGTAGGTTACTTCATACCTACGCATTTGACTCTCTAAGAATTTTTATTTTTTCTCTTGTCGCCAACGCATGACTAGAGACTAGAGACTAGAGTTCAAAAGTCCGAGGCGAGATTGGATCGGATTCAATGCAATCTTTCTGACCTGTTTTGTGTAGTTTCTTTAGGAAAACATGTGAAATTATTGAGAAATATGTTTTGTGATAGAAATCAGGGATAATTAGGGCTCAGGAGTGGTGTTTTGACAATGACTGTACTTACACTTCTGGGGATAATAGCAGGGGACTTTTGGAACTGTGTAGAATTGGTAAAGTCTACAAAAACAGCTTTGATTATGCAAAGCCTAGAATACTAATTATAGGAACAAATTGGATAATTTTTTTAATTCAACATGTTTGTGGAAGTACTGACATTTTCGGTGGAAATTCTAGGAAATACCACCTATGGTTATCCTGGTATGTACTGTTTTGAAACGATATAATACGATTGAACTCTGCCTTTGGCTGTACAGAAAATAGTTCGGAAATTTCTTGTATCGGAACCGTTTTGTAACACTTGGGTAAAGAAAACTAGAAGTATAGCTGTGGTATGTCATGTTTTTATTTATTTTTTAATGTGTCTTCGGCTACAGAAACCTCAGGAAAAACTTATGAAATTTTAGTATCAGAGTAATTCAATTAAATTAAAACATTTTTGACTTTGTGCTTTGCTTAGGCCTTAGGGAAATACTCATGGTTATAGAAAACCTGGTATAAACTGCTTCTTTTCGAACTTTATGGAATGGTTGAACTGCGTCTTTGGTAAAATAAATCCTGAAATAACTAGGGAAAACATTTGTATTTGTAATGATAGCCCGAAAATTGATAATTTTTCTTCGGTTGTAGAATATACATTGGTTAAGCAATTGTTAGAGATATCTGGTATTTTACTCGAGTTCAAAAGTCCAGGTTGAGATTGATTGCGGTAAAATATAGTCTCTTCAATGTTTGCTGAAAAATCTGTAAGTCATTCATATCCTGGGTTTTGTTCCTTTATTTTGTGAACTCTCATTGTTTTTAAAATGATAAATAACAGATTCCTTCTCAATAAAAGAGCGTAAATTCAACTTTCATAAATTCCTCACAATTCGCAAAGAATTTCTTGTGTTAGAGAAATCCCTGAGATAAGGTTCTCCATATCTGCAGCTATTAACTGCTTTTCTCAACGCAAAGCAAATAATTCTGTCTTCAACCTATGTATTGAAAACGAGAAGACCGAGATTGCCTTCATTGAGCAATTAAATAAGGTGACTAGGTGTACCTTGGATCGTATAGTACCTTGGTGTATGATACAGTAATGTACAACGTTTGATTATTCAAGAAATCTCTGCGATGTGCGTCTCAAGAAAATCTTTAATTGCTATGCAAAAAAGTCATCGCTTGGCCTCTTTTTGCAAAATCTAGCAACGAGATATCGTCACATTCAATTAAGTTTATTCAATTCAGTAATATTAAATTCTTGTTTTTAAACTTATACAGTTTATTCTCTATTATTATCTCCCTATTGCATACAAATATAAACTATTTCCGAATTAATAAATGCTAATTGATTCAGTGTCTCGGTCGTTGTAATTCTAGCCCTGAGTTATTTTCTTTAACTTATTTTGAATTGGAAAATAAGTAACTAATAACTTTTTTTTCTCTCTTTTTCACATGTAAACTCGTAGATATGTTTTTGTTTTGATACCCATTGGCAGGGGACACGTTGGTCTCTTTAAAGCACCACGTGAAACTTCCCATTTATTTTTGGACTTCCACACTATTTTCGTAGAGCGTGACGTTGGTAAAAAATAAAATCCCACATCTGCCCTTTGGAAAAGTTCGAACTGACCGTGTTTAATATTTTTACAAAATTTCAAGTCTCAAATTGATATCTGAGTACACGATACATAAATATTTATGATTTTACGCAGAAGGAACGGTTAATGCCATAACAGAATAAGTCCCTGCATCACTTGAAATAAATTAACATGGATTGAGAAACAGTGAACGCAACTTTTGACCAGTCTCGAGCCTTAGATACTAATTAAGAAGCTCGTTAGCAAATCACTATCTGAGAAACTGACTCATTCCCTCGATGAAGAATAATCTGTGTGTATAATGGGAATGTGCAATGTGCATTTACTCTCTTTCATTGTTGGAAGGACATTTCTCATTATTTTATTTACTTGAAAGGGACTTATTAGAACCCGAGGAAATGCGGTGGAGGAAACGTAGAGGAAAATTTTTTCCTTCTTACATCGAATTTCTGTGATGCAATCGACTGGTTACATAACCCGATTAATTATTCAGCGTTGTTTCTTCGTTCGTGCACTTCTGTATGCAGTGTGAGTTTCACGGTTCTGTGAAATCCTATACGCGATGTAGCAAAACATCTAAGTAAACAAGAAAAGACAAATGTGCATTTGACCTTTGTCATTGGCGCAAATCGTTCAACATAACCAGATGAAAAGTAAAATAAATAATCAAATGGATATGATGTCCAATTCTGCATTATATGAAAACTTTCGAGATCTCAAAAATTACTTCCTCTCTGAGTTTGTCATATGACAAATTGGGTTTTAATGCACTACCTTATAGTGATTTCAGAAAACAGGAAGGAAATGCCGAACAGGTCTTCTAGTCTAGTGACATAACATGTCACAAACCAGCATATATGCGGCATCAGATTGTGTTAAACACAAGAATATTCACGAGACTTTGTATACGTCTGTACACAAACATATTCTCAGGTCAGGGCGGGCTCCACGTCGTGGCTATATTCAGCAGGGGCTCTCTCGGGCGTATTCACATCGCTCGGCTGACTTTCACCGGCTGAGGCCGAAGACGATGACAGAGAGGCTCTATAGTCCACACTTTATATTCTATAGTCTATAGTATTGTATGCTAGACTCAAGCCAAGTATAGCAGAATACGTATATCGAATAGGATTCAAGCCCTCTTGAAAATATTGACCCTAAAGAACTTGCTTCGCCTTTTCTACCAATCCCAGGCGAAATGATATCATTGTTTGACATGTTTCACTCGTTATACATGGACTGTATCTCTCCTTGATCGAGGAGGTTTCTTTCCATGGGCGTGACAGATTCTCGCAAAAGCAACTTCGTTTCCTCCTCTCAAGCAAAACTTACAAAAGATGATGCAATACTTGACAGGCATTGCGATAATTTTTGTGTTCGCAATTATGAAACAATCTTTTAAGCTTTGATTATTGGTTAAGTTAAGGATTACATTGGGTATTTTTACTTCATATACATTTTTCTCAAAAGTCCGCCTCGAGATTGATCCCGATGAAATGCAATCTTTTTGACTTGGCTTGGCGTGGTTTATTTAGGAATACATGTAGAAATGATTGAGAAGTATGTCTGGTTATGAAAATCGGAGATAATTAGGGTGTAGTTACGGCGTTTTGGCTGTGATAATATTGCAATTTCTGCGAATAATAGAAGGGAACATTGTAGAATGCGAGGTAGAACGTTTGATAACATTTAGGTAAAGAGAACCAGAATAGCGTTGGTTACGGAACACTTTAAATTGAGAGAAAATACTTATTTTCTTTTAAAAATACGAATCTGCTCATAAAAATCACCTTCACCTCATAAACCTGGCCTTCTATCCGAATTTGAAGGTCAAAGTCGAGAGGTTTCCAGTGCGACAATAAAACCGAATCGTGAAATGAAATCGTAAAGTGCAGACATCTAGTTTTATTTATAAACATGCGACACGTCTGAGTTAGCTGCTTTCTTCAAGATATTGCAAAGAAACTCGGCCCCTATCGCCTCATTAAGCTCGTTATGAGTCGTGTATGTACAAAAAAATAGTTTCATATTGAAGAAAAAAAAAACGGCGTGAAAACTTAGCGAAACAAAATTGAACCACAATTGTTTAATTTTGCACGATAAAAACATTGAAAACCACTTATTGTTTTCACTTTTGAGATTGATCTCATGACAATGAACATAACTGAAGTTCAAATTAAGTTTATGAAATAAGCTGAAACAAAATTAAAACAGCTAATAAGCTCGCTGCAAAGTGAAAAACCACCGGGTATCACATGTGAATCCACCATTGCGGAATGCGGAAGGTCACTGGACGAGACAGTTCGATAACAAGCGCGATGAATATTTAAAATAACTGCAGTCTCTTGCAAAGACACTCCGAGAAGGGACGAACCGATTGCGTGACTCGAAGTCGCGTTCTACTCTTTGTCCCTTTCAACTTACCTAATTACAACCCCTGTCTGCCATATCCTCCTTTGAAACCCCTCAATTGTCCACTAAGGTCATCCTTCCTTATAACTAGACATTTAATCTTTACATTGTGAAGTTCAAACTTGAACTCTCATAAGTTAAAAGAATGAAGAATCTTGGGGATATACATAGTGTATCGATGATGTCATTATAGATAATGCGCTTCCAATTGCAGTTTTACTGTATATTCCTTTTGGACGATGCTTTTTTAATTTGTTTAAATACCTTTAATAATTGTATCCCCCATCATTTTTAGGCATATTGTAATAAATGTATATGTACACTAAAAACAAAATCTTGAATCAAAGAAAATTTACTTGATTCGAAGAAATGATCGTAACGTCAGTGAAATATTAACTAAGCGAAGGAACGTTGTTACTGGTTGAAAGAAATAAAAGTTTTGTGTTTGAAAATGAGGTAGTGGATATCGAAGCCGATATAGTCAAATCCATCGGATGAAGGAAAAGTTTTTCTCATTTGAAATATGTGATTCCCTGGTTCAAAGAAGTGTACCCTAAGTTTTTCCACATGGTTTCTTTCAGATATTGGTTATTCCATTTTGAGAGTTTCTTCCACTTTAAAAGGCTTCTAATTATACATGGACACACCTGCACATTTCTTTTCCTCCCCTCTCTTGGTTACTAACTTCATTACTTGAGGAACCACAGCCCAGTGCTCTCGTATCCAAATCACCAGGTTATATCGGTATCCTTTCAAAATCTCACATTCGAAACAGAGGGGCAACTTCCCAACATGACATGTTAAGCACAACGACTTTCTTTTGATTCCTATCTAAAGAAGGTTCTTTCGCTGAAAGTAGGGGAGATGTATCTAAGACGGGCTCCTTTTCATATTTCATTCTCGATAATAAGTAACTCAGAAATGAGAGCAATTGCTGATATTACAGTTTGATATTTCTTTTATAACGTTAATATGCATAACACTTCTAATGTTAAAAAAATATGTTAAATGGCCCGTCTTAAGAACCCGGTTTCTTAAGACGAACCTTTTTTAAAAACTATAAAAAGCATTTTATTTACGCACTGTCTATGGTTACGGAATTTTCCGAACTCGTTTAGTGCTAACGTTACAGAAAATTCCGTAACCATAGGCAGTGCCTTTTATTTAATACTTAATGCTGATCAATTTTATTCGTAGTACATTGTTTAAACACTTACGTAACTTGATGACACATTATTTACAGAAAATACGTTAGAAAACGTAAAATAAGCATTGATTAAAGCCAATTATGAAATGGACATTAAAAAAAGATAAAGTGAAGTAGAAATTTATGTAAAGTTATAAAGTTAAAAGTATTATTTACCTGAGAACGAAAAATAATTGATATAAACTGAAGAAACAACATTTTTTCAAGAATTTTGTGTTGGTGAACTAAACGCAGAAAGAGGAGTGATGCTGTCTCTTGTTGGTGGAATATTTAAATTTCTATTTTCGCCAGCTATATCAGCTGTTACTCCAACCCCAGGTGGAAAAATTATATATATAGTTTATACATAGTGAACAAAATTATATATAATATTTACCACTATGTATAATTTTTCTGCCTAGGGTGGTACAGTAAGTTACGTTTTTACCTGCAGTTTCTAACAAAAATGGGGCCCGTCTTAGGCATCATGCATCTTCTGCGTTTTTAAACAACATACAGATAAATAAAAAAGACGTAATAGTTCGAAAGATTACAAAATTGTCTATACGAAATAGCAACTATTAACAGTTTTTAATTCACCTCAAACTATCGAATTACGACTTCTAAAATTGGTAAGAATTTATAATCTAAGGTGCTAAAATAGTTTTTAATTTATATCATTTTTTTTGTAATTTATTTGCATTGTTGAAAAAGGTACATACTTTGTAACTGACTAAAAGGCTAGAATCCGTTCACTGTACCACGTCAATTTAGCAGTCATAATAAAATAAAATTTGATTAGATTCAATGGAATAATCATAATAAAAACTTAAAACCCATAAATGTGATGAAATATTACAAATCGTGAAAAGATTTGATGCGTCTAAATGACAAAAACCTCATATTTCTGTAATTTCAAGAACCGACTGTCGTGTACACACACCCGTCAAGTAAGTGCTTTTTATACGAGTTAAAAGTATATTGTCCGAAAATTTACAGATTTATTTCTTTAAAAAATTATGTTTGCTACTTAAGTAAAAGAATAAAACAACGCTTTGCTTTAAAACTTAGAGGTTATGTCTCGCATGATTTACTCTGGTGTTAATGAATTGATTAGTGAAAGGTCCGGAATCACTGATTAATCAGTGAAATGTCCAACTACAATCTCAATCAGTGAATTTGTCACTGATTCACATTTAGAGAGTGCACTGAAAAATAGGTAGTAGGCTCAACTGCTTGAATTTGTAAAATATGCCGCTGCTAGTTTATTTATTTAATCCGGATAGTAACACCAACTTCCAACAAAGAAAATGGTTTTTCCAATCAATAAAGTAGCAGAGGCATATTTTACAAACCCAAGTACAGTGAAACCCAGATTTAGCTCCACTCGATTGTGCCCTTCCGAGAATTGACGGCGCGCCGTAGGGATACGTGAGAGGCGTTTGCGGGGAGATTTGCGGTGTGCACTCAGGCATGACAAAACAGAGAGAGAGAGAGAGAGAGAATCAGGAGAGAGACAAAATAGTTCCGAGTCTCTGGATTTAACGTCAAAGTCAGCCCCAAAACCGGCGCTAAATCCAGGTTCGACTGTAGTTGGTCCTACTACTTATTTTTAGATTCTTATCATAATGAGAAGGTATTAATTAGTTTTATATGAAAACTGGCTATCGCGGATTTCTTTAAATCTCTACTTTTCGAGGCCTCCCGAATCCGAAAAAACGGGTTTTATGATGGTGTCTGTTTGTGTGTCGTCGTAACCTTGAGCGTCGTTTTCGTCATCTGTATACTGGATAACTTTTGAAAGACCCGTGTGGAAATTTTGTCATGGGGCTAGCTGTGCCCAAATTAGGAGAAACTTGGCCCCAAATTGGAGATTTAGACAGGACCCAACCACAAATGAAACGCCTAACCCGGCCAGAGCCTAACTTACACATATATATACACACACATTTGTATATATATATATATATATATATTTTTTTTTATATACGTACATTGATACAATTCTGAATTCTTAATTAGCCACAACATATTTGGCATTATTATTTTGCCTAAACTCAAGCCACGTAAAGTTTCTTCCAGCTTTGCCTAAAGCACATTTGTAATAACTTTCAAAAAGTAATAACTTTCAGGATCTGTTTACTCTGACATTTAACACGAGTTGATGTGGCTTATGTCGCGCATTGTTTTTTTTCCAAAGTAGGATATGACCTTTTCCGACTGAAGTAATGCGTAATTGTTTGTTAAAAATATTACTAATAACAATCGACGCGTGGTATTATAAAGAATGTAATCCAATCAAAAAGTCATTTTGGAAAATAATGTGGCTCGCGACCTTATAAATTATAATACACACTGCGACAAAATTGTTTCATTATAATCTCATTTTAATTTTTGTATGCAATTTTTCACATTTTTTTGTAATTTCACATTTTAACTGAACCGCTTCAAACACATGCGACATTCCGCAAGGAAAGGGTCGACTTTGTCGGTCGTAGTTTAGGATAAATTAGCGTTTTTGTAAACAAATGTCAAAGTATCGATTTAGGGATTTCGATGGGAAATAATACTTTAAAATCTACGCTCTATCTCGTGACATTATGCTTATGTCCTGGAAGTGAACGGAAGTGGGTAAATTTTATGTTTAAAGAAAATATACAATAATAGGTGTGCTTATAGCACTCGTAACTGTAGATGCATTTGGCTTGAAAGGCTGTTCTCGAAGTTCCAACTTCAAAAGTGCCCCGGTGATTCGTTTTGCAACCTTATAGAGGATTCGTCCTTAAATGATCTGAAATTTAGCAGGCTATTTATGCCCCTATACGTAACTCCATATACCAAAAAACATGGGCCCTTGTAGAACGTCACATATATTAGTTTTGTTTCTTTCAATTGAAAATAAGGCTTTTGAATCCCAACCAAAAGTTGAAAAAGGTTCATCTCGAATGAAAAAAAACTCTTTCTTCGTTTGCTCGAAACTCAATGACATTTTCCAGTCAAACTTGTAATGTATCCATTCAGAAACTCAATAACTAGTAGTATAGTATTTATTTTCTTTCCGAAAGTTAAAAATTAGATTTTTAATCATTGTTAAAAGTTGAGAAAACTCGCGCTTCAAGCTAAACAAATATTTTCTCCTTCCATTGTCTCGTAACGTAATGATATTTCTCACTCCAAATTTACACGCTTCAATTCAGCACTTATGTAGAGTAAGGAGGGGCAGGGCCGACCAGTTAACAGTCAATGATTTTTTTAAAGTTAATAAGATGTAGAATTGATCCCCTGGTGAGGCCCCAATTATTTACAATATTTAATATACTTTGGACTTGAATTATGTTCAATGATTATAATGAGATAATGTGATATTGTTTTATCTGTCAAAATAACAAATTTTCATACTGTAAGAATTGCCATTAATGTTGAAAACTTTATATCTCTGCCAGCAAATCTTCCATTCTTTCGTTGTCAAAACTCTTTTCTGCATAATTCTTCTTTTACAACGTCAATTTTCAAACTTTTAGTAAGTAACACTATTTCTTTAATAAAATAATTTATTTGATGCAAAGTAGAATTAAAATTGTTAAGTAATAGCGATGTTATAAGCAAAGTCGCCTTTGCCCCACCGGTCGGCGCTGCCCCTCCTTACCCTACTTATATGCGTACATATAATCGAAGATCAATTAATTTTTATGGTATCATACGTGGAATAATCAGATTTTCTTCTCTCTGATTCTCGTTTACACAATAAAAAGAAGATGAAGCAGAACAAAGTATATTTTTCCATTGAAACGACCAAACTCCCGGATTTTTCCCGGTTTCCCGGTCCGCTAGACACCTTGAATTTGAAGAACCATTAATAGTCTATTACAATAATTCTAAACTTCGTTAAAAGAATTTCTAACCATCAGGTCGATTTTGTATTATCTGTATACCTTCAGACCGATTTTCTAACATCCCCTGATTGAAATGCACTGCTGGATACAAACAAGAGTAAATTGTAATTTACACTTCGTATACTAAATCTCGAGGTTAATTTGCAATGATCCCCACAGTCTCAAAAAAATTAATAATCTCCTACAACTTAAAAGCAAAGAATTTCCGGTATTGATTTCCAATTAAACTTCTTGCCTTCACTAACGATAATCGAGCCTCGAAACGTGCAAGTTGAAAATGGGCCGCATCCGTGCTAGAGGAGACGTATCGCTCTATCTCTATTAATTTAACGTGGTCTATGATAGGCCACGTATCGCGTACCCAGTTACTCTCACATCCCGACAGTAGACAGAGTGCACTCTACATTCTACATTCTACATTCTACAATACATCGCGCCTCTCCAGATGAACCTGCTTCAATTATCTTCTTGATAACTGCGATTGGTCAAGAGTAGGTACTTCCCTCGGCCGACGGGGGGTCTGCCATGATTGGCGTGGTCGACGGGGGTAAGAGGTAGGGGGGCAAATAATCTCTAGGATTGGAAAAATATAGGAACCAATGAAAGGCGAGTTATACCTACCTACGCGTGCACACGGTTATTACATGTCTGAGAATTATACGTACGTGTCGAGCCCCTGGCAATCTGCAGGGGTGTGATCGCGTGCATCGGAGCGTACAGAGCTCTATTTCGCGATGTTCAAAGCTAAAAGCAGAGTTCGCCTTTGGGGTTCGGTTTCCTTGTTCCACCGGAACAATGCGGCTTATGTACGTAAGCGCCCTCCGGTCGCCCCCCCCCAACTCCTTTCTCCCTTTTTCCCGTTCTCCATTTATCCCTCCCGGATCCACCCACCCAACAACCCACTTTTCCACATTCTATCTCTCTCTCACTATATACAGCTCCAAGCTTCATGCACTCCCTTTTTCATCCCTCTCAAAGCATCGCCGAATGCCACACTGTACGCTGCTGCTGCTCCGGATTTTGTTTCGTAATGCGAATTTGTGCGTTCCCTGTGTTGTTAAATCAAATCCAACCAACCCCCAACTTCCATCCCGTTTACTGTATCCTTCGCCCTCGCACTCGACCACAAGAGCATATCGCGAACGTGGATGTTTTTTGGATAATAGATATATTATCCTCACGTATATTACTTCATGCATGGCTGAGAACTAAAGGACAAAAATTCCATGAGGGTGTCGGCTTTGTGCTGGGGATGTGCACATTAGCTACGTTGTCACAATTCAACACCTCTGTCATTTACCCGGGTCTTCTCTCTTGTTCACTTCAATTGTATGAAGCTTGTTTTCAGTTTTGGAGGGCTGCTTGTTTTTTGTGTTTTCGAGCCTTTGATCGCGGAACTGAAACAAGAGGAGTGATTGTTTCTGCGAGTTTTAGCAAATCTGTTTTATGAGTTTGGAATAAAAGAGGTCAATTAGTTTTTTGATCTGCAGTGAAAAATATTTGCTTGATCGATATTAGTTGAAAGAGGCTACTATTTTCGTAGTAAAAGACATTTATTTTCTTGAAGATCTGAATTTTTTGACTGCCTAACCCATACTAACCTAACCTATACCTTCAAATTTGCTGTGGTATTAAGGAGGATCTAGCATGATGCCCCATATTTTTGAACAATTCAAGCAGATTTTTATAAAAGTCGGTACTAGGGAGTTTTTTGCATATTTAGAAAAAACTTCAACGAAGTATTACTAGTATTACGAATTTGTCCGTGACCTTAGCCTTGAACGAGTTGGAAAAGGTGTTACGGAAAATTCCATACGAAGTTTTATATAACTACAGCAGCTGAATGAATTTTCAAACTAAATTAGTTAAATTTTCAAGTACAGCAAATGAAACATGTTTTTTTTTTCAGCATATTACTAACAGTGTGGGTCGCTGGATACAAATTTTGGGACATAATCAAAAATTTTAAGCTGAAGATTAATCGAGTTGATGAGCTTTATGAGTTAATTTCAAGTTGAAAAGAATGTTGCACAAATAAAAAAAAAAAACTCAAAAACGAAGACTGGATTTTTGTTCTGAAAATCATTTTAAAAATAAATTTGTGGACACTTTTTGGATGTTCAAACCATAAGACTTTCAAAAATTTGGTTCGAAAATATCTTAACTGTAATTATTACCTATTTTGTATAATTGGTGCTATCATCATAACAAAAATCACCCTATTTCTCCTGTTTTGATATCAGCTTGGGCTGTAAAGTCTGATTTATATATTTTCTTAATAATTTTTCTATATTTTGTTTCAATGTCAGTTTCAGTTTATTGTGAACTTTTCCGAAAAGAAGTAAGCTTTCTATCTTCCTGGGTATAAATTCATTAAAACTTTACTTTTTAATGTAACATATTTCCCTGGTGTACATGTGGTTTTTATACCGCTTTTTCATCTAGATTGTCTTAGACTTCTGATGTGGGGAGATATATGATAGCTCAGTTTTATCGCTGATAAATAGGAATTCTTCACAAGTCTAGACGATAACATATGAAACTTGTTCGCAAGTTCACTGCAATTTTTCCCGCTTTGCGCCATCGTTTCCGAAATCGCTGAACTAATTCAGGCAATTTGTCATGAATTTTTGAAAGCAAGAGGAGTCCATATAAGAAAATATTAATTTGGATAATATTTGAATTATGAAGAAGAGAATAGATTACTCGAAATTGTACTGTATACTTTTCAAGTTAAAGCCTTTTAAATTTGGTCCTTAGTATATAATTAATAAATACCTCTCCACCTGAACTCTCATAAATCTCCGGACTTAATCTGGAAAACAAATCTTTCTTTTCCAGCAAAGATAACCCACAAAGAAAGAAAAAAGTGGCAAAGTATCTTCAGTTGAATTTAGCCTCCCTTTTTTCCTAACAGCATTAGGTAGTAATATTTTTTGCTGAGGAGACCATTAGACGCTTTTTGTAACCCAAGATCCTTTATATATGTATCCCTAATGAAATCGAGCCATCCCGAAAGCGGGATCTTCTATTTCGGCCGTTTAAGCTACGGCTTTGTCCTTAACTTGGATAGCCAATCAGCTCGACGTTAATCTCTGCGGAGACGGTTAGATACTGCAGTAATACTGAGCAATATCTAGCTGTATAGCGTGAACTTGTAGCTCGATTCATGAGTTTAACTTGATGCTGAATGCTTATTACTTCTCGAGTTTCGCTACCCTTCAATATCGTACTCAACCCCTGTACCCTTATCAGCCGAAGAGGGAAAGTTATATCTAAGGGGCCATTAAAAAAATTCCTAACGCCTTGGAAGGGGGGGGGGGGTTGTGTTGAGTTTTTCTACGTAACGCGGTAAAGACTCATATTTTTATATAAATTTGCATCAAATATATGCTTTCTTTGATAATTCATAAAGCAATTTTTTCCCTCAAAACAATATGAAAGATGGCAAATTTCTGCGTCCACAAATCCTAAAATAAAGTGTTTTTTTTTTAATATTTGAGAAAATATTGGGAAAACAGTAAAAATGTTTAAGTTATGAGAATCATGTATAATTCATTTAAATATTTTGTAAGATTCTTTTGAAAATTATTTTATTTGAAATTTTTACGAATTTTTTTTCTCGTTCACTGACAGAATCCAGAGCAAAAATAATACAATTTTTTGATAAGTCAGTGATATTTTAAACAAATTTATCTTAAAAATAAGCCCCAGAGCATTTAAAAATATCCATTATTTACGAAGTTATTCATAATGCAACAAGACTTAAAGATTTATATATATTTTTTAATATCTTTTTAAAGAATTGACACAAAAACTTCCGTTTAGAGCCTTGAGACGCAATACTAAAAAAGTCAGGTATTTTGAAAAAAATCATGCAAAAGTCAGGGAATTTCAATAAGAAGCACTTTAAATAACTATCACGAACAATAAATTAAAAAATTGCAAATGATTTATTTCGTTTATAAAAGATTCTATGTTAAAAATGTTAGAAGATTAAGATTCTGGTCTTTGAATATTAATGGTCAGAGAAAATGATACATTGGTCAGGGAAAAAATATCAACTGAAATCTTTCTTAGTTGAAAAGTCAACTGGTTTAAACATACATCTACTTTAGTACAAGATTCATCTTTTTTGGATAGAAATTTGCTGTTTTTTTTAATTAATTTTTTTAATTGATAATTTAAATCTTTCAGCTAAGGATTCATCATTTTAATTGAAAGCTCATTTCTTTGGTTGAAATTTTATTTTTAATTTTTTTGAATGAAAACTTAACAGTTTTGTTGAAAATTTAATTACTTTAATAAAAATTGAACCCCTTTGTTAAAAAGTCATCTTTTTTCATTCAAAATGAAACTTCTTTGTTGAAAATTCGTCCTTTTGGATTGAAAATTCATCTTTTTTAATTAATATAAATAAATAATTAAATTTAAAATTAAAAAATTTAATTTTGAATCTGAAGTTATTTTATTCTGTTTTTGAAAAATTTGATGTTAAAAATGTTAAAAGATTAAAAAGCTGGTTATTGAATATTAATAGTGAGGGAGAATGAAAAACTGGGCAGAGAAAAATCAAGAAAAAGTGAGGGTGTTTTCAAAATGAAGTTTTGCGGCCACCCTGAACGTAGTATCGGAGCTTTTACCTAAAATACATGAAACATCCCTCTATGGCCTCAATAATTTAAAAACTGATAACAAAACGACCTTAATTCCTGCACCTAAAATTTGATCCCAGATAATAGTAGTACTTAACCTGTCAAGTCACCCTAAATATTTGGATCCCTCTATAACACATATGGGACTCGCCCTATCATCAGCTTTAAGTCTAAAAAAAGTATAACAGAGAAAGGGGTAAGTTCCCCATGGGATAGGGGTATGTAAATTTTTGTGGGAGCTTTTCTCACTCAATGCTATTATTAACTCAGATCAAATTTGGCTGCTGACATTAGATAAGTTTTAAATCTACGAGGCCTAAAATGTTATGGCATGACAATTTTAGAAAATTAATAAAAAAGTTTCATACATCTAGTACATACGGAATTTATCTTACATCATTGCTGCTGTTATCAGCAATAAACTTTTGAATTTTGAGGTTAGTCTATTTTTGATGAATTGCTTCTTTATAGAAGGAGGTTTGTAACTACGTAAATTCAAATATCTACATTTTTGATATTTTCAGATATAATTCCACACAGGAACACAAAAATTCAATTTCTAAAAATATCCTTCTCAAAACTTTACCAAAAAAAAGATGGGTTTTTGAGAAAACTAAAAGTAAACAAAGAAAATTTAAATATCTTCCTTAGATCAAAAGCTATAACGATTTCCAAAAAAATTGTGTGTTCAAAAAAGAAAAGAGTTCAGGCAATACAGAAAAGCTGATAAAAGTCCGAGGATTTGAGAAGAGTGGGGTGATAGGGAAGAGGTAGACGTTAAGATTTAGGGGGAGAGAATAGAAGGGTGTGGAGCGGCCAGTTATACAGAAAGAGCAGCTAAAAGTGAGAGGGTGTTTGATATGAGGAGGATGCAGGTAAATAGGTGAGGGGCTGATGGGTGCAACAATAAATGGGATTTTGAGAAGAGTGGGCAATAGGGAAGGGATAGAGTTGAAGACTTATGGGGAGGGGGTATAAGGATGCGGAGGGGCAAGGTATACAGAAAAGTCAATACAAGTAAGAAAGCGTGATAAGCATGAGAGGGATGCAGGTAAGTGAGGCCATATGGGACTTTGGGGGGCTAGGAGGGATGTTGAGGAGATGGGTATAAACTAGAGTGGGTTATGAGAATTAGGAGGAAACAAATAAAATGGGGTATATAAGAGAAAGGTAAAGGGGACTTGAGGTGAGAAGAGATATGAGGAAGTGGTAGAGGTTAGGACAAGAGAAGGTTAACCTTCTTAAGGAGAAGGTTAAGACTTAGTAGGGGGGGGGCTAGTATTTCTAAGAGGGATGTGGAGGAGAGGTGTATAAATTAGAGGTGGTTATGAGGGTAGAAAGCAGACAAGTAAAAGGGGGTATATACGGGAGGGACAGGTGGGTGAGAAGGTAGAGAGGATTTGAAATTAGGATATAGGAGAGGTGTTGAGAAGTAGTGGTGTGAATGGGGTAGATAGATTCCACCTATCCTTTTTAAGTGTTAACTTTAATGATAAAACTCTATACTGCTATGTCCGAAATTTCGGTAGGAAAAATAAGTTTCTTTTGCCGAATTTGTTGAAAGATTGTCCACACATGTTAGGCATTGGATGTTTTTTGAGGTGAATCTTTTGTTCCTTTTTTTTATAGTATACTTATAGAAGAGTGAGTGTTCGCGTGTTCGTTCAACGTAAACGTTGCTGGAAACGGCAGCCCCATCCCCAGTTGCCAATACAGTATAGGAGATCGCTTCCGGAAAAGGAAGTACCTCTCAGGTAACATAAAGCCCCCTGTCTACTCTTGTCTTTTCCCGAAGGATCGACTTTCTATTAAAAATATTAAATATTTCAATATGGGAAAAACCCTCTTCTCTCGACGCGCATCACGAAGTTCTGGCTCAGAATCCCTTCGAGGTGAGACCGCGGGAGAATGGAATTGGGGAGGGGTGTGAGGGTGGGTGAAGCGTAGTAAAAGCAGGCGGGGGCTTAGGGCTTTAAGCTTGTCGTGATTGAACTATTTATGTTGAACGTCGTGCGTATACATAACGTAATCTACCTTGTGGCACATCCTTCTCCTCTTCTTGCATAACGCCCATCTTGCACGGTACTCGGTAGCCGTGTTGGAGGTTATCCGGATCGTTTTAAAGCTGTGTGTCTACATGAAACAATCTTGGTGTACGAGTCCCGCACGATTTACTTGAATTTACAATCTTGTCTCGCTCATCGAGTGGTTAGGTAGACTAGTAATCTTATGAAACTGGAGGCGTTTGAGAAGCGCCTCCGAAACCTTATCTGAAACTTGGAATATGAAGGGGGCCATAGTCGTATGAAGAGCTACTGAGGAAATATAGGAAAAGTTTCCAAGATCGCCTTACCTAATAGCCTTTATTAAGGAGTACGCGAATTTTGGTGCTTTCACCATTAAGGCGTCTCATCCTGAATTTATAAGTGAAATTTAATGGTTGCAGTTCCAAAGTATCTGTTTTTTTTTCATTTTTAATTAAACTATTTTACTACACTCTTTTTAAAAAATGTTATCTGAGGGATAAAAATATTCATGGTGGTCGCAGGTGAGGGAAAACCTGGAAATCAGGAAAAAATTCAGGGAATTTTTTGGTCAGACAAAAGTAAGGGATCTTGACAAAAAAGCAAAAGTTAGGGAATTTCTCTGGGAAGAAATTTAAGTAACTTTCAAGAATAGTCAGGGCAGTCAGTCAATTGGTCACTTTTTTTCTAACAAATTTTTTGGTCACTTTTTAAAATAAAAACATCACTTTAGTCACTTTTCTTTTCAGGTACACTATTGAATCCAAGTCTATAAATTGTTCTGAATTTTCTTCAATTCTATTGAATTCTATTGAAAATTTTCAGGGTACTTTAAAAAATCCTACCAATTTTTAATAGATTTCAATCATTTAAAGGCACTTTAAAGCATTTGAAAGATTTTAGGGTGTTTTTATAAATCTCGCGGAATATTCAAGAACTTAAAAAAATTCCAAGGGATTTTAAAAGAATTCAAAGGATTTTAATTATTTTAAGGGTTATGAACAAATTTTTGTGTGATTGTAAATATTTCCTAGAATTTTGGCAGATATGAAATGATTTTACAGGACCTATAAGGATTAAAGATATTTTTAAAAATTCACGGGGATTTCAACAGATTTTGAAGGATTTGAAGTATTTTAGGGTATTTTTCATAGATTTAAATAATTTAAAGTGATCCCAAAGGATCTGAAAGATTTTAGGGTATTTTTAAAAATTTCAGGGATTTTTAAAGAGTTTTTAAAAGTTTCAAGGGATATCAAAAGATTCCAAGGGATTTAAAATTTTTTTGGCATAGTTTAAAAAATGCCAAGGAATTAATTCTTTTTTTTTCAATTTTAAGGGATTTCAACATATTTTAAATGATTTTGAATATTTTAGTGCATCATAAAATATTCCAAGGAATTTTCAGTTGAATTCGGTTATTTAAGAGGATTCTAAAAGATTTAAAATATTTTAAGGTATTTTCTACAATTCTAATGCATTTTCAAGAGATTTAGAAAATTTACAAGGATTTTAATGATCTTAAGGGATTTGAACAATTTTTCATGAGGATATAAAGAATTTCGGAAGATATGGGACGATTTAACAGGGCCTTAAAGGTTTAAAGATATTTTAAAATATTCCAAGGGATTTTATCAGATTTTGGAGGAATTCAATGATTTTAGGGATTGCAAAGGGTCTCAAGGTATTTTAATCAATTTTCCAGGATTTCAGGAAGTATAATCTGATTTCATGTATACTTTCACAGGATTTTATAATATTTTAATGCATGTCAAAGAATTTATTCACAAAAATTAAGGAATTTCGTAGGCTTTCAAATATTTTTAAATATTTCAAGGTTTTACCAAAAATTTGAAAGAATTGTAAATATTTAATTTGACTCGAATTGTTTTGAAGTCTTATGAATCGAATTCTTTTGAATTCTTGTAAATTGAAAAGAACATTAGTCACTTTTTGTCACACATAAAAATGTTACAAAATTAAACTTTTAGCTATTAAATATTAATGATCTGGGAAAGTGAAAAATTAGTCAGGGAAATTTCAGGGAAAAGTTAGGGAATTTTGAAAATTAAGTTTTGCGGCTTTTCTGATATTCTTTTACCATGAATGTTTCAAATTCTTGATATAAAAACATCCACACTTAAACTATGTGCCTTCGGCTCTAATCAATTTAATAATTTTCTGTGAAAGTGATTATTTAACACCAACATCCGATGAAAAAATACCCACTTTTAAAATGAAATTTTTTACAGTTTTATGCCGCCCCCTTTGAATATTTCAAAAATAAGATCCTCGATCTATACAAATTTAGGTATACTATATACATATTCTATGAACGAAATAAAATAATTATAATTAAAATGAAAGCATCCAGAAATTAAAATCTTCTAAATAAAAGCCCTTTTAATTTTTCAACACTTGAGAGTTTGAACGCTTTAAAGCCTGAAGGATCGTAAAACTAAAGAAGCTTCTAGAAGTCATTGAAACTTTCAGCCTGCACAAATAAATGGACTTGCAGGCGTAAAAACCCACTTTACCAAGGAGAAATTTTTTCGTCACCCTTCACGTTACTTTACACGGACTTTTAAGCATTATAGCGTCCATTTTCCAGAGTGAGAGGCCTCTCCAGAGTTCGCGGTTCCCGTGGGCCCTCTGCACTCCGCAGTCACGATTGTCGTTAAGTACGCAAGTTACCATACATAAACGATTTGTTTCCAGTTGAAAATCTCTGAAAACGTTCATGTTCTTACCCTTAATGCACCTCACCACTTACTTTCGTGTTACATTTACATTAAAAGGCTTCTCGAACACTTTGCCTTGCTTTGATATCAACAGCTGCGAAAAGCAGGAGGATTTTGTGCTTATGAACAAGCGGTATTTTTTCATTTATTAATTATTTTCCAAGAACCACAGCCAAAATTGGCATCCTAGTTCTATTAATTTAAAGCTTTTTATCACAGAATTTCTTTTCTCTTTTACCAACTATTTGAATTTCAAAGTAACTCACATTCTAAAATACTTATTTACGATTATATTCATTCAAAGTATTGACATGATTTCAAATTCATTTAGGTTTTTTTTAGAAATTAATTTTCCGAACAACATGTTTATTATTATTCATTCTTCCAGACTAGATTTTTACCATACAGTTATTATAAAACAATCACGGTGAGCCTCAACCAACTTTAACCGAAAGATCCTTGAAGTTAGATGATATTTATTGGATATTATTTTAGGTTGCCATAAAAATATCTTTCAACAAAAAATATCCCAATACAAAAAATAAAATGTTCAAAATGTTAAGCTTTTATTTTTTAATTTTTAAAATCATGCGATCATCATTTAGTTATAAGCTGAAATGAATCGGTGTTTAGAAAAATGTTTGAACAACTTTTGCTACCATAAAAGTTTTTTTTTTTTAATCAAATATATAAACACACCTCTGTAGATTATACAGTTCTTATTCTGGAACAAAATTTCATGATAATTTTTTACTCAGCTTTTAAGCTAAAAAAGCCTATTATATTTAAAATCAAAAAATTGCAAAAATAAGAATAAAAATTGTTTTTTGAAAAAAGCACTCCCACTTCTTTGTGGATTCGACAGTTATAATTTTACAAAAAAAAATTGTAGAACTGTTTGACTCTATATTTCATATTTTACAATCCCTGTGTAAAAAAATATTTTACTAAAATTTTGTTTGACAGTCCAAATTTGAAATGTTGAATAAAGAGATTCCACGATTATTTTACTTTGTTGTGCAAAATATGAGCATACTATGTAAGAATTATATACCGCAAAAAAAATCTTGTAATGACTTTTTTAGGTTAAAGTTTGTTGAGGCTCACTGTGCAATGTAAGGGAAATACATTCAATTTCTAAAACTTGAATTCAACTTTTTCCAGTTGAAAAGTGCATTAACATTGATTATGAAGAGTCATGAAAATTTCGATCTTCATTTATACTGATTATATAGAAATTATTTATCTTCCTTATGCTACCCCAGTTCGTTCTGAAGTATAAAACTTAAATTTTGCATTAGTTTAAATAGTTAAAGGATCCCCGGGACATAGGGGCATACGTGCTAAAACGCATATTTTCAGGAGACATATAAAATTGTCTAACTTTAACGCCTCGAATTTTTTAGAAAACATTTGACCTTTAAACCAGAAAACATGAATTTTTAAGAAAATACTTGAATCCTGAAACTTAACAGATTAATTTTCAGTCAAATTGTTGAAAAAAGACGAATTTTTCAGAAGATAGTTTGAATGTTCAACACAACTGTCGAATTTTCAACCAAAAAATATGACTTCAACAAAATAATTAAATTTTTAACCAAATAGTAGAATTTTTAATCAACATAATTACTATTAGAATATTAGACTCAATTAATATTATAATAATATTAATATTAATATTAGCCTTTTCAACCAAAAAAGAAGACTAAGAATACAATGAAAGTATTTAAAAAAATGTCAAGCCAAGAAGACCAAATTTTTAGAAGACAGTTGCATTTTCAATACGCAAATTTTTTTTTGACCAAAAAATTCACTTTTAACCAAGAAAGATAACTTTTCTACAAAAAAGATTAATTTTCTATCCAAAAAGAAGAATTTTCTATCCAGAACAGTTAAGTTTTCGATAAAAAAATATGACTTTTTTAGAAAATAGTTGAATTTTCAAGCAAATAGTAGAATTTTTTTACCAAAAGAGATGAATTCTGAATCCCAATAGTAGCAGACTTTTTAGCCAATAAGATTTAACTTTCAACCAAAAATAGTTGGATTTTTGTATTGGGTTCTATTAATTCAGTTCGCAAGTAAGCGAAAAAACCGAGAAAAATGGAAGTTTCTTGCAAACAGGGGGAAAAGGGGAAAAGATGGGAATAGGGGAAAGAGTGTGAAATCTGATATATATGTTTGTAAGAATATAAATGTAAAAAAGGGAAGAACGAGTTTTTGAAGAGAATTGTTCATCAAAGATTTAAAGTTGGTTTCCAAGTCAGGAGTCTGCGTCAAGAACTCCCTGATTAATGCCGGAATGTGTTGTTGTTGCATTTGCTTCTTTTTGCATGCAACAATTTTCCTCAGCAAGCTACGGCTTGGCTAAGGATATCGCGAGATCAAAAGTTTCTAGTTCGGCTTTGGCCACGCGCACATTTGCATATAAATACAAGTCTGCACGGAGCCGCTGGGAAGAGTTTCGTTGCGAATAGTAAAAGCGAAGGTGCACACCTTCAACTTATATTTGGATAGTTAAAATGTGTTGTAGAGTCACCCTCGACCCACGCAACTCTCCTGCCCCTTGAGAGCTTTTCAACCCTCCCCAAGCTTCTCTGCGATCGCGAATTCCCTAGACATTATACCTAACAGCATTTCAAAATATCTCCCTACTTCTACTACCTCTAAAAGTCTAAATATTCCTTTCTTTTATTCAATTATTAATTTTTTTAGCTCCAAACATCCCTCTTAAACAGAAAGTCTATCTTTCTCAGGATATTTTATTCTCTTAATATTTATATTGCACTGCATTTTAAAATAGAATATTAAGGGAGTGTTGCTCGGACTAGGAATTCGAGAATTTGCACCCTGCCTACCCGCCGGATGATTTTAAATTCCCCGTTTTCTGCCGGGAACTTAGTCACTTAATTATTTACAAACTGATAAAAGCACAATAGTTTATTTTAATGTATAATATTCGTTTCAAGGTTAATGTAACTATCGCAAAATAATGCGATTCCGCAAAATAATGCTCTTATGTTCATTTTCAAGACATTTTATACTTCCCATAAGCAATAAAAAATTATCTTTTTTATACAAAAGAAAATAATGACAAAACACTACAACCATTTAATATGTGGACATTAGGGTGGAATTTAAATTCTAAAATTAACCGGGCCGTTTGAGCTATTATGGCTATATTATGGCTATTTTTTATTTACAGTTTTTGCTAGTGAACAATAATAAAAAATTAGAAATTAACCAATTTTTTTGGATTGAGTTAAACGCACACTTTTTTTGTGAAAAAGTTGAATATGTCGAACCTCAAAACTACAGTTTAAACCTAAGAAACAGGTCATTATTTTGCTTTCTTTGGAAAAAAATGGTTTGTGTTTAAAACGTTTCAAAATCGTCAAAAAAATCCAAAATACAAAAATTCCGAAATAACGAAACAAAAATTTTCCGGAAAAGCAAAATGATAACAGGTTTCGTTCGTTCAAGCTTAAGAAATTTTAGGTGCGACATATTAAATTTTTTACAAAATGTTTACAAAGGATTTAATCTAAAAAACATGTTTTTGCACATTTTCCGAAAATTCCAAATTAGGCAAAAAAACTTTTTCCAATTTTTTATTCTTCATCATTGTTCACTAGCAAAAACTGCATCCACAAAAAAATCGTCATAATTCTTGAAACGATAGAATTTTTTTTTTTAATCTTCAAATAAAAAAAGAGAAAAGAAGATATTACCCTATTTAACAATTTCTTTTGTACTTTTTTCGGATGCAAATCGACAATTTTTCCCCCTCAGATCAAACAATTCGCTTAATTTGAGTATTTTCAGTCCGCCCTAGTGAACATCCATTTCTTGATATTTAAAAAATGTTAATTTTGGACTGTTAATTTTATTAGTTCCGAGTTGAAATTTTTCTCTTGAACACACTTAAAGATATCTAAATTCTGAATAAGGTGATGGGAGGATGAAGTCATTTTGTCAATTTTTTAAGATGCTATTGTAAAAATACTTCAAATTAGGTTTTCTTAAATTTTAAATCATAACCAAAACAATAAACATTTTTCAATGTTCTAGAGCTTATTTTAAAGGTAAATGTTTGTAAAATTGCAGTAACTTGTCAGAATAATTATAAAGGGATTTGCTTGCATGGTGCATGAAATTAGTAAAAATATTTATTAGTTTGATTTTTATTATTATTTTCCTACAAATGAGATGACTGTCAATTTTTCCAATTTCTTGCACAACTCAAGAGAAAATTGCACAATTATGTTGATTAGTTTTTCCAATTCTTTAAAAATTTATATTTAAAATGAGCCCAAGAACATTGAAAAATGTTTACAATTTTAGATTTTATTTTAAATTTATAAAATCATTAAACATTACAATTTTCACGATTTTTACAATAGCTTCCTAAAAATTGTATAAAATAAATTCACCCTTGGCTTATTTTATTCAAAATTTAGCTTCCAATCTCTGAAGGAAAAAAAATCTAATGTCTGAATTAATAAAAATAACGAATTATTCAATCCCAACAAATGGGTGTCTCCACATACTAAGTGATTGTAGTGTATTATGTTCTATGTTCCAAAACGTTTGATTTAATATGCGATGACTGATGCAAGGAATATTAAAGCCTGTTAGAAGATTTTTTAATATTTGGATGAACCACATCAACGCTTTGTTTGTTTTTTTTCTTCCGAAAAAATAAGAGTAATAAAATTCCTATTAAAACATTTTTAGTATGAATTTCATTACAAACGAGAAAAAAATCCTGGTCACTTAATTAAATTGTGAATTTTCCCCAGTGAACAAAATTCTCGGTTTAAAAATCTGTTGCGAAACATGAGGAATGAAAAAGATATATAAAAATTAAAGCGATTTCTTTGAAAATTTTTCAATGATAAATTCTCGAAATACCACTTAGTTCAGCACGGAATAGTTTATTTTTTATGCAAATATTTCTGTAGACAAGAATGTTGTTTCTCGTAAGAAGAGAAATATCTTCTTTTTTTCTGAAGCCGTAGGTATAATGTAACATTTTCTAAATTGTTAAGATTATACTTAAAAATTTATCTCGGAATCCTTTTATCTCAAAATTATAAAAAAGTTTACAGATCAAATTTGAAATTATCATTTTTATAAATTGAAACTTTAGTCCTTATATTATGAAAGTTTTAATTTAATAATATATATGAAATTTTCAGTATTAAAACGATGTTTAAATACTGAGCACTTAAAATATGAAATAAATTGGTCATCTATGAGATAAATTTCGACAATTTTATGGAGCCAAATTGAAAATTGACAATTTTCAAACTCTTCCCAGCTTGACATTTTGAAATATTAAACGTTTAACTTTTGAGGTTATCAAATTTTTATGAATAAAATAATTGCTCAAGTTTGAACTCTTCGAAATTGGAAAATGTCAAATTAAAATGGTTAAAATTTGCAATTGGTCATTTGTGAACGTTTTAATTTGAAAATTATCAAATTTACACAATTGTAACTGTCTTCCACGATTTCAATTTTTAATTTTTCCTATGATAATTTTTACACCATGAAAGTCAAAAATGTAAAATTGTTTACTTTCTCAGGTTTCGAATTGAAAACTTTTCAATTGTAACCGCTCAAAACTATTTGAAGTTCGAATATTGTAAATATTAAATTATTATTTCATTTCATTTCATGATTTAATATCATTTTAATCTAGAAACTCTAAACAGTAAAACTCTGCACGCAACGTTATTTTTTTCAATTGTTTCGCGTTCTTTCATGCAGAATATATTTACGTAGAGTTTTTAAAATCATCGTGTTTTGCAGAACTTGAAATTTGACATTTATCATTTGTCCGATTTTAATTTTAAATAATTCCGGATTAATACAGAATTCTCATTGACTTACTTATTTTAGGGTTTCCAGTATCTCACCAAAGACCTTCCATTCCGAAGTATGAAAGGTAAACTTGCAGCCTATTTAAACTTTCAAAAACTAGAACTTTGGAATTGACACTTAGACTTACAAATTGAAGACGGCGAATTGTGAGCACGTCTAATTGTCAGAAGTGGAATTAAATGTGAGGAAATTACCTACCGACGAGTCTAATTTAAACTGCAATAAATTACATCTATTTAAAAGGAGATTAAACACGAAGTAGATTAATTTGAAAAGTAAATCGTAAGTATAATTGATTAATATACTGGGAAGTTCTATAATAGAATCCTTTAACATATTATTTTATCGCGAAGATAGCACCATACAATTCTTGGAAGCAACTCGCAATAAAAAGTAAGCAAACAGGGCAAACACTGTTTGCGATCTGCTTGCAAACGTTGAACTCAAGTTAAATATGAAAATGAAAATGACGGAACACTCCGCCTGCATGATATGCACAACTACCTATTACATATCTTTTAAATTTCTCGAATCCTTATCTGTCTCCTGCTCTGAACTCTTTTCAACAAGCGAGGACTTTAATTATCAAATTAATTTTTAATTATAAAATCCAATTATATGTTCTTTCATAAAAGATCTGTTCATGAATTTTCACTTGAAAGAAGTTTCTATTAAAAACTCAATAAGGTTCTCTCAGAGATTTAATAGGTTGGAAAACAATCTGTTTACTTAAATATATATCATATTTCTGCAATTACAAGAGAAATTTCTTATTAAATGTATAGAATTAAACTACAAAAATTTCTTATTATTGAAAATATTGAAAATGGAAATAATTGTGTTATATTATTAATAATTGAATTTGTACTTTCATAAGGAAAAAAACTTCTGAATTTTATGCGGAATTAATAAATTTTGTGGCCAAGGAGAATTTTTTTTCATAAAATCGGCTTCTATGAAAAAACGAGATCTATAAAATTATCTCTTGCTCTTTTACAATATTTTGCATCATTTATGAGAAAAATTCCAAAATTATATTTTTAGGAAAAACAATTCTCCCGGCGTCAAGAATGGTTCACTCAGAATAAAGCACATGCAAGTTAAATTTAATAGCGAAAAATACTCTATCAGACGATTTTCGGATTCATTGGGAACGATTCTTACATTTTTAGACGGTTAATTTATAACGCGCACACATAAAAACGAAATGTAATATTTACAGCGATTTCAGAGTAATCTTTACCTGCAACAAAAATTAACTTCACGTGTTAAGATTTAACACCCCGTGGGAAAATTCTTACCATGTCAACTGTATTAAATCTTGTTTTATTTCGATGCGAAAAAATGCAGCATTATCTGCTTGAAAATCAACCGCAACAAAAATTCACTTCTGTTTCTTCTGTGCATGCATTAACTACGTTCTTATTTATACTTTCTTGTATAAACAAATTGTTTTAAAACATATGAGCGTGAAAAAAAAGGAATCTCTTTATAAAGAAATGTTAGAATCAAGAATTTTGAAAGGTCTATCACATTCACGAGGATAGAATGTAGTGTGCAAAGTGCATTTCTTTAACTGGCACGAACATAACTGTTACAGAATAAATAATAAAATGCTGTTGTCAATTTTATGGACCTTAAATCGTATCACTTTTCTAATTTTATGACATAATAGATCGCCGAACGTGCTCTGAATGCAGTGGCGTGCTCGGGGGTGCGTTCTAATAATGGCTGTGCTCAAGTACCCAAGGCAGTTGCTTGAAGACTGGAAAGACGATAACAAAGAGCAAGAAAAAAGGGCTACAAAGAGTAGGTACTTCTCCCTATCTATTATTTACTTATTTTCCCCGTGGGCTCAGGTGGTGTGCGCCTTTAATAGTGACATCAATGGAGCCTACACACCCGGGAACGAGCATTTTATTGGCAGAATTAAGAGCCTTACGATGGCTTACACTTTAATTAAGAGCTGCCTTCTTATTTAACAACGGATTTAATATGTCCAGCCGATCAACCCAGATTTCCTTTGTCCCTACAACCATTTTTCAATTATCTTTTACCCATGATTGCAAACTGCTTTTAAAAACTGAGATTTCTCTTCTAGGATAACATGGCCAAGTGAAATCATTGTACTCACTCTTATTTGTGGGAAATTATCTTGAATGCTTACCTGTAACAAAAATGAAATGATTAATTAATAACGAGTTTCTATTTCAAACGGACTGGGAATTGTTTTTACAAATGTCAATTCATCTCTTGACTGTATGCCCTAATTTAAAATAGTACAACTTTATAGGTTTTGTTCCATTTTGAGCGTTTCCAATTTAAAATATGTTTAAATTCAAAAGCTCGCACAGATTGAAATTGAAAAGTGCACGGCAATAGGAATCAAGTGCCATTTATTCGACATGGGGTTTATTAAGCTAAAAAAACTGAAAAAAATCGAATACATATAGCGATTTAATGTTATTATCGTCGAATAAACATTCGTTAATTATACCACGACCGGACAATCTTTTTAATAATATCGTGGATGATAGCCGGAGTGACTTTTTAAGAAATTCGTAGTCTTTTGCATATGAAAAAAGGATACTCTTATAATTAATTTCATCCACAATCTAAGAGATTCTAACTTCCAAAAAAATTCGAGATATACCATATGATGCTATGATCGTCGAATAAACACTCCTCAATTACCAAAACCAGAAGATTTTTTCAATGGTATCGTTGATCACAGCCTAAGTGATCTTTAAAGATACTCATAGCCCTTCGTACATTAAAAAGGACACTCTTATAAACAAATGCTTCCATAATCTAAGAGATTTTATCTTTTCATAGTAGTTCATACCATTTGATGCTACTATCGTCGAATGAACATTCCTCAATTACCAAGATTATATAAAAATGATACTCTTATAAGCTATTTCATTTATAATCAAAGAGATCTTAACTTTCTAAATTCGAGATACCATTGCATGCTATTATCGTCGAATAAACACTCTTCAATTATAAAAACCGGACGATTCATTCGATGGTATCGCAGATAACAGCCTAAGAAAATGTTGGAAGACTCCAATTTTTTCGTATATTCAAAAGGACACTCTTATAAACAATTTTATCCATAATCAAAGAGATCTTACATTTTCAAAGTGGAGCTATACAATTTTATTATATTAACGTCGAATTAACACTCCTCAATTGTACCAAGACCGGACACTTTTACGATAATATGGTAGATAGCCTACGTGATTTTTTAAGACACTCATAGTCTTGTGTATATCAGAAAGATACTCTTATAAGCAATTTCATTTATAATTAAAGATATTTTAACTTTTCAAATTCTAAATACCATTGGATGCTATTATCGTTGAATAAAAACTACTAATAACTTCAGGATCTTATATTGTAAAAGTTTAAATTCAATAATACATATTGAACTTTTAGAATTAAAACGATGTTTAACTATTGAACACTTAAAATATTAAATAAATTGGTCATCTATGAAATAAATTTCGACAATTTCATCGTGTCAAATTGAAGATTGAAAATTTTAAAACTCTTCCAAGGTTAAAATTTTCAAATATTAAACGTTTAACTTTTCATGTTATCGCATTTTTATGCATAAAGTAATTTTTCAAGTTTCCACTCTTCGAAATTGGAAAAAATTAAATTAGAATACTGAAAATTTGCTATTAGTTATTTGTGAACGTCAATTGTTTAGCGCCCTTTCATGCAGAATTTACTTATGTAGAGTTTTTAAAAGTAAAATGATAAAAAATGACTAAATTGGCCGTCGGGTAGAGAATTTACCTCTAGATAGTCATCGTGTTTTGTAGAACTTGAAATTTTACATTTATCAAATTCGTCTGATATTAATCCAAGAAATTTTAACCTTCCAAGCGAGGGGTCAACAACTCGAGAAGTCAGGTGTACACCTTTACTGAAGTCACTGGCGTGAAGACACTTGAATTCACAAGAAGTCACTGAAATCACTTAAAGTCAGTGTACACTCCATCGGTCGAGTTGTGTACCCCTAGCTTTCAAGTCGAGATATACCATTTGATGCTATTATCATCGAATGAGCACTCTTCAATTAACAAGGCCAGACGATTTATTCGATGGTATCGCAGGTAACAGCCTGTGTCATTTTTTTAGACACAAGTCGTATTTTGTATATCAAAAAAAGGACACACTTTTAAACAATTGCACTCACCATCCAAGAGATTATAATAACGTTTCGAAGTCGAGATGCACAACTTAATGCTATTATCGCGAAATAAACATTCGTTAATTATGAAAAGACAGGACGATTTTTTTCGATGATATCGTGGATAACACTCGCAGTCTTTTCTCTATGAAAAAGGACACTCTTATAATCAATTTCATCCATAATCGAGATTTTAACTTTTGAAAGTTGAGCTATACCATTTGATGATATTATCGTCGAATAAACACTCCTCATTCAACACGACCGGATGATTTTTTCGATAATATCGTAGGTAACAGCCTGAGAAGTTTTGGTCTACTTTAAATGTACGAATCCTGTTTTTCATAAATTAAAATAAATTTAAGAAAATTAAGTTACCACAACTAAATTTTCACTTAATTTTTCGAAAACTTAAGATACGGCTTCTTGAAATTATCAGAAAATTGTGAAAATTTCTAACAGTGTACGCCACTGTCGTCTTTCATTCGAGATTCGCGTAAAGCTGCGCGTTTCTTGATCTTTTTTTTCGGCCGAGAAAAAGTATGAAATCATCTTCATTCACAGACAGTATTATTTGCCGAGGGTTGAGGTAGCGAAGATTTTTTCCCTTTTTTCACTCGAAAGAATAAAGGGGGAAGGAGCGGGAGGGTAGGGTGGAGGGGGGGGGGAGGCAGAGAAGCAATTCTATAATTTTTTCTTCCGTTTCTGGTCCACTCTCTTTTATTTTAATTTCGACCTTTACGTGCATACGCTTAGCAGAGCAAAAACCGCGCACGAATGCTTATTTGTAGCAACTACGGCTGTATCTCCGTCGTTGTTTCTGCACTTTTATACATCAGGAAAAGTAGCCCCGGGCGATTAAAAAGTTTCATTAACGCTGGCGTCAGTCTCTCTCTGTCCGAGGAAATGGAATGCAATGCTTCTACCACGCAACACTGTCCGGTCAATTTCATCCAAGCGCCATGAATTTTTTTGCCACCGAATCCCAGTCGATCGCGAGTGGCGCGCTACTCTCACGAAGGGTGAAACTGAACGGTCGGAAAAAATTCTAGTGCCAAGCTCAGGGGTGGATCTAGCTGATGCCCTTGGGCAGTAATCAGTAGCGTTCCACAACAACTGGCAGGTAATTTAATTCGCAAAAAAACTGAAAGGCTCAGACGATAAAAGGAAGAGCGTAATTGAAATATTTTTCGAGAAATTGATTACATAACGCGACCGAGACAATGAAACTTTTTCGCCGCAAGCCTCTTGAATTTCTCATTTTCTGGTAAAGCAAATTTGATTCTGAGGCTGATTGAAAAGTTAGGCAATTACGATTTGGGAACACAAATTTACTTATAAAAAAGATATCTGTTGTTGCAAAATATATAGCTAACTTTCTGTGGAATTTTTATAATTATTATATTATTTACTATATATAATAATCTGCCATCCAATTATTAATGTTTCGCTCGATTTTCGCGTGTTTTTTATATCGCGACTTTTTAAAAATGGTGCTGAAAAATTTGAAAATGTTGACAATGTTGTAGCTTGAAATTCAAATTTGAAAACTGCAGGCCAATTTCACTATTAAATATCTCAAAATGACAAAATTTTATATTGATATCCTTGATAGTCAGATACAAATTTATAATAATTTAAAATTTAAATATTCTAAAATCTATGGTTTTAATTTTAGTTAGTTTTAAATTTAATAATTTTAGATTTATATATTTTAAATTGTTTGCTTTCAATTTTAAACGTAAAAAACTGTCTGGTTGTTTAAACTCTTCGAAATCGTAGAATATCAAATTCAGAACAATGCAAAATTGAGACAATAATTTCTCAAGTTCAAGCCTTAAAACATATGAGATTTGAGAACTAGGTACTACAAACACAAACATCAGTTAATTAATTTCTAATTTTATTTTTTATTTTTTATTTTAAACACTTTTAATTTCAAAATATTCAATTTTAAAGGATTTCATTTAGAAATGACACCAGTTCAATTCCTTCTCATTCCATTTGAAATATTGTCCTTTTTTTAAATTGCGCCTAATTTAAAAGTGATTTGGAACGTTTTCAATTTAAAATCGTTCAATACATTTTTTTAAGTTTTAAATGCTTCAGATTCGAAATTATTAATTATTTTTTCAAACATTTGAAAAAAAACTTAATACACTGGAACTTGGAATTAAGAACGGTTTCGGGCTCGGCTCGCATTGGTCTTGATCCTATCTCCAGACCGTCCGAACGTAAACAGACATGGGCGCATGAATCATTTCTGTCGGATTTGCGCGGATGACGTAACCTGATGCAACTAACGCGCGGAGAGTGCCGCCCTCCGGCTTGTTTGTCACGATTCACTGAGCAAGCCTCCCTTGCCCCGCACATCACGAAACCGCCCCGGCATTAATTCTCGGAACGGCGTAAATCCGAAATGCTTCAATCCAAGTTCTAGTGTATTTTAAACTTTGTTCAACAATGGATTTTTAAATTGTTTATACTTTTAACGTTAAAAATAAACGCGCAGCGCGCGCGTGCATTTCCTGCTAGTTAAATAATAATTAATATTAATCAAATTTATCTCTTCCCTGAATATTATATTAAATTTAAACTTTCGCAGAGTTGGAATGACGCCATTAGTGAGCAGAAAGTGGAAAGTAAATTTCCTGATTGTTCGTGAAAAAAGCCTCGAGTTCACTTGATGCGTTGTCTTACGGACAGACAATGTCTCGCGCATTTTCCACGCACCTTCAAAGCGATGGAAGATATCGCGTTTCCCGAGACTCGCAAAATAATTAACTGCCTGTCACTGGAAATTTAAGAACGTTTGTTTTACTTAAGAACGCTCTGGCTTCCAACTCTCCAACAATTTCTCAGCGTACACGCTCAGGAAAATATAATCTGATATCTTATTAGCTTATGCACTCCGAGGATTTATTACAGACTTTCCGACGAAGATTCTCTCGAGTCGTGTTGATTCTTCTCGCCCAGGTTTTAACGAAATACCAATATTGCATTGAGGTGTACGTTTGTCACCAACACGAGAACTTCCACTTTCAAACTTTACGCTCCTGCAATAAAACTGGTCGTAAAAACGCTTCGAGATTGCAGACTGATCGTTTCTCTCCAGGCACGTCAATGTTTGTTTATTTACTTCGTTTTATGCACTTCCAGATTTTTCACACAATTATTTAACGTAACATATTTGAATTATTGGATACTATACGACAGGGTTGCTGCAAAATCCCAATTCAAAAATGCCCTCACTTTCCCTGACAGTTATATTTTTTTTAGGTATAAAAACAGCCTTACATCTAGGAGATCAATAATGTTAATGTAAAAAATGCTTGTTTCTAAATTTATGTTAAAGACTTTTATAGAAAACAGTCATATGGAATT
Source organism: Andricus grossulariae (assembly GCA_011634705.1). NCBI lineage: Eukaryota > Metazoa > Arthropoda > Insecta > Hymenoptera > Cynipidae > Andricus > Andricus grossulariae. The sequence continues at coordinate 11,106,531 of JAABKJ010000755.1, forward strand.
TTAAAGGGATCATCACAAATTACATAAGATGATTTGGGGAGGAACGGTTTAGTCAAATTTTACTGTTTATTATGAGGATTTAGTTAAAAAATTATTTTGAACAAAAAAAAACGCATTTTCAGCAAAATATTGAAATTTTCAATCAAAGAGGTGAATTTTCATCCAAGAAGATTAATTTTCAGACCAAAAAAAGACTAATGTGCATCAAAATACATGCATTTTTAACCAAATAGTTGAGTTTTCAACTAATTCTGAATTGAAAAACTGAATTCTTAATGAAAAGTGCAATAGTAGATATTTCCACCAAAAAAATATTATAATTTTTAATCAAGAACAGTTGAATTCCACCAAAAAATATGAATTTTCAACAAATTAGTTGAATCCCCAACCAAAAAGGATCAATTTTCGAACCAAAAAGGGGACTATTCAACAAAAGATTTCAATTGCCAAGCAAGAAATATTTTTCAATCAATAAAGAAAAATAAATCTGATATAAAAATGTTGAATTTTTAAGCTAAAAAGATGGATTTTCTAGAAAAAATGGTTATGTTTTCAACCCGAAAATATGAATTTTTAACAAAAAAAGGTTAGTTGCCAACAGAATTATTGAATTTTGAACCCAGAAGAATGGGCTTCCTACCAAAATAATTTAATTTTCCATCCAAAAAAAGGTGAGTTTTTTTATACGAAATAAATGAATGTTCAATTAATAAAGATAAAATTTCAAGCAGAAATGGAAAAGTTACATTTTCAGTTTAAAAAATTTATTATTTACAACAAAAAAACGAATTTCCAACTCATTTTAAACCAAATAGTGAAATTTCCTACCAAAGAGATAAATTTTCTACCCAAAAATGCCAATTTGCAACAAAATACATGAATTTTCAACTAAAGAAGATACATTTTTTACCAAAAATAAAATAATTGAATTGTCAACCAAAGAAATTAATTTTGAACCAAAAAGATGAAGCTTCATCTAATGAGTTTACTTTTCTACCAAAATGAGGTTACAAGCGACAGAATATTTAAACTTAGTTGTAAGTAATGAATTCATCTACAAAAAAATGGTAAAAGAAAGGAAATATTCGTTTGAAACCTATTTAAGGGAAGAGTCGTTTAAAAGCTAGCATATCCAAATAGACCCGTCACTAGGTAGTTTTATGTGAAAATAAGTATACAGTTACTTGCAGTAAAAAAGAATACTTAAAAATTTTAAACTTTAGGTTCAGAAATGAACTCAAATTAAGCCAAAATTTATCTGGATTCAAGTGAAGTTCATTTAAGAAAACGTATGATTAAATTCTGAAATTCAGATATTGGCAGGAACTGAGTAAAAAATTTAGTTTTTTGGACATTTTTTATACAAAAAAATGATATACATTCTTTCGTGAGCCTAAAAAACATGTTCTGTTCTAATAGTTCAAAAATTCAAAAGATGGCTTGTCAAAATGAGTTTTTTTTAATCTATTTTTTTTACAAAAAATCATACTTTTGAGGTTTTCTGCTAGACCTTACAATTATTTTGGATTGAATTCGGTGTATTGGCCTGGATTTGAGCATCTAAATTTCAACCCTCATGATATAAATTTCAGAATTGAATCTTAAATTCAGACAAATTTTACTTAAACGCAGATGAATTTTGTTTACCTAAATCAACCAATTTTACTGAATTGAATGCCCAACATTTTAAGGGACATAACAGAAAGTCTGGGGTTGATACTTGCTGCCTGTATTTTTTGCCATTTTTTTTAACCCTTCGATGGAACAATTCTCGGCGCGTAACATAGCTGGCATACTGGGGTCCTTTTGACCCCAAGCGAAAAAGGCTTCCCGCAAAGAGCCAATTGGTTATTTTGAGTAGCTGAATTTTTTACACACTCTTGAATAGTTACATCAAAGAATGCTGTGGGTTATTAAGTACAAAATTTATTTTTAATATGAGAAAAAGATTGTAGAAGTTAAAACATAGCGAAAAATTCAAATGTTGAAGGGATTTAAATAAGGTTCAAAAATGCCTGGGGTCTTTTCGACCCCAGTGTGCCAGAGAAGGGTTAATTCAATTTTTTTTATTTTAATTGACTATTCAATTTGATTAAATCAAGCCAAAATATTCATTTTTAACCATTATTTTAATCGAAGTGTCTCGTCGTCCTGAAATTCGGTATGACGAGTCCAATATTTGTCATAAGCTTTGCTAGTCGTCCCGATAACTCGGGACGACTAGTCCATACCCTTTTCCAACTCCCCCAATTTTTCAGGACGACTAGGCACAGCCTATTTTAATATGAATTTTTTTTTTTTAACGTTTAACACTTTGACTCCCAAAAAAGTTTTTTTTTGCAGAACATTCTTATTTTTTTCCATTCAATTGAACATTTATATTTTGGTTATTATCATTTTCATATGAGATGAAAACTAAATATACAAAAATAGTGGATAGAATAAGAATAAAATAAATATTTAAATTTAAATAAACAGCAAAATAAAATGATATAAAAATATAATATAGATAAAAGACATTTTTTATGTTTATTAAAATATTCATGTTTTTTATTAGAGTAATAAGGGGTTGTTTTTTTTTACAAAAAATTGCATGAGGAGAAGTATATAACATTTTTTCTTGTAAATAATCCAAAATTGAAAGATAAGGCTAGTATAAAAATTTGATTGTACGTTTTGCATGATATGCAAATAAATCATACTTTTACCATGCACTTATCAGTCGTATCCTTTGCATTAGTAAAAGTCGTAAACATTGAAAGAAAAACATTTTTTCATATTAAAATAATTGTTAAAAATGAATATTTTGCCTTGATTTAAATAACGTAATAGTCAATTGTAGAAAAAAATTAATGATCTAACCAGTGGCCGAAAGACGTTCGCCTTGCGGTCCAGGTAACGTGCATGGTTTTTTAATACCAATTTTTATTGGTAGTAGTACAGATCGAAACAAAATTGCGAATGGTGTTGCTTCCCCTTGTGAAAATCAGTTATATTTTGCTAATTCAAATTTACACATTTCCTAAGATATTATACTAAGTAAAAATTAAGTTCATTGCAGGATTGAAATAGTTCTAGCAAATATTTGATCTAGATTCACAAGACTCGGAAATAAAAGAATGTATTAATTTTTTTTCGGATCAGGAGGAAAAAGGAGATTCATAATCGTTCAAATAATCCCGATATAATGATATATGTAAGGTCATTAAAGTTGTGCGATGTACGTGCTTACGACGATGGCAGTTAACGTGCAAGGGGAAACGATTCTGGAGGATTTAGTGATCCGACCACCTGGGCGCATTCGGTGAGTGAGTTCGACTGATTAAGCCAGACTAACCAAGCCTAACCTAACCCGTTTCCGATGGAGTCCTCTAGCACTGCACTAGGGGAACCCTCTTAATCTCTGCTGCGATGCACTCTGGCTGTTATTTCTTCATTTAGGTTCGTTCGCAGCCCAGCATGCATTTGTTCCTTGCATTCTCCGGTACTAAGCGTGAGAAACGGACGCACTAGTACTTGAGACCCAACGTCACCAATTAAGCTGATTGAGAGCAGAATTCTTCGCTTATTTGCAACGTCGAAAGAAAATTATTTCATCTTCCTAGCTTCTCAAATGATACCTTCATTTCATGAAAAAACTCTTCTTAATTAGGGATAATGACCTTTCTTGGCCGTTAACTACTTGCTAGATAGTTTATCTTTTTTATAGATACTTTCATGTGGTCATATTTATTAAAGTGAGACTCTAGTAAAGACTTTAGCACTTCTAAAACAATTTTGTATTCAGGCTCTTTCATAATTTATCTTGTACTGCTATTTAAAAAAATTTAATGTGAAATTAATGGATAATACTGAATGGAGGGGGGGGGGGGTAATTTCAATGGATTTTAAAATGATTTACGTATAAGTATTGCGATTTTAAAAAAGAGATGCTTTTTGATTAATTATATGGAGTTCATACATTTTTTTCGGACTTCGAAGTTTGACAAACTGACAAATGTGTAATGAAATACACATTGAAAGATTTTTGAAAACCATTTTATAGTATTTTGAGTGATTACTTTAAAAGTGTGTAAAGTGTACTTTTATATTTAACTCAGGAAAAATATCCATAAACTGTTCATTTTTTGTCGGAAATTTATTGATAGCTATAAATTTCATTTCAATGTACCTTAAGATAATCCGTCCTGCCAATAAGTCAATTCTATCAACCCATGATCATAAATTCACGTCTGCTGCTCCAAAAAAAATTTCTTTGATTTGGAAATGCGTCGACGGTACGATAATTTGCTATAAAAAAAAATGGCAATAAAATAACTATATTTATTACAAATAGATCACTGAATAAAAATTTAATTTAGGAGTAGAAATTTTCTAGTGAATTGAGAGGGGAGGAAATTGCTGAATATATTGGAGGAGATGGGATCGTTGATCTTAAACGAGAATATAGAGGGAGATGAGGAAGCAGAGTACACTCATACGGGGAAAAAGGAACAGTAATATACTATGTTATAGTTGACGATGAGGTAAGGAAAAACATAAGGAGGCGAGATATAGGGGAGTACGTAGACTCGGATCATCTCCATCTAATAGTGACGGTAGAGATGGGGAAGAGAGATGAGGGGAAACCAGCCAAAGAAAAGAATAAATAAAAAAAGAGTATGAAAAGATAATTAATTGGCCAGCAGAGAGAATAGAATATTTTCGGGTAAAAATAAAGATGGAGAAAATGGAAGAGGTAAATGGAAACGAGGAGATGGAAATAGTGATAGGAAAAGTAAAAAGAATATTATAGGATACAATGAAGAAAGATGTCAGCGAAGGGGAAAAAGAGGCAGCTGGGATGAATAATGTAAGGATAAAAAAAAGGAAATGAGAAAGGAATGAAGAAAATTGAGGAACGGGAAGAACAGTGCACTAGAAGACCAGCACGAAGAAAGAGTATGATGAATTATGCGATAGAAAAAAGAGAAGGAAAATAAAAGGTTTGAGGAGGATCGAGAACAGCCTAGCCCGGAGGAAGAAGTACGAAAAGTAGTGAATAGAAAGAAGGAAAAAGGGGAAAGAGTTACTCAGGATATTGAAATTGTAGAATGGAAAAAATATTTTATAGAACTGTTAGGAGAAGTGGAAAACAAAGAAGAAGATATTACAAAGGAAGAAATAGCGAAGGCGATAGAGTCAATAAAAGGTGGAAAGGCAGCAAGTAAAGATAAAATCCCGAATGAAGTTTGGAAATATGGGAGAAATTAATTGTAGGAGTGGGCGTGGATAATGTGCAACAGGGTATTGCTAGGGGAGGTTTGGCCAGAAATATGAAAAGAAGGGATAGTGACATCAATAGTGAAAAAAGAAAAAGGAAAGAGGTTAACGATTATATAGGGGTAACGTAAATTATATTAGAAGTAGAAAGATCAAAAGACAGAATGTGTAATGATAGCAATGTAATGGGAGCATGATAGCAATGTTCGTCGATTTTAAGGTCGCATTTGACTCATTGACAGAGATGAGATATATAAAACTATGGAGAAAAAGGGGATAAGAAGAGGTTTAAGGAAGAAAGTAGCAGAGATCTTAAGAGAGACAAAAAGTAAAATTAGGGTGGGAGAACAAATAGGAGATACTTTTTGATTGTCTAAGGGTGTAAGGCAGGGGTGTCCGCAAGTCCGTTCTTGTTTAATACATTAATTTGAAATGTAGAAGAGGAGATGAAAGAAAAAGGGTGGGGAGGAATAGGGCACGGGGAAGACAAAATATATTAACTGATGGAAAGAAAGAAAAGAATTTTTGAAGATCGACGAACAATAAATGGTATAAGGTGATAAAAAGAGAAGGATTGCCTAAATATCTGGAAAGTGAATGGGAGCTAAAGACATGCACAAAAATAGCTATATGGAGACTGGGAAAAGAAGTTAAAGAATCAATGTACTGGAAAAAGGATGAGAAGAGAAAATGCAGAGTATGTGATTGGGTAAAGGAGACATGGGAGAATGTATTGGCTAGTTATATAAGAGAAAGGAGAAGATGTCAAGAGAATGTTAAGAAAATTTTAGGGGAGGAGGGACTGGGGAAGAATGGATGAAGGAGGTAGAAAAAGCTAGAGGAGATAGAGAAGAATAAGGGAGTGTGGAGGAGAGAGCATGGAAAGCATAAGTGGGAAAGAAAGGAGGAGAAAAAGGATGCGGAACTCTCTCTCTCTCTCTCTCTCTCTGGTATGCTGAAACAATTCGAGAATAAGTTAGGAAGATAATTAGATAATAAGCGTTGTCAAAATGATGTAATAAAGATGTAAAGGAACGCAGGTTATGTAAACCATAAGGGGACATATATATAAAAAAGTAGAACTTTTATTACCTTTTAATTGAATGAGATTGATAGTAATTGAGAACGTAGTTTGTCAATGAAAAAATTTAATTATTGATTTTTTACTCATCGCTTGAGTAATTTTAAATCATAAAATAAATTCACTGGTTTGTGAATATCTATTAATGAAGCTCAATTAAGTTTCTGAAAATTCGAACTGTAAAAAAACCATGAATTAAAAACGAATATTAGAATTTTTTTCTAAGTGCCTAATTTACGTAACAAAATTCTTTAATTTGAGTTCAAATATGTAAAAAAGATTGCAAAAGATTTTCGTTAGCTAACAAATTTCGGAATTTAATAATAAATCGATGAAATCTAGACTATTAAGGAAGCCCACCAAAGCTGCAAGAAATCTTAATTAATTCTGAATATGTTAATAAAATCGATGGAGAGATGCGTGCAATTAGCACCTGTTGAACAAGATTTGCATGCAAAATATATCAAACCTCTTTGAGAAGAAGAGCGTGTATTAATTTCTTGAAAGGAATATCTTTAAAAATATTAAATATTAGTACATTGAAAAGAGGACCACCAAATTTATTAATCGTTAGTGCATCGTTTTTAAAGATTAGAATATTATATATTTTTTTAGTTAAGAATGAATTGCAATCTACTATCTATATTCCATGATGCACAAACTCCTGAAAAAAATTACCTGACAATTCCAGGTTTTTTCCAGGTGCAAACCTCTCTGAAAAATATTTAGGGGCTCCCAATCCAATTTATGCACAAAATTGTTTATTTGATTTTAATTGGCGTTCTTAATGGATTATTTTACTTTGGAATATATCGGTATTGTTTTATTTTTAGTGAAATGTATCACACAGATTTTAAAAAGAATTAAAAAAATATATATTTAGGGGTCTCTCAACCCCATTTTTGGAAATAATTGCTTATTTAATTTTAATTGTCGCTGTTAATTATTTTGCTTTCGCATCTAAAACAATGAAATGCATGTATTCTAAAGTAGAATAATCCATTAACAACAGCAATTAAAATATAGAAAACAATTTTTTTGTAAAAATTGGCCTGGGAGGCCGTTAAATTTTGGGGCATTTTGGCACAACAATCTATAGGAGAGCCATTCTATAAAAAAAATTAAGTCTTTTTGGATGACCCTATTACATATATTAATTATTACCATCGTATATTTGAATAAAGTATTGATACTAAAAATATAATTATTAATTGCTTAAATTTGTTCCTTAAGTCCTAATAATCGTGAAACTTGGTCATAATTTGAATATACTGTATAAAAAAAATTAAAGTAACATTAAATGATAAAACCCATTTCTTTTAAGCATTTGATAGTATGAAATGGAAGTTTCAATTAATACAAATTAGATAAAAAGCAAGAAAATGGTTGTCATGATTACTGAGACGTTTACCTTATTTAACATACTAACACTACGAATATAAGATATTTTACTAAGATTAGTGAAAGCGATAAAAAGAAGTTTGTTCACACCCGAAAAATTCCCTGACTTGAAAAAAAATCCCTGACATTTCCAGGTTTATCAGGAGAATAGACACATGAAGAAGGGCACTCACACAAAAAAATAGTTTTTAACATTCCCCATCCAACGATTATTTGGAAAATATTTTGACTATATATATATTAAAATGCTAGCTGAGAAGCAAGAAAATGAGGGAAACTCTTGGCAACATGTAAGCTGATAAATCAAAGATGTTGAGATCGTTAAATGGGGCTCATTTGAAATAATGATCATGCATATAATGTTGCAGCGAATTTCTGGAATGCGTTCGGGAACAGTAACGATGTGGAAAACAAGATTAGGACGTAGGCACTAATGAAAGCACATACACGCTGGCACTTTCTGCTATTTTACTTGTTTAATTCCATCTTCATTAAAGTCCCTTCCTCTATGTGAGCTCTACTCACAATCAGGTGAAGTGCTCACTGTCAGGTGTATCTCATATACTACATACGCGGACGTATAGGCTAAGACCCTTTGCATTCCTCATTTCATTTACTCAATTTACCTGGGGAGGTTCGTAATTTGCCCTTATTGTTCTCATGCAGACCTATAGGTAGTCGGGCGCATTAATGAAAATTATACGCAAATCCTTGTGTCGAGCGATATATCAGTTATCGCTGTAACTCAGCAATTTGCAAGTCAATGCTACACGCGACGGGAATTTTTTTATTCTCGTGCTTGTTTGGAAAGAGAACAGCTCAATTATCAATTATTTGAGCAAGTATAGGGGCTAATTAATTCCAATCACGATTTTCTGTCTGCCTGCCTTTTATTGATTGAAATATTACCCTTCGGATGAATGTATAAAATATCGCGTAACACTCCAGTGAGTCTTAGTCAATATTGAGAAATAAAACAATTTTCTGATCAGATTTTTTTTACAAACACAATCTTAAATCATGAATTAATATTATAGTTGTGTAAAAATGAGCAATACTAATTAGGATATAATTTGTATTACTTTTAATTACACATTCTGAATATATTCCATTATGATATAGATACTTTATAATTTAATTACTTTGAAAATTAGGAACTACGCAGGATCGATATCATAAATTTCACGAAGAAAACGCGACTTTTTCCTTTTTCCCGACATCTATTTTTCAATTATCGTTTTTCGATGATTGCAAACTACTTTTAAAATTGAAATATCTCTGCAAAAAAGTGCTGTAATTGAAAAGATTTTACTCACTCGTATTTGTAAGGTACTATCTCGATTGCTTACCTGTAACATGACCATTAACATGCATATATAAAAAACTTGGTTAATTTAAAGATCAAAATAATTCTGTCAAGAAGAGATTATATTTCACAATTCCATGCACTACGAATAATGTTTCTGTAGATTCTGTTTCTTCGAAGCTGCGCTAAAAAACTCATATTACCGAATAAAAAAATATTTTCCAGTGTAAAAGAAATATTTTTCTTCTTCTTCATGCATCGTACAGTATTGTTACATGGGTCGGACTGTTTGTGATACTGTCGATAAATACCTATCGATTCTGTAAAAGTAAGCGGCTTCGGCTGGGTTATTTCAACTGGAAAGCTGGTGATGTTTTGCCAATCACGTGGCTGTACATTGTACGTGGTTGGTACGAGTGTATGACGGGTGCACGCAAGTGGTCGGCCTGTTGTTGATGGGTGATGCCTGTGCGAAGTTTCATATTTTTCAAGGGTCCTCGGGACCCTCACCTTTCTATCCCTCTGTCTCTCTTTATACCTTCTTCCATTCCCTCGAATCCCTCTCAACCAGATCGGGGGCGAGGCACTTCGGCACTTCGCTCCAGGCGAAACATCATCCCTTTCGGCTTTCATAGTGAAAGGGAGAGTACAACTAAAGCTAGACCATTGCTACTCGAATTAACGGGGATTCACCGAAATCACGACTCCAAAGTACCCGCGAACGTAGAATTCGAAATCACCTGACCGCTCCCTTCAACGGCAATCCGGAATTACACTTTGTCGAGAATCAGGACTGGTGATTAAAATTTAAGGAACTCTTCTTCCAGTCAGGCATTACCACTCGATCGAGCACTCGACTTATATATGGAAAAAGAATATTAATTTTTAAGGTCCGAGTTTCAAGCAAAGTACCAACATACAGAATTAATCTCCGAGCTTTTTGTACTTAAGTGCTTTATCCTCGGCGGGTTTCCATTTTTAATCGATTTCCTCCTCGAATATTGAATTTATTAACACTCAACAAATCGTCGAGGAAACAGATTTTGTCATCAGCATGGAGTTTACTCAATTTTGCAAGGTAAACATTTGAGCGACAAACATTTCAGCAGGAATAAATTCAAAGTACTTAATCAGGGTTGCTACAAAATCCCAATTTCAGAATTCTCTGAATTTCCCTGCCTTTTCCCGGAAAAATTTTCCCTGACCGCTCTAATTTTTTTTTACGTATAAAAACCACCTTACATCTAGGAGATCAATAATGTGAATGCAAAAAAAAATTTCTTTCTAAATTTATTATAATCACTTTCAGTGTCATCAGCCATACAGAATTTTATAAGGGGCCATCCAAAAATTACGTAAGACGTAAAATAGATTAATTTTTACCTAATACTTGAGTTTTCAACTTACAAAGATAAAGTTACTTTTAACCAAAAATAGAAGAATTGAATTTTCAATTTAAACAATCAATTTTCAACCAAGAAAAAAGGAATTTTCAAACAGTCATGAATCTTCAATAAAAAAAAAGAATTCTCAACAAAAAGAGTAATAGTAGATATTTGCACAAAAAATATTTTAATTTTCAATCAAAAACAGTTAAATTAATCCAAAAAATACGAATTTTCAACAAATTAATTGAAGTAATCAACCAAGAAAGACTCATTTTCAAACCAAACCAAGGAATTTTTATAGAATTTTATCAAGTATGAAAAAAAAACCACTTGTGAAAACACTGCATCATGTACCTACATGAATTTTAATACTTTATTTGTTTAGGCTAAAGACAATCAATGTTGTGAAATCACAAAATAAAGCCAAGTAGGAATAGTAGATTAATAGTCATTAGAAGTAGCAAATTAATAATTGCAGTAATTATCAAATCTGCTTAGTAAATAATAGTGTTTGATAAAAAAAATCTGCGCACTGCGCGGGCACATTTTTATCGCGCTGATGTCTGTCGGATCTCTCCAGACAGGCAGACAGATACGTTCGTAAAAACCATTTTTTCTTATTCAGGGGGTCTCAAAAGGAGAATTTACTGAAACTGGATAGGTTCAAATTCACATGAATCTAATACCTTCCATCATAAACGATGAGACTGTAAAAAAGTAATTGATGCTTTCGCGAAATACCCGTCAAATGTTTTTCTTTCTCTCTATTTATTTCTATAAAGCATTAATTTTCTTTTAACAACCAAATATTATTTCATATCTTTTTATACTTTTTTTTTGTACTTGGTTACGCCTAAATTGTCAGGTGAGAAAAATCAATATTTTCCTAAAACTTAAAAGATTACACAAATTGTGTGATACCAATTTTAATGTTTTCTATACATTTTTTTCCTTGAAACTGATTTATGAAATATAATTGACTTAGAAAGATAACCACCGTGCCTTTATGCTTATAATACACGAGATAACGAAAAAAAATTTGCTTCACACAATTAAACAAATTCTTCAAAATACCGTAATCAGTTTTCACAATAATTAGAAAAAAATGAGCATGGTTTATATGCTGGTCTTATCCTTGGCAGTCATTCTTAATTGTATTGGTGATGTACATACTAATATATCTATAATTTCAAGTAGATTTTAAGCTTTCCGCTAACAAGTATTTGTCCGACTTAATTAATATTCTATCCCAATAGCTGTTTTCTTCAAACTCTATTTCTCCTAAAAAAATTGGTCGGATCAGTTAATTTTTTTCGCACATACTTCATACGTCACCGGATAAAAATCGAATGATATATATCGGATAACAAAACGGAGAATTTCGGATTGATTACGGATCTCGGACTCCGATATCCGTATTCTATCCAGAATTTCAAGCGCTGGATCTTTAACTTATTAGTCCTCAGATCGTGCAGTATTTTTCAACCTAATGGCAACTGTAGCTGCACATAGTTTTTTTCTGTCCTCCCGGGTAAAAATATTTGGTCTTGATTTTGACTTGAATGTCTTCAATATGTCTTCAGGACCATCATGCCTGGCTCCGTCTCACCAGCTAGACATTGGAGATATATGGACTTCCCTCGCATTTATGGTTTTAGATAAATAATAAAATAAAAAAAAAATAAAATAGATACACCGAATTGCTGTTAAAGAAAATTAAATTACCAATTTGCAGATCTAACATTTGCCAGGGTCAAAATTACAAAAGTTTTCGTTTATAAATTTTATTATTCATTATAGTCTGATCTGTATAAACTATGGACCCCACCGACAGGGCCTGACATTTCCAGGAATCAGGTAGCTAGGTTAGGACCAAACAGTTGACATCTGCTGAGGATTAAAATTTTACAACCGCTGAAACTTGTAATTTTGTAATAACTAATTTTTAAATAAGAAATTCGGAACCTATCTTTCTCAACAAGTGCAGGCGTATACAATTTTACATAAAAAGATTAAAACTGTCATTTTCTAGAAATATCTAGTAAACTGATGGAGATATGAAAAAATGGACAACATTTTTAGATTCATCATCCATAGAACATAATTATTGCAGATAAGTAAACTTATTAATAAACAAAAAAGAAATACCATGGAAATAAAAAATGTAAACATTCTATAAGGTTTAAAGCGGATTAGTGATGCCCCTCGGAGGGTCTGAAGACATAAAAAATAGTATGGTTCCATCTCACGAGCTAGACATACAGAATAACTTGAAATTGTCTTGGATTAGTCTTCACTTAAGACAAAATCAAGACCAAATATTTTTACCCGGGCTCCCATAATTCCGCCACATGTGCATAGAAACAAGCATTACTGCCTGTACAAAAAAAATCGAAGTAAAAGTTTTCGCTGAATATTGCTGGTCAACCTTACCTCACAATTATTTAGAAGCTCTTTGTATTGGGATAAGGTTCTTATGATAGGGGCCCTTTGCTGAATTCGTCTTGTATACAATTTATTCCATGTAATGGTAGATACCCAAAGACTCTAATGCCAATACAAAAGCTTCTAAACAGTCTTAATGCTTAGTTCAATTAAGTCCGATATCTTTCAGAAGATCAGTAAAGATGTCACTGAACACAAGGGAATCATGATTACTAACATACGAGTATGCATACAGTCAGTTAAGTAAGAGCGAATACAGCATTACTCGCAGTCAGTAAGCGAAACAAACCTAAACCTTTTTTTTAATAAGTAAGTAGAGGGAACCTCTACCTTTGACGCTTTGATGAGAAAATTTTATTTGATGTTGATCTTTTGTCAGAGAAGCACGTGAACTGCAATGAGTGCCACGTATACGCGAAGCGCTTCGAGACAGTGTTCCTCTGCAGGCACCCAAAAGGACCGCAAATGGCATATGCACCGGGGGCCAAGTACATTATAAAGTCGAGAACCTTTTATCGCGAAGTGGGTGGAACGTTCCAAAAAGTCGAAAAACGTCGACGATCTTCCAGATCGTGGTTCAAGAGGGAAAGTGGCCAAAAAGCACGTAAAACAGATCGTGGCCTTGTGACAAAACATCAACATCGAATAAAATGTTGTCATCGAAGCGCCAAAGATAGAAGTTCCCTCTACGTATTACAAAAAGGTTTAGGTTTGTATCACTTCCCGACTGTGAGTAATTCTGTACACGCTCTTACTTAACTAACTGTACTTTAAAAATAAATTTAATCTTTTATTTCTTTTTACAGAATTAGGTGCACAGTTCGATCATTACCCTAATGGTGAACGTATTCCTTGGAGCGGACGATTTTATTTTCCTGACAGACCTCATTCTCCTGCCAGGCTTTCTTCTCCGACCGAACCTCTCCTTCGGGTCAGGTCCAGATCTCCTCCTGCAAGGCCTCCTGCAAGGCCTCCTTCTGCAAAGCTTCCTCCTTCTGATGTACTTGGATTCCGACCTGAACAACTTAGATTTATTCGCGTGGGTCCCCTGTCTAATCCGCACCGGCTATTCGAACTTCGAAGCTACGTTTTTCTAGGCGATGCACCAGTGTTAACGAAATTAGCAGCTAATAAATTTAAGCCTTTTAAAGCGCAAGAATATATTGTATTATCAACATCCAATCATGAAGCTGTCGCAACATTAGAGGAAAATAGTTTTTTCCGTGGGATATATTGTACCGAGCGATACAGGGTGAAAATAAACATGGACAACGGTACGGTTACCGATATGTTCCCAGCGGAACTCATAGACTCTCCAGTAGGCGCTAACCGCAAGATCTTAAACAATTTTAGAATAGTACATTTAAACCACGTCTAAACCACAGTTATACACGTACCATTAATTTAATTTAAAAGAATGTAAATCTTGAATATAATATTATGATACTTTATATGTAACGGGTAATTGACATTAAAAATCCAGTGTATTATAGTCTTATAATGAGTTGCCAATACTCATTTTCCAATAATTTGCAAGGTAAATATTTGAGCGACCAAAATCTCTGCATGACTAAATTCAACGTACTTGATATTAAGTTTTGAGAAACACTATTTGAAAAAAATATGGAAAAAATCGAAGAGAAAATAGTGATGTAAAGTGTGATGAATAATGCGAATGAATAATCACGAATAGCAATCTTATATAAACTTTATTATTCCACAATGAAACCAATTGGCCTATACATTTAGATCAATATACTCTACTTGGGCAAGATTAATGCATTTATCGCTTATTTCCATTCTACTTGCCGTAGCTTTCACATAACAAAGCCTTTAAATTTTAATAGTTTTACTTATAGCCACGAAAGACATTACTTTAATTCCAACCATTTTGTTAATATGGTTATTGATATTCAAAAAAGGATACATGGTTAGTAAAGCAGACAGAATATTCCAGAAATTTCCGGAACCTTCCCAGAATGTTCAATAAAAATCTAAAAGATTCTAGAAAATTCCAGAATTTTCAAAGACATTAGAGATATTTCCAACACATTATAGAAAATTCTATAACATTCTACCAAGGATATTACAAATTATTCCAGAATACTCCAGAAAATTCTATAAAATTCTTCGAATGTTTATTAAAATTCTAATCTACTTTAGAAATTTCAAATCATTTCACAGAATTTCATATTTTTCCAGAAGATTCTAAAATATTCTATTCCAGAGCATTATGGAATATTATAGAAATTTTTAGCACATTTCAAAATTTACAAGTAAAAATAGAAACATATACTAAAAAATCCCAGAATACTCTTGAATATTTAGATCACAAAAATTCTAGAACAGTAAAAGCAAGAGAAATTAATGAAAGGTTCTTTTCTCTTCTTTAATTTTTCTGAGGCATCATTTTTTTTGTATGGAAAGCCTGCTACTTAATTACTCTTTATACATACTTTTTTTAGTACTTGCCTCTGACTAAATTTTCACGTGACCAAGATAAATATTTTCCCAGAACGTGAAAGATTATGTAAATTGTGATATCAGTTTTACCGTATTAAGAAACCGAATTTGGTTTCCTTAAAACTAGTTTATGAAATATAAATAAAAAGATAACCATCGTGCCTTTATGCTTATAATCCACGAGATCACGACTAAAGTAATAAAAATTCTTTTCACACTATTAACCAAATCCTTATACAATACAGTAATCAGTTTTTCCAATAGATGGAAAAAAACGAGGATCGTTTATACTCTGGGCCTATCCTTGGCGGTTATCTTCAATTCTATTGGTGAATAAAATAATAATATATCCATAATTCTAAGTATATTTTAAGCTTCCCGAAAATAAAAATTTGACCGATTTAACAAGCATTCTATCCCAGTAGCTATTGTTTTCTAAACTCTGTTTGCCCGGAATAAATTTGTCGGAACAGCACAATCGTATTGTCGCACATATTTTAAACATCAGAGTACGTTAAAGTATTTTAAAGTACTTTGGGAGGAGGGGGTGTAACTCAAAATTTTGTTACAAAATTTCTATGTTACTTCTATATTTAATGTCCCCAAAAAGTGCGTTACGTAATACTTGAATGGCCCCAAACCAGATAAATATCGAGTGACATATATTGGATAATAAACCGGAGATCGCAGATTAATACCGGAACTCGCCAAAAATGTTCCGAAATGCGCATTCTGTCCGGAATTTCAAGCGGTTGATCTTTAACTTATTAATCCTCATTGTGCGCAGTAGTTTTAAATATAATAGCACCTGTAGCTGTGCATAATTTTGTTCTGTTCTCCCATAATTTTGCCACATGTATGTAGAAATGAGCATTACTGCCTGTACAAACAAATTCGAAATAAACTTTTCCTTCAATATTGCTGCTCAAGTTTTCAAGAAGGTTCCCAAGCAAAGCTTTCCCCGAAGTCGCCAGTCTAGTTTACCTCAAAGTTGTTAAGGAGCTTTTTGTATTGGCATTAGGGTCTTATAAGTATATATCATGACAAGAAGTAAATTGTATAAAAGATGAATTTGGTACACGTTTCGGCCTCGGATAGGGCACTTTCCTACAAGTGGTTCATGATATACTAACATACGAGTATGTGTACTTTAAAATAAACTTATCCCTTATTTATTTTTGCAGAAATAGTTTCACAGTTCGATCATTACCCTAACGGCGAACGTATTATTTGGAGCAGACCATTTTATTCTCCTGACAGACCTCATTCTCTTGCCAGTCCTTCTTCGCCTGCCAAGCCTCCTCTTCGTGTCAGGTCCAGGTCTCCAGAAATTTCCGGATCCTTCCCAGAATGTTCAATAAAATTCTACAAGATTCTAGAAAATTTAAGAATTTTCATAGACATTAGAGATATTTCCACAACATTATAGAAAATTCTATAACATTTTACCAAGGATATCACAGAGTATTCCAGAATACTATTGAAAATTCTATAAAATTCTCAGAATATTGAATAAAATTCTAAACTACTTTAAAAAATTTCAAAATATTCCACAGGATTTCATATTTTCGAGAAGATTGGATATTATTCTATTTCAGAACGAAATATCAAGAAAATTCCAAAATTTACAAATAAAAATATAAACATGTTCTAGAAAATCCCCGAATAATCTGGAATATTTATATCACAAACATTCCAGACAAGTTAGAAAAGAGATTAATTAAACGTTCTTTTTTCTTCTTTCATCTTTCTAGAACATCAATTAAGTTTCTTACAGACAAACATTGTCACAAAACGTGAATAATTATGTAAGTTGTGATATCAGTTTTACCGTAATTGGGAACTAAATTTGTCTTCCTTGAAACTGACTGATGAAATATAAATACATAAAACGATAACCATTGTGCCTTTATGCTTATAATCCACGAGATTGCGACTAAAGCTTGAAATGAAATTCGCTTCACACTATTAACTGAATTCTTAAACAATACAGTAATCACTTTAACCAATAATTGAAAAAATGAGCATCGTTTATTTGATCCTTGGCGGTCATTTTTAATTCTATTGGTCAACATTATAATAATAATAGCTCTATGTCTGCAGATACCCGTGTGGAAATGGCCAAATGTTTGCCCAGTTACAAGTCTGGCCCCAACTTGGAAAATTATTTTATGGCTGCATTAGGGTTAATATCTTAAATCTAGTTTGAACCAACTCTGTTTCACAGCTCTTGATTGCAGAGCCATCAACTTGGCTGTGCATCTGTTTTTAGTCGGGCTCCATCTTGAACCTCTTGAACACAAGTAGGTTGGTTTGAGGTTATGTTGGCGAGTGTTTTTGTGAATTCGTCTGTATTAATTACACTAGTTTACAGCCAAAATGTACATTTAATGCTACTATTGTTTTCCCATTAGTTTAAGCTCGCTAAACTCGAAAATTACATTTAAAAAAATTTTTATGTATAGGTTTTCGAGATATGATATTTTGAAAAATTTTTCCATTTTTTTCCGTGATGGCTTCATATGTTAGGCCATATATTGAGTCCTAAACGTCGGATTGGGTCGCACGAGGTCTCAAATCAAAGGTAATGAAATTTCCAACAATCGATCTGTATATTGTTTTTCAACATGTTCAGTAATTTTCGTGTTATATCCCAAAATATATGCGAAAAGTCCATTTTTTGCGCCAAAATAAAAATCGAAAATTCACTCTATCGCCATGCAAAAATAGAAAAATTCAAATTATGTCCAGAGTTTCAACAATGAATATTGCTTTATGAAAGTAACAATCTCTAACACTATCGGTATTATTAAATCCTTTGCAAACTTTTCCTCCGATCACATACATTCGATAGAACATTGTCTCAATAATATTGACTTTTCTTTCAATAACCAATTCTATAAACAAAGTTCAGGATCAGCAATGAAATCTCCAATCTCACCTGTAATAGCCAAAATCTTTATGGAAAATATAGAAACTAAAATCTTTAACAAATCCAAGCTGAAACAGGAATTTTGATGCCGTTACTTTGGCGACACTTTTGTCATATGGATGCATGGACTAGATGAACTACACAAGTTCTTCGATTTCATCCATTACTTACATCCTAATATCCAGTACACCATGGAAATGGAAGAAAACGGAAAATTGCATTTCTTGGACGCACGAGTTTACAAAAGATCTGATAACCCATTAGGACACGGAGTTTACAGAAGACCCACCCATACAAACAGATACTGACATGCCTCCTCCCACCGCAACCCATCTCAAAAGCAGTCATCATTAATTCCCTTGTATAAAGAGCTGTCTCTATAACAGATAAAGATATCCTACATACAAAATTACAAAATTTTAAACAAATCCTAATACAAAACGATTACACAAACAAACAAATTGAGAAAGCAATGAGAAAATACACACAAAAAAAGAAGTCAACACAACCCACTAAATAAAGAGAGAGAAAAACGACCGCTATCCTACCCTACATTCTAGGTATCACAAAACAAATAGGAAGAATTCTCAACAAACACAACATCCAAAGTCTATATTGGAGAAACAGGGAGGGTGGTGAGCCAACGTGTAAAGGAACATGAGAGAAGAGTCAGGCTAAAACATTTCACGCAATCAGCACTAGCTGAGCATCATATTGAAACAGGATGACACCAATAGGGACAATGGATATATTACCAATAAGATTTGGCTTTCCGTTCTCCCGGGTTGTTTAAAAAAGACTTGATTGGTCAATCAAGATCGAACAGTCCCCACAATGGGGCGCTTTAGCCAATCATAGGCATGAAGAAGTGAACTGCAGTGTACATAAAACGTCGGCAAGGTTCGTAGTTTTGCATACGATTGAAACCCGAAAAAACTTCTGATTTAAATTTATAACACAACACTAGTGTTATTACCAGATCTATTTGCAGTTATGGTTTCATTTCCCTTATCGCCAATAAAGAAATGTAAATCTCTATTTTGACACTCAGTATCAGATCTTTTCCTAGATAAATTAATTTCTATTGATTTGTTGTCCTCTTTGTGATTTACTGTCATGTATTTATATAATATTTTCGCGTATTTCTTATCTGTCATTACAATCAAATGATTGTAAACAATTTTCCAAAGAGGCTGTGATAATGTTAGTAGGTATTTTTTCTGAACTGTAAGGTGCACCAAATTTGTTACCAAATGCGATGCTATCAGAAATATCAAACGGTATTTATTTATTCAAAATACAAAGTGGATGTTTCTTCGTAAATTTTAAAATTGCTTATACAAGAACATCTCTTTTCGTCCCTGAATCTTTCTTAAGTTTATTTGCGAAAAAAAAATTTCTAACAAATGTTAATACAATTGTTTATTTCCGAAATAATCACGAAAAGCTTTCTAAGGTAGTTTTCATGAATAAATGTACAGGTTGTACCAAAGTTGTATTTCAATTTTGTATAAAAAAATTTCTGAAATTTTTATTTAGGTGATGGCGATTGAAATTTTGAAACCACATACTTCTTTAAATCGTTTATTATTCACTTATTTATATATTTTATAAATTCTCAACTTTTTAGAATCATTTTGAACAAAAACAAATCTATAAAGATTATATTCAACTTTTGCGAAAAGCAAGAATATAAATCACCTTAAAAAACAGCGTATACACATATGTGCCTAATAACAACTGATAACATTTTTTCTACGTGCATAAGCTTGCGCTCTGAACAAAAAACGTTTGCGTTGAAGCAATTATTATGTGCTCCACATGTTAAATTTTTTACACGATTTATGCCATAACTAAATTCTAATATGATGAAAAAATTGCAGAAAGAACATACATTTTATTATTTGAAATTTACGATTTTGTTTTTCAAAGATGAAAAAACTACGATAAGAACAGAATAAAAGCTCATGGACTCCAAGCTCTTCCTTGTCTTGAAGTTCACTCTGTTGAAGTTCGCAGTTCATTTCGCAACATCAGCATACAGACGCAAGCCGTGAAAAGTAACCTGGCAAATTGATCTTTGTTGCTAAAACTCCTGCTGTTTGCATTTTTGGTATTTTATATTGAATCGAAATAGAATAAATACATACAAAATGAAGTTTGTAGTCCTTACTTTGGTGGCAGTTGCGCTCTGTGAGTATACATGAAGAAATTATATTAATTACAAACAAAAAAATTCGAATTTTTTTCTAAAGAAGTATGCACATAAGTTTGCAATTTTACTTACACTTTAACATTTATGAAAATACTACTTATTAATGGTGTCCGAAGACTATTTTATACAAATATTACAAAAAAACACCTTGGAATACAGAGAATTACATTTGCACCTAACAAAATTAAGACAGCGCCCATCAAAGATTTCAAATCTAATATCTGTTGCAATTTTTGACACGATATATTTTCATGAAAAGTATGAATTCAAATGTGTCTATCATTCTACTATATATATTTCAAACATTTTCAGGTGTCTCAGTATCTGGAAAGGTTCGTAAATACCGAGGACCTGCTAAAGCTATAATAAAAGAAAAATTTGGTTTGACCATGAAACAACTGGAAAAAAAGTGTCTTGCCAAAAATAAAGCTTATTGGATTGATGTGTTAGAGGCTTTACAACTTAATGTGGATATGGGAGAAAGTTTAGTATGTGATATAACGGAAAGAGTTTCACATTTAACTGATCCTACTGAACATGACTTCGATGAGCTGACTCAAGATCTTTGTGAGACAAATACTGTTATCGTAAATGTAAAAGAATTTGTCACCTCCAGAATCGTGAAATGCCTAAATGAAGATGAATATCCAAGTGAAGCTAAGAGACCAAAAATTCTAAGAAAAGCTATGTCTAAAACTTGTGGAGAAGTTAAGATGCTGTAAGTTTAATCAATAATACACACGAATTTCACATTGTTAGATTAATTTTTCAGTTATTCAATTCGTATTTCATAAAAGATATAAATATTTGGAATCAAGTATTATTCTCTTTTCAGTGCTAAGGAAAGAAGTGGAGTTTAATCATATTGAAATCACTAGCAACAGGACCAAAAGAAAATATATATGACGGCATCTGATTTTTCTATAATTCAATTATATCTATTCTTCATTCCAACCAAACTATGTATAACAATAAATAAAAGGTTATCACTACCAGCAGTACATTATGTTACAACTTTTTATTGAGAAGTCGCATTCCCTTAACACTTAAGCAACGTTTCCTATGTTTGATTCTGAATGCTTCAAAAAGATTTCAAAAAAATAGTTAACGGGAGCAAGAATATTAAAACAAATGAGAGAATGAATATATGCATATGGCCTTGTTTTTCATAACAGTGGAGCCAACATTAAGTTTCACTTTCCAAGTTCATAGGTATTTTATGGCGATTTATATCTGTGCCGCCAAAAATTATAATATTATAAATATATAATGGCTATTGAATATCAGCTTATTATTATAAAATAGCCATTAAATACCAATAAGCTAGAAAGGGTAAGTTCAGGTTTGATCCACAAGCATGAACTTTGAATTAGGTGCCGTTTTGGACATGGTTTACAGTGGCCTTCAACATAAATCCAAAAAATCCGAAAGTAAACCGGCAGGCCGAAGGAACCATTTCTTTTGGATGTGTACGCATGACGGAACCTGATGTCATTGGCTCGCTGAGAGTGCGGCCCTCATGCTGTTTGTCACGCTTGACTGAGCACCGCCTTTTCAGCCCCGCGGCTCCTCTCATCACGAAACTGCCGAGGACATTAAGTCTCGGAACAACGTAAGCCTGGACTGATTAGATCCAAGTTCCAATGTGCGAAACTTGTAATGTTATTTTTTAATGATAAAAAAAGAAGGTTCCAACACACTTAAAGCTTATAAAAGTAAAGTTCTTTTTTGTTCAAAAAGTTCAATTGAAAAAATTCATATAATAAATTTTGCAATGACGGCTTAGAGACAGGCAATAAAAGGAAGGCTGGTACAATTTTTATATAAAATCGCGCAAGTGTTACACTTTTGGCAATCGGAAATCAAAATATGGGTACGAAAGGTGTAAAAATAATTCTACCCAAAAAATTTACTTTGCGAAATACAATCAAAGTAAAGAAAAACAAACCAAAAGACTCTAAGCGCAAAAATTGACGGTCAATTATCGTATAAAACCAAATAAGCTTTCACTTTTAACCATCCAAGATATAATTTTAGGGGCCCAAGGTCTGAGTAATGCCAAGCTCGGCAAGTCACATTTGCGGCAAATTATATTGCCGCAACCCTCATTTTCCAAAAATGTAAGTCCAGAAAACCAGGTTGAGAATTTTTAGTAAGTTCTCACTGATTTTGAATGTCTTCTGCAAACTAAAATATTAGTGAACAATTTTTTCTAGGCCCTTGGATCCCTATCTTTTGATTACTGTTGGTCATTAGTGGTACACGTGCGTTGGTGTATTCGAAATTTGTAATTCTTAGAGCACGTACTATTATTTTGTCATACTTGCTTCTTGCTCTTGAAGGTGACTCTCTTTCTTTCATAGTTTCCCCAATATTTTGTATGCTAAATTTCATTACCAAATACCGGCTAGAATCATGTGAAGGTTTCAAAAGTATAAGAAGGGAAGCACGTAGAAAATATGTGATTTTTACATTCTCATTGATGAGAGTGTAATGGAATCGTCGAAATGTTTCACTTTTAGTTTTTGACGGATCTTTATGTTTTGGCATTCACAGAGTCCGCAAATCATAAAATTTTGTCTGCGTTGGTCTCTTTATATTTATTAATGGCTGTTTAGGGACCTGAATGTTGTAGTTGCGCTATCTTTTGAAGGATTTGACAAATCGAATCATCCTGTAAAACGCTTTTCTATGGTCGTGAAATGATGAACAAGTTCGCAAGCAGATTAACTCTACTTAAATTCGGAAATTTGAAGCATTTTGAAAAAAAAAAACCAAATTTAGTTGAAATTTACATAAATTTGTGTCAGAATTTCTGGTCAATGACAAAAGGTTATGCATATCATACGCCTAAAATTTTCAGACTAGACGAAAATTGAAAAATATATATGCATTTCAATACGCGAAAACCCGGGGTGAGAATGCAACCATGTTTATGTTACAGTTTTACACTTGAAGTACATATTTTCATTTTTTCAAATGAAATTTGATTCTGAGAACATAGCAAATGAGCTGCAACAGGAATGATCCTGCTGTTTTTTTCTGTATCAATTGTGCAACGTTCGATGATATTGTCTAGCTCAATTTGATACTTAGGCAATATATTTGAAAATTACCACGATGAAAGTTTTTGATGAAAACAAAACTCAAGTTTTAATTTTATTATTTAGCAGATGTCAAACAGATTAACAAATTATCTTAGTAACATTTTTCCAAAGCAGCGCAAATGAAAAAGTTTTTATAAGATATTAATAGTAAAGTACATTTTATTAGGAATTTTTATACTCTGCGAGAACAAATTTACTCAATATCATATATGAGGAATGCCAAATATATATAATGATGTATATTAAATATTAAAATACTGAATATTGAATCTAACTTATGCACTTTCGCGCTCGTCTAAACTCATATAATACTTATCAAAATAATTATTCGATAGCATTTACAGCCTCAAGCTGAAATAAATAATTATTGTTTTGTTGAATATTAATTATCATCAATAGTATCTGCTTTTGATCTAGCGAAAAAGTGCCTACTTTTGATTTGATAGTATTTTTTCTCAGTGAAAGTTCGAAACGTACAAGAAATTCAAGACGTGGGCATACACATTTTTTAAAAGTGCATGAAAATTTTCATGAATTATTATCATGCATATATGTGCATGCGTAAGCTTTTTGTTTTAACGTCATTCTTATCATTGTTTTTTCGCAAACGTTAAATATAATCTTTATAGATTTCTTTTTGTTTACAATTCTTCTAAAAAGTACGAAACTTGATAAAATATGTTAATATTTGAATACTGCATTGTTTAATGAAGTTTCAGCTTCAAATGTTTCAATCTTGAACACTCAAATTAAAATTTAAAACTTTTATCGTACAATATTGAAAAGGTTTTTGTTTGAATTTCTTTAATTCTGAAATGCTAATATATTTTGAATCTTACTTTCCGACGAGGTTTCGCAGTTCTTATCTGTTATTCTTGAAGTATTTCTCATCAATTTTGTTTTGTTTCAACAATTGCAATTCGAACATTGTTTTATTCAGTTTGCTTGAAGTTCGAAATTTTAAAAATTTCAAATCTCCAAATCCAACATATGTTTATACTATGCGTAGAGCAATGCTATTTGGTATAATTTATATAAAAGGATGCCAAATATATGTATGGAACATATTTTCAACACATTTCTATGAAAATATATTCGCAAGTTTTCTTTAAAAATGTATGATTTTAGAACAGTCAAGTTCAAAAACGCTTTATTAACCTTACTGAAAAAAAAACTTTATCTCATAGGAAAACCTTCATAAAACGCACAGTTTACGAATACTCTAACAAATAAAAAACCACAAAATCGAAATAAAAAATTGGTAAATAATATCAATGATATTTTTTTCATTATTCAAGGCTCACATATATCCCTTATGTTGAAATAAAAAGGATCATAATCGGAAGAGGGTTCAATATTTCAGCTACGAAATTCTTGGAAATCAAAAAGACCAAGAATCCAACGACCAAGTTTGAATGTTGGACATTGAAGTAGAATATGAATTTTGCCTTATTTTTAATTTAATTTCTCAATTTCCAATATTTAAGTGTTAAGGATTTCGAAAAGCACTTTAAAGTCCGTATTTATTTCACAGTGAATCTTTAAAATCAAACAATATTTGAAATTAGAAGCGCTTGAGCTATAAAATTTTGATTGGAATCAAAGCCATACTAAAGACTTTTAAAATTATCTCGTTGAATTAGGTATTATACAATATGCTATGCATTTTTTTTCGATCGAAGAAAGTTGCCGACCTAGCAAATACCGTTCAATACAATAAAATTACAATCAATAGAACTAGGTTAACAACGACCGTTTTTTCCGCGCATGTCGAAGAAATTCCATAGGCCCGTATAATTACTAATTTCTAAACTAATTTCTAAATTCATTTTCTAAAGTCATATAAAAAGTCCTTCACCATCAAATAAAATATGATAGACTTTTCAATCTGATTTACGAAATTTTTTCTTGAATCCCTTCTCTTAAAAGTTATTTAGAAGTCTCTTGAACTCTAGAGATTTGTGTATAAATTATCAGAAAAGATCGCCATGTTTTTAAAATACTTTTTCATGAGAATAAATAGATTTTTCGTTTTCACTCTGTTTTTGAAATTTATTTAACTTTTCTTCTACTATCTTATCGAATTTGCTGTAATCTTATCAAACTTTTATCCCTATCTAGGAGTCATAGAAGAGTTACACAATATTACATGACATAACATTACATCGAAACGGGACGAAAATATCACTGTAAATCCAAGAGATATTTTCCGATAAAAGTTACACGACGTCTGAAAATTTTGATTGTCAATTGTTTGCAACTTTTTCTTCAAAAAGCTATCTTTGGGGTTTACTGCGATGCATGAAAAAAATAATTTTGAATTCCTAAATACCGGTCAAATTGTCTATTTCTATGAGACTTATGCAAAACAATATGTTATCATGATATTCTAATGTTTACACTCGCCCAATATGATATAACTACATTTTTGTTGTCTTCTAAGGGCTCACTGAAATTATGAGTAAAGATGATCTGATTTTATACAGAGTAAACATTTTTGAAGAAAATTTGCGAAAATATTTTTTAAGAATTTGTTTAAAATATGATTCATACATATATATAGCATCCCTAATTTATATTAGACCTGCTTGAATTGTTTTCGCATAGCATAAACATACTCGTATGTTGAATTTGAAGATTGCTTTTTTCGAAAATTTCAAACTGTGACTAAACTGAATTGAACAATGTTCCAACTGCAACCTTTAAAACTAAAAAATATTCAACTCAAATCCTTTAAGATTGAAAAAATGAGAAGCCTTGTAGGAAAGTGAGCTATAAAAAATATAAATATTTCATATTTGAAGAAATTGAAACGGAAAAATTTTCTATTGTGTATAACGAAAGTTCAAACTTTTTTATTAAAGAGCTGATGATTGAAATACCTAAATATGAAAATTTATTGAATCCTGTAATATTTAATTATTCACATATACTATAAAGCTTCATACTTTTTAAAAAAATGTGATTATTTTTATTATTTTCAAAAATATAAAATTTAAAAAAAAAATGTTAGCATTTTTTTGACACCCATTTCGAAAGTTTGTTAGAGTCCCAAAGAACATGTATGACAAGTTTCATGTCTTTTTATTAATTTGAGCCTATCTTAGATATATTCTGTTGTATTGATGCTAATAATTATTCCAATTGATAACAGATAGAGTTGCAAGTGCGTATAAATAATTTCTGAAACGTAAAGTTTGAATCCCAGTATTAGTTTCATACTTTAGAGTTATTTTTTATTCTCTGATGTCAGAATTTAAGAAAGAAGGTATTATAAAATATAAATACAAAGTATTTTATAATTCAAAATAATAGAAGATGCATCAATTTTCAAACATATACAAATTTTCTTTCTCGTTTTATAATAATGAAATTTGAATTTATGTATAACAAATTTACAAAAAAAGAACCGTATACTTTTACTTAAAAAGCTTTTAAAACCAAAAATAAAAACGGTTGTTAAATGATAGTAATGTAACTTCTGAGAAACATTTTCCTTCTTGCAGATAAAACAAATTTTTAAAAAACGTAGTTTAAAATTTTATTTTGCTTGCACGATTCAATGAGCACACGTGCCACCTTAACGTCGCATGAAAGTACACAATCTTTATGCCGAACATTTTTGTATCTGTTGTAAATTTTTTCTGCACCTCAAATTCTACGAAATATATAACCTTTTTCCGAAAACTGAAATTTTTGATAACATATAAAAATGGAATTTAAAAAAATCAAATGGTGATTAAACGTCAAATTTTATATATATATATATTCTTACCTTTTTCAAGCACTTTTAATATTTTCATTCCACGTCATGGACCTTTTTCTTGAAGAAAGTGATAATGAACTAAACTGAATATAAAAAAATCATAACTAAACATCAGCGAAAGACTTCTAGAAATTGTAATATATGCATGAAATACTTAATTCTGAGTTTTTTTTTTAAATTATACTCCAAGTTATAAGACTGATAAGTTATAAGTTATATATAAGTTATATATAAGGTATATCTACTAAATCTCGACTACAAACCTAATTACCGTCAACTAACAAGTTTACCCACTAAAGATATTTTCAACCCGCTTTGATGTAATGTTATGTAGTGTAAAATTATGAAAAAATCTAAGTTAAATTTTGTTCCCTAGGACGCAAAAATGTGACGTCAGAAGAAAATAATGAAAAAAAATTACAAATTAAACGTCTATGACCTTACATTTTGGGCTCAAAAAAGTAATCGTCAACTATAAATCACTAAAAATTTCCAGAAAATTTGTGATGCTATAAGCTTACACACGTAAATTTCAGAAAACTTTAGTGAATGATAAATTTTTCATTGATTTATAAAATTTTACAAATTTCCTTAATCATTCAATATTTTTGAAATTTCAGACACGATTGGAAGTTGGAACACAGTTACGGTTTATTTGCATTTTAATATAAATTCAGGAAACTTTTTATACGGACGGAAATTTTTTCAACTTTGTAAATTCATGGTGAATTTATGTCTTTCATTTCCAAAACTTTTGATTTGTAAATTACCAAGACATTCGAAAATTTTGAAAATTTTGCACTTTCGTAATTATCCAAAATTTCCTGAATCGATATTGAAATAAGAATGAAGTTTTTAAAACTCCTTGATATAAGTAGAAACTATTCGTGTGTTCCAATCGTGTCTCAAATTTTGAAAAAATTTAATATTTCAAAAACTTTTACCAATTTTTAAGTATTAAAAATTTTCACAATTTTTTAATTTTTTGACAATTGATAAATTTACCATAAATTTCTACAATTTTCCAAATTTTTTGAAAATGATGAATTGACTAAATTTACGAAATTTAATAAATTTCGTGCTCATCCATAATTTCTTAAATTTATATTAAAATAAAAATAAACTTTTCGCCATTCCTTCATATAAACTGAAATCGTGCCTGTGTTCTAATTGTGTCTCATAATTAAAATCTTTCAAACATTTCAAAAACTTAAAACTTTCTTTAAAGTTTCCTAAATTCATATTAAAATTAAAATAGAGTTTTTGAAATTTCAGAAACTTACATTCTTTCCCTTAAACATTCCTAAATTCATATTAAAGTTAAAATAAAGTTCTTAAAATTCGTCGATTGAGTAGAAACCATGTCCGTACCTGTGTTCCAATTGTGTCTGCAATTTAATTTTTTTCAGCATTTCAAAAACTATCAAAAAGGTTTAAACTGTCACCCATTTTGAAAATTTTTGGTAATTTATAAATTAACTATAAATTTCTTAAAATTTCAGAATTTCAGATCATTTATAAATTTACAATATTTAAGAAATTTTCTTAATCCAAAGGTGGTTTTCATTTTTCTAACGCACGTTTAATTTGTTCTTAATTCATTTGAAAAGTTTTGAATCTATATATGTAATTGCGCAAGTGTACGCTTATGTTGACTGACATAGAAAAATTGTTAACGAAATTGTTTCAAAAAAACCCAGTTAGATATTTCCAAAACAAATTCAAAGGTGTTTTTGGTTTTTTGAATGAACCCTTAGTTTGTTAATCATGCTTTGCGAAGTTTCAAATTATTAACTAATCATTTAATTGTTTAAAAAATGTGTCAAGAAATTATCACCCAGATATTTCAGAGACGGATCCAAAGCTGTTTTTTGTACAAAAGTTTTAAAACCGCAGGCGTTTAAAACTGCAAGGTCGTCAAAATTGTTAAGGGTCCGAATCTAATCCCAAAAGCCTCAAATTCCTAAAAACCCGGATTCGCTCGATAAATTAAAAAAAAATTAACTAATAACACAAGGAAGCTCTCTTAGTTAATTGATTAATTAATAATACTTCTCATATTTGAAAAATTCAAAATCTCCTATTTGAATATATTGTTATACTATTCTAAAACAAAACTTGGTCAGTAAAAGTTTGGAACATAATTTTTCATATCATTTTTTGAAACATAAGAAATCATATGCACACAAATTTTCATCGATTATTAACATTAGGCACATGTGTGGGTGCGTAAGCTTTGGTCTTTAACGTTTTTTCATCAGTTTTTCGTTTGAAGATATTAAATATAAAGATTATATAAGATTATATTATTATATTTTCAAACGAAAAAATGATGAAAAAACGTTACAGACCAAAGCTTACGCACCTACATATCTGTGCCTAATAATAATAATCGATGAGCATTTGTTTGCATATGATGATTGCCCATGTTTTGTTTTCGCATAGTATAACAATATATTCAACTAGGAGATTTAAAATTTTTTAAATATGAGAAGTATTATCAATTAATCAATTGACTAAGAGAGCTTTCTTGTCTTATTAGTTAATTTTTTTTTTTAATTTATTGAGCGAATCCGGGTCAGAAACTGAGATCATAGGAATTTAAGGCTTTTAGGTTAAGGTCGGACCCTTAACAATTTTGACGACCTGTAAGTTTTATACACCTATGTTTTTAAAACTTTTGTACAAAAAACACCTTTGGATCCGTCTCCGAAATATCTGGGTGCTAATTTCTTAACAAATTTTTCAAACACTTAAATAATTTTTTAATAATTTGAAACTTTGCGAAGAATGATGAACAAACTGAGGGTTCATTCAAAAAACCCAAAACACCTTTGAATTTCTTTATTTTTATTTCGATATAAATTTAAGAATTTATGGATTATTACAAAATTAATTAAATTTCGTGAATTTACAGTCAATTTATCATTTTCCATAAATTTTTTGAATTGCAGAAATTTGTGGTAAATTTATGAATTATCAAAAAATTTCAAAGTGGTGGAAATTTTTGAATAGTTGAAAATTGTTAAAAGTTTTTGAAATATTAAATTTTTTTTGACATTTTAGACACGATGGGAACACACGCATAGTTTCTACTCGTATGAAGGAGTTTTTGAAACTGTGTTTTTATTTTAATATCAATTTAGGAAATTTTGGGTCATTAGGAAAGTTTGCGAAATTTTCAAATGTTTTGGTTATTCATAAATCAAAAGTTTTGGGAATAAAAGACATAAATTTACCATAAATTTACAAAGTTTAAAAAATTTCCGTATTCATCCAAAGTTTCCTATATTTATATTAAAATGAAAATAAACCAAAACTGTGTTCCAACTTCCAATCGTTTCTGAAATCTTTAAAATTTTAAATGATTAAGGAAATTTGTAAAATTTTCTAAATTAATGAAAAATTCATAAACCACTAAAGTTTTTTGAAATTTACATATGTAAGCATCACAAATTTGTCGGAAATTTTTGTAATTTTTGTTAACGATTACTTTTTTGAGCCCAAAATATAAGTTCATAGAGGTTTAATTTGTAATTTTATTCTCATTGTTCTCTTCTGACGTAACATTTTTGCATCCTAGGGAATGAAATTCAACTTATGTTAGATTTTTCATAATTTTACATTACATAACATTACATTAAAGCAGGTTGAAAATAGCTTTAGAAGGTATACTTGTTAGTTGACAGTAATTAGGTTTGTAGACGATATTTGGTATATATAACTTACATATAACTTATAACTTCAATAACTTATCAACCTTATAATTTCAAGTAGAATTTGAAAAAAAAATTTTAGAATTAAGCATGTCATGCAAATATTAAAATTTCTCGAAGTCTTCCGCTGAGGTTTAGTTATGAATTTTTTATATTAAGTTTAGTTCATTATCACTTTTTTTAAGAAAAAGGTCCATGACGTGGAATGAAATTATTAAGAGAACTTGAAAAAGTAAGAATATGGTATAAAAATTCAAAAACAGCCATTAGGTAACTTCTTAAACATTGGTATCAAGATTTTTCTGGATTTATAAACCAATTTTCAATTTTCTCTGTGAAATTTGACGTTTAATCAACATTTGATTTTCTTTAATTCCATATTTATATATGATCAAAAATTTTAGTTTTTGAAAAAAGTTAATATATTCCATAGGATTTGAGGTGCAGGAAGGTTTTACAAAAGAAATAAAAATGTTCGACATAAAGATTGTATACTTTTATGCGATGTTAATGTGGCACGTGTGCTCATTGAAACGTGCAAGCAAAATAAAATTTTAAACTATGTTTTTTAAAAATTTGTTTTCTCTTTCAAAAGAAGAAACATATTACTCGGAAGTTACATCACTATCAATCAGCAACCTTTTTTATTTTTGGTTTTAAATTTACCTTCTTCAAGAAAAAGTATACCATTTTTTGGTTGTAAATTTGTTATACACAAATTCAAATTTCATTATTATAAAAGGAGAAAGAAAATTCGTATATGTTTGTCGATTGATGCATTCTCTATTATTAAGAATAAAAAATAACTTCAGAGTATGAAACTAATACTGGTATTCAATCTTTACGTTTAAGAAATAATAATAATTATTAGCATCAGTACAACAGAAATTATCCAAGATAGGCTCAAATGAATAAGAAGGCATGAAACTTGGCATATGTGTTCTTTGGGACTCTAACAAACTTTTGAAATTAGGTTTACAGAAAATGCTAACATTTTTTAGAAAATTTTGTATTTTTAAAAATATTGAAGATATTCACATTTTTCTTGCTTGTTCTCGTGCGACGTTTCCAAAATTTTCAAATCAACTTCAAAGAAGAAAGAAACTTCAAAGAGCTTCAAAATTCACAAAACAATGATCGTTTATCTAAAAATCTTTACATTTTTCCCCAAATTATATAATATGGAAGGGGACATTTTTTAATATGGTTGAGGTGTATTCGGATATAAAATTTTTAATATTTTTCAGTTGGAAATTATCACTCACATTTTCGATTTTGAAGAAAACAAACAACACTAAAATTCCTATCTGTACTTAAATTGCGTCATGCGATTTTCTTTTGTTTAAATATATACTTGAACAAAATTGCATCGAAACTAAAAGGGACACACTGATGTAAACGAAAATAAAACTCATTACGTAATTTAAAAACACCCACTTATGAAAATAAAAAAGAAAAATTTAGACAAAAAAAGATTTAAACATTGAAGAAACATAATGCTTAAGCTATGCAGGAGTAGGTCAATTTCGAGAGTAGGCTGTTTGAATTTATTGGAATATGCAAGAAAAATTTTATTTTCACAACAATATTTGTAGCAATATTTACTAACACAGATAGAAGAAATTCATTCAGAATATGAAAAGGAATAATTGTGAGAAATAATAAAAACTGATTTTGGGCAATATAATCATCGAAATGACTTCCATATTGAAATTTAGAATGACAGAAACTGTACTATTCATCGTTAAAATGTATTTATTTGAAACTCGATATGTGATATTTTTCAACTGCGCGTGAATGCGCGTGCTTTTGTCTCTAAATGCTTTCAGAATCAATCACCTATACTGAAAAAGAAATCGTAAATGAAAGAAAATTTATTTGATTTAATGAAATAACCGTACTTATTACGTGGCATGAGGCATTTCTTTATTATAAATAAATTATTTTATACAAAAAAAGCATTAAATTATTATTACAAATTTAATTTATTTCAGATACTGAAATATTATAACTGAGAGAAGGATAGTTGATAATTACAGAAAGAAATAAGACATTTGTGTTTGAAAATGAGACAGTTCATATTTTTCAATGTGCATTTAAATCAAGAAAATATTTCTTCTTAGTAAATTGAAGTTCCTTGGATGAAGTAAAAATTAGCCTTAATTGGAATATGTGATTTCTTGCTTTAAAGCAGCTAGCCCCAATTACCAATTTTCCGGGAATTTTTGGCAATTAATTTTCCAAGTTCAAAATTTGAGCTCGTAGGTTTTTCATTTTTTAATATTTTTTTTTTATTATTCACCTCTAATGTCACATTTTTGCACCATTCAACTTAAACTTAAATCTTTCCATAATTTTACCTTACATATGTATATAACAAACTTGTAACCTGAAGTAGAATTTGAAAAAATCATTTTTTCAATTAAGTATTTCATGCAAGTATCAACATTTTTGAAGACTGCCACTGAGCTTTTCAACATTTACGACTTTAGGAACGCCGTTCATACTAATTTGACAAAAAAGCCTTCGTACGAGTTCAAACACGTTAGATGCTGAAAACCTTAAGGATTAATTAAATTCCATTTATGGCCGTATAAATTAAATTAGGTTTAGCAATGAATTTCCTATATTCGGTTCAGTTCATCATCACTACATTCCAGAAAAAGGTCCCTGACGTGAAATTAAAATATTAAAAGTACGTGGAAAATAAAAAATGTATAAAAATTCAAAAACAGTCGTCAGATAGCTTCCTAACCAATGTTAACAACATTTTTCTGGATTTATAAATAAGTTTTCAGTTTCTTCTCTCAATTTGACATGTAATCAACTTTTTTTTTATTTCCATATATATATATACCACCCATCTCACGGTTGTGAGACGTGGCCATGAATGGGATTTACAGCGGTCCTACTGGCAGCCAATGTCATTTTTTAGATGACAGTTGCTCCCAGTGGGACCCTGCGCCGGTTGTTAACCTTTATTTTTTAATTATATATATATATATAATTAAAAACTAAAGGTTTCAAAAAAAAAGTTAATATTCCGTAGAATTTAAGATGCACAAAAATTTTACAAAAAAAATAAAAATTTTCGACTTAAAGATGGTGTACATTGTTATCAAGCAATAAATATGTTTTCGTTTTCAAATTTAGCTTCTTCAATAAAAAAAATACGACTTTTTTTTGTAAATTTGTTATACATAAGTTTAAATTTCATTTTTATAAAACTGGAAAGAAAATTCGTATATGGTTGACGATTGATGCATTTTCAATATAGTTGTAAATCATAAAATAATTTGCATTTGTATTTATCAATAACTTTTTTTTAATTTTGAGTACGCCAGATATTAAAAAATAACTCTAAAGTATAGAACTGATAGTGAGATTCAATCTTCATGCCAAAGGAATTTTTTAACGTACTTGTAACTTGTAACGTACTTGTCTATGAAACTTTCGAAATGGGGTGTCAACAAATGTGAACATTTTTTTAGACAATCTGGCATTTTTAAAAATAATGAAGGTCATTACATTTATCTCGTCTAATCTTGTGCGAGGTTTCTCAAATTTTCAAATCCGCAAAAAAATTTCAAAGATCTTCAAAATGCACCAAACCATATTCGTTTATTTGAAAATCTCGGGGATTTTCCAAAAATTATACAAAACAAAAGGGGAAACTGCGAAGGAAAAGTTATTCTCCTTGAAGACATCTACAAACATTTTTTGAGACATTTTTTAATATTTTGATCCGTTAGTGAAAAGGATATTCCTTCTTTTTTATCTTTTAGAACCACTCATTATGTCATTTTAAGACAACCACTCGTAAAAATTAAAAAAAAAACAATTTAAGCAACAAAGGGTTTAAAAATGAAATTAATTAGAGAATGCACAAAAATGTTTTCAAAACTTTAACCACAATATTCTAAACAATATTTAACACGGCTAGAAGAAATTCAAATCAAATATGAAAAGGATTCAACTATGCATGAATGTGCGGGCTATCGTCTCTAAAAATTGTATTTTTTTCAGATACTGAAATATTATAACTAAGCGAATAAACGTTGTTACTGATTGAAAGAAATAAAATATTTGTGTTTGAAAATGAGGCAGTCGATATATTCAAATGTGATTTTAAATCAAGAAAATATATTTTCTTCTAGCAAATTAAAGTTAATCGGTTGAGGTAAAAATTAGAGCTCATTGGAAAATGTGATTCCTTAGTTCAAAGAAGCGTATCCTAAATTTTGTTAAATATTTTTTGCAGACAAAGAAATTTTTGTTCAATATGACTAAATATTTTTAAAATCCTATAATGCGATATATTATACAGAATAAGCGTGTATTTTAAAAGCAAAGTGATTTCGGAAAATAAAGACAGCTTAAAAGAAAAAATGTCCCGTTGACCTACAAAAATACCGCTATTATTTACAAAATGTAAACAGTTGAAATACAAAAATTCAAATGTGGCATTTGCTTAGGCATTTGATGAAATAATAATAAATATAAGTGAATGTTATTTTATTTAAGAGGGGGCGTTAAAAGAGTACGTCATATATTGAGAATAGAAATGTGAATAATATTTTTTTTAAAATCTCGCACTCTCTCTCCTATTTTCCTCTTTGCGCCTCTTTCAAAGAATTTATATTTTTCCCCTTGTTATAAAAAAACTTGCGCTCTTTTTTCGTTTCTTTACTTAAATCTGAACTGAATTATTAGAACCCAAAAAGAAAATTCAACTTCTTTTGTTAGAAGTTAATACTTTTTAATTGAAGAGTCTACAATTATATTTTTGGTTCGGAATTTATCTTTTTTGGTTAAAAACTCTCCTATTTGGTTGAAGATTTAACTATTTTTTCTTTAAATAATTTTAATACTTAAAAAAAAAAAGATTTCCTTTATAGAAAACGCAACTACTGGGCTAAAAGTGGAACTAGTTTGTCAACATTTTATTTTACACATTGAAGATCCACCTCTTTGTTTGAAAATTAAATTATTTTGTTAGAAATTTGTTCCTTTTTTTTTTTGGAAATAAATGGTTTGAACTTGAATTCGAACTATTTCATTCTTTATATAAAATCAATTACTTTTAATTTAAAATTTAAGTATTTGACTCAAAATTACTTCCTTTTTTTAAACTGAGGTTGGAAATGTTATTATTTTGGTAGTAAATTCAACCATTCAGTTAAAATTTAACTTTAAGCACTTTAAAGTTTTTAATGAACCTTTTTTGTTAAGAATTCGCTCTTTTGGCTTGAAAATTCAACAATTTGATCAAACTTTTTGTCACTCTTGAATGTCTTACTTGATTGAAAATTCAGCTCTTTTAGTAGAAATTTGATCTTTTTGGGTTAAAAGTGAAATGTTTTGGTTAAAAATTATTTTTCTTTGTTTGAGGATTCAATTATCTTGTTGAAAATTTATCTTCCATGATTAAAGTATTATTATATTATATTATATAATATTTTTCGCTGGAAGTTTTTTTTTTTTTAATTAAGAGTGTTTTTTATTTCAAATTTAAATCTATTTTTTGTTGAAATATCAACTATTATATTTCTGTTTCATAATTTAGGTTTCTTGTTTGTAAATCCAACAATTTGGCTGATGGTTAAACTTCTTTCTTGAAAATTTTTATTGAAATTAAAGTTTATAATGTAATTATTTTGTTTGGAATTCCACTACTTTGTTAAAAAATCACTTTTTTACTTAAAATTCATCTTTCTTGCTAAAACCTTAACTTCTCCGTTGTACCTTTGTGTTTCTAGAAAGATAATTCGTTATCATGCGTAGAAATTTCGTTTCTCTGGATTTAAAATTCTTCTTTTTTGTAGAAATGTTCGCGGTTGAGAATTTGTCTTCCTTGGTTAAAAACTCTGTCTTCTAAAAAATCCATCTTTTCGGTTTGAAATTCAACTACTTTTTTGGAAATGCAAATGTTTGTGGTTCAAATAAAATGTTGTTGAAAATCCATCTTTCTTGGATCAACATTTGTCTTTTTGGGTTAAAAGTCAACTGTTTGCAAAAAAATTAAACTTTTTAGCTTGAAAACTCAACTCTTTCGTTGAAAATTCGTCTCTTTCGTAGAAAAATAATCCTTTTAATATCCGAATAGAATCTACTTTTTATGCATCATTTTGTGAAACTGAATCAAAATACCAAAAGGGCCACAAATCAAAAATGGACTTTCAAATAGTTTCTTTTCGGCTATTTGACGACAAATATATAGGAAAGGAAAATGCTGGGGAAAGAAAAAATTGGTTTACTGAAATTAACCTCTGACTCTCTTAAAATAATCTTTTTGTACTAAAAATTAAACTTTTTCTTTAGAAAATCATAGCATATTGCTTTGATGTCTGAAGCTTTTCATATTAAATTCTATATAGTACCTATACATATTTTTATTGAAAAGAATGTATTTCCCTATTTTCGTGAAAATTTCCTCTATTTTTACTGTTCTGAGAATTTTTAGCCCTGTTGGGGCTGCGAATTTCGTTAAAGCATTATATTTGTATGTTTTGTGCTGCATTTGAAGCTTTTATCAAATTAAATCAAGGACAACATTTTGAATTAAAAAATATTTCAAGCACAGTATATAGTCATTTACTCGCATTAATTGTGTCAACTCTAAGTGACATTAAAAATTTTTGCAATTCGAAAAATAATCATTTACCAGGAAACAAAATTTTGTTCACTTGAAGAAACCTTAATGTGTGAGCCATACATATGTGAATTACCTAATTTAAATACTTATTTATCACTTGAATGAATCGATTTCATTGAAATAAGGAAATATTTTTCAGAAAGTGAAAGACATATTAAAAGAAACTAGGTCGTTACTCTCAAGAAATTATTTCTTTCACCAATAAATGTTCACATATATTACAAAAACGCTATTCCTTAGATCCAATTTTTTTCAGCATATTTGGAACCAAGTGACCTTAGGAAAAATACCTCGAGATAGTTTCCTAAAAATATTAAAAACAAATAAGTAATGCATCTTATGGACAATTTTTGAACATACATAATTAAGACTTGCCACAGCGTAAATTACTTTCCTCAATAATTTACTATTTAAAAACCGTATTGACATTTTTTCTGTCGTACATTAGCATAGTTTTGCCTACTTCACCATAAAAAATTTATGATTTTATTTTTGAAAAACAAACGATCGACCAAAATAACAAGGCAACAGATTATGAACGTAAAATTTTTTCTTGTTTTGTTTGTGAAATCGTCCAAATTTTGTATCTATAATTTTTTTCGGATCTTCACTTTTTGGCATACGCAGAGTCCGCAAATCATAAAATTGTGTCGGTGTCTGTTTCTATGTTTGTATGGCTAGTTGGTGACCTGAATGTTGTAGCCGCAATAACTTTTGATGGATTTGATAATTCGAATCAACCTTTCATACATTTTTCTATGGTCTCAAAATGAAGGTCAAGTTCGTAACCAGAATAATTTGACCAAAATTTAAAAAATTAGAGCAGTTTCAGAATTAAAAACTAAAATTTGTTAAGAGTTTCAGAAATTTGTGTCGAAATTTCTGGCAGACAGATAATTTGAATTAACCTTCCATACATTTTTCTATGGTCGCAAAATTAAGGTCAAGTTCGTAACCAGAATAATTTGACAAAAATTTGAAAAATTAGAGCAGTTTCAGAATTCAAAACTAAAATTTGTTAAGAGTTTCAGAAATTTGTGTGGAAATTTCTGGCAGACAGATAATTCGAATCAACCTTTCATACATTTTTCTATGGTCTCAAAATTAAGGTCAAGTTCGTAACCAGAATAATTTGACAAAAATTTGGAAAATTAGAGCAGTTTCAGAATTTAAAACTAAAATTTGCTAAGAGTTTCAGAAATTTGTGTGGAAATTTCTGGCAGACGACATAAAGATATGCAAAGTATATTCATGGCTTTTTTAAAATTAGACGAAAATCAAACAATGTATATGCTTTTCAGAAAACATAAAAACCAGAATATCAAAACCTTGAAAACGATTGACGACTGCCTCATGTAATAAACACATAGAAACATAGTGAATTTGATAAGAAATTTAAAGACAATAGTGAAAAGAATTCGATACTTAGGTATTTAATGTGCATTTACAAAATATTCAAAAAACAAAAAACTAATTTTTCTTGAAGAATACGAAACTCCAATCTACATTTTTACAAAATATCAAATATATTATGAAATTAGCCCAATGAAATTTTTAAATTATATTCCAAAAGTTTAATGAGTTTCAAAATCATGAATTTTTTTTAGAGAGATCCATAAGTAATATTTTGGTATTATTCAGATGTAAAAAAGGTTAGCAAATTATGATTACTTGGAATTATATATAAAGGATGCCAAATATATCTAACGGTGTCTATTAAATATTGAAATATTTGTTAAAATTTTACACTTTTATGAGCAGATTGAAATTATGTAATCACTGAAAAAAGTGCTGTTAAATCCAAATTAAGCACTATAGCGCTGATTCAAAATCATATATGTACTACTGATTGAAATGAATATTTTATGGAATTTAGAGCATCGAGCTGCAATGAATAATTAATGTTTCTTTGAATATTGAATTGTATCATTAGTATATTTTCCTCGTGAAGATTAAAACCGGATCAGAAATTCTACACGTGGAAAATTTTTTTAAAAGTGCATAAAAATTGTTTTCAATTATTATCAGGCATATAGGTGCGTGCGTAAGCTATTGGTTTTAACGTCATTCTTATCACTTCTTGCTCGCAAGCTTTAAATATAATCTTTATAGATCTATTTTGGTTTTAAATTCTTCGAAGAAGTATGAAACTTTATGAAATGTTCAAATAATTCAATATTACAGCGTTCAAAAATGTTTGAGCTAAAAATATTTCAATCTCCGAAACCTTACTGGAAATTTTAGGAATTTTTTTGTACAAAATTGACAAGTTTTCTGTTTGAATTTGTTCAAATATAAAATGCTCATATATTTTAATACAAGCTTTCCAACGACCTTTCTCAAGTTTTATTTTTATTCCCGAAGGAGTTCAGTTAACATTTTTTTAGTTTTGACTGTTTCAATTCGAACCTTGTTTAATTCAGTTTGCTCAAAATAAAATTTTTTTGAAATTTGATATCTCAAAATCCAACATATGTTTATGCTATGCAAAAACGATTCTAGTTAGTGTTATACATATGAGAGATACCAAGTTTTATAGGGTCACCCCGAGAAGTCTGTTTTATAGTTTACCAAAAAAATCCCATAAGTGAAAAAATGGTTTTTGGGAGCTTTTGGTGCTAATTATGATATTTTTCGCAGTTTTTTTTTTAGCAAATTGTTCCTCATACATAAAGTACTACTTCATATTGATAACTAGATGTTTACATACATTTTCTAAATAACTTATAATTGTTTTTAGCAATTTTTTCTAAGAATAGTGTTATGAAGTCGCGGGTTATTAAAAAATATTCCATTTTCTGTCCAATTTTCAATTGCAGTAAGGCGAAACTTAAATAATTTTAACCAAAATGATTGTTTAAACAACTTATTGTTATTGTTGATAATATTTTCTCAGAAGAATGCTAAAAAATTGTAGTTTTTTCGAGAATTTTCCACTTTTTGTTCAATTTTCAATTAGAGCGAGGTGAATGATTAATTAGAGTTAACAACAATAATCGTTCAAAAGATTTATTATTATTGTTGATAAGATTTAATTTTATCAATGCTAGATAAACTTCGAGTGAGTTAATAATTAATTCTACTGAGCAAAAATAATTATTCAAATAAATTATTATTGTTCATAACTATCTTCTGCTTTATTGATGCTACACAGTTGCGGTTTCTTCTCAAAATTTTAACTTTTCACTCATTTTTCACTTAGCAAAGTGATAAATAATGCAAGTTAACAAACATAGATGTTCAAATAATTCATTATTGTTTATACCTATCTTCTCTCAGATAATTGCTAGCAAGCGGCGAGTTTCTCTTTATTTCTGATATTTTTGTCATATTTCCACTAAGAGCAAGGTAATAATCAATGAAATCTATCAAACATAATTGTTTTAAAAAATTATTATTGTTTGTACCTATATTCTCTCAAAGTAATGCTAGAAAGTTGCAGTCTTTCTGAAATTTCTAGCTTTTTTCTGACTCTTTAGTTAGAAACAAATGAGAAAATATTAATAATAATTTCAACAAGGACGCTCCCAGTAACTACTTCGAGGATGGTCCATATAGAAAATTTAAAAAATATTTCAACTATCTGTCTTGTTCAAGAAAAATATATTCACAAGGAAGAACTATATTGTTTAAAAGATGATTCTGTCTATTTTTTTAAATTATTTATCCAAAACTAACGAGGAAAAGCCATGTTATAAATTTCAGAGAAAATCGCAACTTTCTAGTAATTATCTAAGAGAATATACTTGTAACCAATAATAAACTGTCCAAACAACTATGTTTGTTATATTGCTTCTTTATTACTTTACTGAATAAAAAGTGGGTAAAAAGTTAAAAATTTCAGAAAATACCGCAACTATTCGCCATGAATATAGATAAAGATAGTTATCAACATTCATCATTTGTTGGAACAATTATTTTTGCTAAATTTAATTATTTATTAATTCACTCATAGTGAAAAATAGACGAATAGTTGAAAATTTCAGCAAAAACCGCAACTTTTTACTATTTGACAAAGAGAATATTATTAACAATGATGATAGATTGTTCGAACAATTATGTTTTTTACAAGTCATTAAGTTTTACCACGCTCTAATTTAAAATTGGGAAATTCTGTCGTGAACACTTTTGATAAACCCGCGATTTCCTAACTCTATTCTTGGAGTAAATTTAGAAAAACAATTATAAGTTGTTT
This sequence comes from Andricus grossulariae, assembly GCA_011634705.1. Lineage (NCBI taxonomy): Eukaryota > Metazoa > Arthropoda > Insecta > Hymenoptera > Cynipidae > Andricus > Andricus grossulariae. The sequence goes on from JAABKJ010000755.1 coordinate 11,148,463, forward strand.
CAGCAATTTATGTAAACATCTCATTATCAATAAAATGTATTTTTTTATGTGTGAGAAACAATTTATTTGAAAAAATTCGCAAAAAAATATTATAATTAGCGTCAAAAGCTCGCAAAACCATTTTTTCACTTATATGGTCTTTTTGGCACCTCATAAAACAGACTTATGGGGGTGATGTTACAAAAGTAATATTTTATTCGTTGTCTTTTCTTCTTATGAGAAATACGTATTGAACTTCATAGGGCTGGCGCCACCTATAAATATCATTTTTTCAAACCAAAAAGAAAATGGATTTATTTTTTTGTGGATTCCAAAAAAAATTTTCGGGCGATATGCATGAAAATTCGAAGAAAAAAAAATTTAGACCACTCTATTTGACAGTGATGACGACAAACTTTGTTCAGAAATATATTTCTTTTCGAATACTATTCTCACATATTTGTAAGCGTATGCGCTCGCCTAATTGAAACTTTACATTAGTCAAAGGATCATATGAATGGAGCTGAAACAGTACAACCAGAAGAAAAGACTCTAATTAAACAATGTGCTACAAATAAGGTTGGCGACTGATATATCTAAAGCTGAATGTTAATTAAACACTGCGATATTCAATTATTCACATATTCTATAAAATTTAATAATTTTTACAAGAATTTAAAATTAAAATAAATCTATGAAGATTAGATTTAACTTTCTTGAACAAACAATGATAAAAGACACGTTAAAAACGAAAGCTTACGCATGCACATATGTGCCTTACAATAACTGATAAATTGTGTGCATACTATTTCTTATTCTTCAAACAAAAATATAAAAAAAGTTTTAAACTTTCCCGAACCAAGTTTTGTTCTCGCATAGTATAACAATGTATTGAAATAAGAGATTGAATATTTTTTAAATATGAGAAGGGTTATTACCTATTCAATTAATCCAGACATCTACCTTGTGTTATTACTGCATTCATTTTTTTATTTTATTTATTTACCGGTGCCAGGTCAGGACCTGAATATTAAGGAATTTAAGGCTTTCTGGTTCAGAACCGGAATCTCAAGAATCTATACGACCCTAAAATTTTATATATCTATGATTTCAAAACTTTTTAAATTAATTATAAACCAACTGAGCGTCCAATCGGAAAACAGAAAACACCTTTGGATTTCTCTTCGAAAAACCTATGTTAGCCTACTTCTGAAACCATTTTTCACATCATTAATTAATTTGTCAGTAATTTTGAACCTTGCAAAGCGTGATAACAAAATAAGCGTCCAGTAGAAAAACGGAAAACACCTTTGGATTCGTTTTAGAAATATCTAAGTGGGTTTTTCGTTCACTAATTTGTTAAAAAAAATGTCTACGTTATTTAACATAAGCGTACATTTTCATGGCTTTGTATATGGATTTGAATCTTTGTAATTAATTATAAACAAACAAAACCTGTCGTGGAAAAATCAAAAACATCTTTAGATTAGGGAAATTTCTGAAATATTGTTTTATAATTCATCTAAAATTTAGAAAATTTCAGATACATATAGAAAATTTATGAATTACTAAAAATTGTTAATCTGGTAAGTAGTTTGAACTTTTCTAAAAGTTCTTGATATGTTAAAAATTTTGATAATTTGGAAATGTTTATCAAATGTTACAAATTCCAGACGAAAATGGAACACGGTTTCAGTTTATATGAAGAAATCGGGAAAACTTAATTTTTATTTCAATACGAATATAAAAATTTTGGAAAAATTACGGAAACTTATTATATTTGTAAATTTATGCTAAATTGAAGAATTTCCAATATCTTTAAAATCGCAGACATTTTTCGAAATTTATGACTCACCAGGAATTATAAAAATGTTGGAAATATTAAAATATTTGAAAATTCTTTAAAGTTTTTGTGATCTTAAATTTTTTGAAATTTTGGACCCGATTGGAACATAGTCACGGTTTGTACTCATGTGAAGGTGTACTGAAGAGTTTATTTCTATTTTCATATCAGTTTAGGAAACTTTTGATAATTGCGGTAATTCTAAAAATGAATGCTTTTTTTTTGTAATGGATGAATATGAAGTTTTTAGATTTTTCAAATGAGAACAAAGCTTTGATAATGGAACGTAAAGTTACGATGAAATCACAAAGTTTTAGAAATTTCCATATTTATCCAAATTTTCGTAAATTGATATTTAAAAGAAAATAAACCGTCACTTTGTTCCAACTTTCAATTGCGTCTAAAATTTCAAAAATGTGAGATGATTACGGAAATTTGCAAAGTGTTCAAAACTTATGGAAAATTTTCAACATTCATCGAAAATTTATAAATCACTGAAGATTTTTGAAACTTACAGAAGCTTATAGCATGAAAAATTTTCCAGAATTTTTTGGAAATGTATGGTTGATGATCACTTTTTTCAACCCAAAGTGTGAGCTCAAAGATATATTTTTTTTCATTAGCCGCCTCTAAAAACCTTATAAATTAAAGTAGAATTTATGAAAAGCATATTTTAAGAATCAAGTATTTCATGCAAGTATTAAAATTTCTCGAAGTCTTACACTAAGCTTTTTGACATTTACGACTTCCAAAACACCGGTCATGCAGCTCAAGCCATTCTTTGCTATTACTCTATAAATTCACGTCTGTAGCTACGAATTTGACGAAAAGCTTATGTACGAGTTCAAACACGTTGAATGCTAAAAACTTTAACGTTTAATTCAATTCGATTCACGGCCGTATAAATTGAATTGAGTTCAGTTATGGATTTTTTATATTCAATGCAGTTCATTACCACATTCTTCCAGAAAACGCCCCCTGATGTAGAATGGGAATATTAAAATAACAGGGGGAAAAATCGCTGAAATTTTATGTGGCTATTCTATGACTTCTGGATAGAGCGAACAGTCTGAAGAGATTTCAGAGAATTTTATTAAATAGTAGAGGAGAAGTAAATTAATTTTTAGAAGCATAATCACTGGAAAAAGTCTACTAATTCTAACGACAAAGTATTTCAAAAATTAAGAGATCCTTTCTGATATAAAATAAACATTTCTCTAGAGTTTAATAGACTGTCAAAAAATATTCAAGAGAAGTAATTCAAGCAAACGGTTGATAAACTATATTGAAAAGTCTCTCAGTTTTTATTTTGTGATGAACAACTTTTTATATTATATGTGAAAAAGAATTTAAAAAATGTACAATCAAAGTCTTAAGAATAATTTGATCGGAAAATCACAGAGGATTAATTTTCTGATCAAGATTATATATTAATTACTATTCTTAACGTAAAAAGTTATTCAATCACATTAGATCAAACCTAATATCATATTTCATAATAATTGATTCAGCAAGATGATTTTGAAATTCTTTAACATGACTTTCATTCAAATTGAAATTTTAACGTTCATGCGCTTTTAATTTTTAATAATGTTCCATTGTAAAGATTAATTCTTGAATCGGGACAGACATTGAAGTACTTTTTGGAATCCTTTACTCCAAACTATTAAAGTTAAGGAAGTTAAATTTAAAATAAATTGAAATCTAAATTCCACTTTAATGTCCAACATTCACATTTGATTGTTCGATTCTTGGTCTTTTCAATTTACAAGAATTTCGTGGCTAAAATATTGAAACTTTTTTCATTATTATCCTTTTTAATTCCATACAAAAAATATCTATAATCCTAAATAACGAAAAATTCCGATATTATTTTCTAATTTTTCATTTTGAATGTGTGGTTTTTTATTTGTAATTTCTAAATGAAGTCGAGATATTTTTAGAAAGATTTATCATTCATAGAAAATGTCTGGTATGAAAATTAGTTAACCTCTTCGCAATCACTTATATACTTACATAATTCCTTTTTGTTATGTAAATAATACCAAATAAATATATATCAGCATTAAAAACGGTTCCAAGCTTTAGAGAATGTTTAAAATAACTATCATTAGACTTTTTAAATAATTTAGAAAAATGTTATGTCTATTCTGAAGCAAGATATCTAAAGAAATGGAATTAAAAAACAACATTTTTTTAAAGTTTATGAGAAATGTGTTAAGTGTCATAGACGAATCGTTGAAAAATTGTTAATTACACATTTCTAAAATAAAAAAATTACGAATTTAAGGAAGAGGCCGAACTTTATCCGAACGGATTTCTGATTTTTAAAAAATGGAAGTATCAAGCATTTTTTAAAATAGATATTCTTCAAATTTGAGAGCATTTTTTCTAGGTTTTTATATAGCAGAAAACGGTTATTTTTCGCTAAGATTATTATAGTTTTAGAATGTTCGATATATTTTGAATTATTATTTTCGAAGAGCTATTCCACAGGTGAAACTGAGTGAAAAAATCTAAAAAAAATCAGATAAATTGAAAAAAGTGTGTTTTATGGAAGTTTTTGTATAGCAAAAAATCACTTTCATGTCCATGAGCCTTTTATGAAGGTTTCAGTACAGCAGACAATCGTTTTGTATCATCAAGGTTATTTGAGAATTTTTGTACTTGACTTTTATCTATTGTTTATTACTTTTGGATAGTTTTTGAACTTCTCGAATAGTTACGAAGAAAGGTATAGAGCCTTTTTTGAAATAAGTGAAATTCAATTTCAAATTCTTTTCATATAAAAAATTTCCGTCTCCAAATTGTGGTACCAGAAGCAATTTCCTATACTGGAAAAGAAATCGTAGATGAAAAAACATTTACTTGATCCAAAGATATGGTCCCACTAAATACGTGCTATAAACTATTTCTCTAATATAAAGATATTGTTTTAGCCAAAGCTAAAAGCATTCAAATAATACTGTAAATTATTGTTTACATATTTCATACACTGACATATACGCAGAAAAAAGAATCTTATATTTTACTGCAAACCGAATTAAATTTACTAATCTTTCAAGTGCGTATATGGACAACACGGCAGTTCAGTAAATGTTACATTTACAAGCAACTGAATATGACTATCATTGATGATCACCAGTGCCAATTCTCAAGTGATGCTATTCTGCACTGTTCCTCGATGCTGCAATTACGATTTATCATTTCACTTTGATGGATAATATAAATAGATCTAGCCTATGTAAACGGTATAGACTATATTTTAGACGGCACTATAGATTGTAAAAAAATATTGCTGAAAAATAATTAATGAATAAGCACACGGCTAATTCGTAGATATATGTTCGGACATATAATAAATCGGTATTTGTGAGTCACAACGCTTATAATACAATTAAAATTGTGCACGCCATGCGGGGGGTTCGAACCAAGCCATCGTCCGTGCCATCGAGCGCACAAGAAGAAAGCTTTCGCATTTACCTCACATGCATCCGAGTCAGCTGTCATATTCGCGAAACACAAACACGTCTTGCACTTATAAGCTCTCAAGTGTACGCGATCTGTGAATAAGATGTGTTATACAAAATGGTGTTATTTATTATAAAACCCCTTCATTGCTTAGTGAGAATATGGAGTAATGTGTCGACTGTCACAGAAATGTGAAAAAAAAAATTTATTTAGTTGATGCAATCCATCCATTGCCGATGGCTTCATGTATTTATCCAGTGGTCCGCGCGGATAGGCTGCGTTGTTACGACTTGTAATGTTCACAGCACCACTATTGTGATCTCGGTTCCGTGGATTTTACACATCTTACAGTATTTTATACTGGGGAATTGAAGTTTCATTTACTAAAGGATTACCATTAAATTCACCTTAACTTCACTGCGACATTCACGAAATGCTAAGTGATTTTGACATTTTCACACCCTTATTACGAGCAGTTTCTACTGTTACGGGTAAAAGAAACACTTTACATTTCTTGATAAGTAAATATGAAATTTCTTTTTTCTGCTTGTATGTTAGCTAAGCGAAGTAGCTTTCTTATTGCAAGAAAGGAATAAAATATTTGTGTTTAATAATAAGGTAGTTGTTATAGTCAAATGTGATTTTAAATCAAGAAAATATTTTCTTCAATCAAATCGAAGTTCATTCGCTGAAATAAAAATTATACTTAATTGGAAGATGTGATTCCTTGGCTCAAAGAAGCGTATCCTCAATTGAGCGAAATATACCTGGTCGACAAGGAAATGGGTTTTTAATATGACTGAATATTTATGGAATCCTATGATGCGACATATTATAGAGAATAAGCATGTGTTTAAAAAACAAAGTCAATTATGAAAATAAACGCAGCTTAGAATAAAACAAATATTTCATTGACCTATACACAAATGTACCCCTATTGTTTAAAAAATTGAAATATTTGAAATACACGAATTTTAATGTAGCATTTGTTCAGACGTTGAGTGAAATTATAGTAAATATGAGTTTTTGCTATTTTAATTTAATAATAAGGGACCGTTAAGGGAGTATTTTACGCATGGAAAATTAATATGTGAATAATAATTTTTCTAAATGATTGCACTCTTTCTTCCCTTCTCCTCTAGACGTTTATCTGAAAGAATCCAAATTTTTTCCGCCTGTTTTTGAAAAACATACAATTTTTCTCGATTTTTCGCTCCAAATTTAACTGTATTATTAGAACCCAATAAGAAGATCCAACTATTTTTCGTTTGAAGTAATTTATGTTCAATTGAAAAGTCTACTTTTATATTTTTGGTTCGGAAATAATCTCCTCTATTAAAAAAAAATCTGCCATTTCGTTGATGATTGAACTATATTATTGGAAACCAATTTTTTTTATTTCAAAATTCATCTTTGTCGCCCAAAATTCGAATAATCTGTTTGTGGCTTATAATTGATAATTTTCAGTTGAAAATTCAGCTATTAGGTTTTCAATTGAAAATTGATATTCTTTTTGTTGGAAATTCACCTGCTTCCTTAAAAGTTTAACCTATTTAATGTTCAAAATGTTAAATTTTAAACTACTTATAAAAAAATTAATTTTATGTTTGATTGTCTCTTTCTTTTCTGTCTTCCTTCTTTTTCAATTGTCATATGTCTGTCTCTGATGAGCTATTTTACAATGTTATTTAAAAACCTTTTTCTCTTATTTCAATTTCTTGTATGCAATTATATTACAAAAATTAACTTTTTTGAGTATATGTTTTAAAAAAATAGTTTTTTAAAGCGTATACTTCTTTTCAAGCCTTCTTGTGCAATTTTGTTACACAATTGAATTGCTTTAAGTTTCTGTGTTTTTTTTAAATGTGCTCTCAGAATTAAATTATTTTGTTGAAAACTTGTTTTTTTTTTCAAATCAAAGTTAAAAACTTTAAAATTAAATAATTTATTATCATATAAAACTGATTGCCTTTAGTTTAAAATTTGATTACTTGATTTGAAAGGATGAAAAATATTTTTCTTATTGAAACTTCATATTGTCTGGTTGAATATTCAACTGCTTCATATAAAATTCATCTTTTTGTCTTACTTACTCAACAGTTGGTTGTAATTTTTGCCTCTTTTAAATATATTTTCTTATTAAAATTTCATCTTTTCTGGTAGAAATTTGATCTCTTTTAGTTACAAATGAAGCTGTTTAGGTTAAGGATTTAATTATATTTATGAAAATACATCTTTCCCAAATGATGACTTCTTTTGGTTAAAGTTTCAATCTTTTTCGCCCTCTTTGTTTGAGATTTGAACTATTTGGTTGTAAGTGCAACTGTTTGGTGGATACTTATTTTTTCGAAAATGAAATTGTTTTGTTGAAGATTTGTCTTTCTGGATAGAAAATTAGTCCTTCTGGATTGCAAATTTATTCTTTTCTTTTATCGATAAGTTCTTGGCTGAAAATTTATCTTCCTTGTTTGAAAACTCAACTGTCTGCTAAAAAATGTATTTTTCTGGATTAAAGTTCAACTACTTGTTCAAAAATGCAACTATTTATGTTTTGGTACAAAATTAATCCTCTTAAGATCAAAATGATATCCACTTTCTTATGAACCATTTTTTGTAACAAAATCAGAACACAAAAAAGCTCAAAAATCAAAATAAGATTTTCAACTACATCCTTTCCGGATCATTAGAGACAAATATATAACAGAAGAAAACAGAGAGGTAAAGAGAAGGGGTCTACCAAAAAAAAAAGTTCACTCTTTCTTCATTCTGCACTCATTAGCTCAATATTCATTTCAATTTGCATGATTGCATATTAATACCATTACGATCTCTTTTAATTGAGGCAATTGTTGGCAATTTTCAAAACGGTTCAATCTTTTTTATTCTTAATCTTCCTACTTGTAAAATGTAATATTCTGAATAGATTGGTTCAGAATCAACTAACAAATTATTGATTTTGGTCTGAAAGTTCAATTATTTTGTTGCAAGTGCAATACATTTTGACTTGGATCCAATGATGTTCTTTCTCAGTGTATTTGGAAACCAAGAGCAGTTAGCAAAAGTACCTCAAAGTATTGTTTTCTTAAAACATTGAAAACAACTGAGTAATGGATTTGACAGATAATTTTTAAAGATGAATACTTGAATCTTCTTCGAGCCTTAATTATATTTCTAAATAATCAACTGTATATTTTAAAATACAGGTAGACATTTTTTGTGACCTAATCTAGCACAGATCTTCATATTTTCACATAGGAAAATTCATGATTTGATTTAAAAAAAAATAAGCGATCGACGAAAACAACTAGCTGAGAACTTTTCAACGTAAATTCATATATTTTTTTGCTTGTGCTTCAAAAAATAAGCATACAACTATAAACCATTTTTACGTTCCCCATGAGTCACATTTTCAAAACGTTAGAAAAATACACATAATTCGAACTGGAACATAAAATGGTGAAAAAATATGTATTTCAACATTAAAAGTGTAGGATTTCATTTTTTTAAGATAAACGATCGACGCTGAAAATCGCACTATAAATTTCGCTACCTCGGCATACAGAACACCAGTAAGAACTAAGCTGGCACACTGATTTTTTGTCCAAAATCGCATTCTCAGTTTGGCTGGTATTTCATATTAAAAATAAATAGAAAGAATGAATATATTCATGATGAAGTTCTTAGTATTTACTTTGGTGGCACTTTCTGTCTGTGAGTATGAATGAAAAATTCAAATTAGTTTTTGTAGCGTGCATATTTCTTCGTAATTTCGTGAACTTTTGACAAATAGAAAGAAAATACTTTACTGCCACTTTTGAAAGAAGTTTCTAACTTGCATGGGTATCGTTTTTTATTATCAATGGTATAATGATACTAAATTTGATGAAAATCATTAATCAACCTTATGTAACTTTTTACCCTTAACTTATTGATAAAATATCAAGTGTTTCTGTTATGATACAAGATGAAGCCATAAAAACTACAGATAGATAGGGACTATTGTAAGTTGACATATTTAAAACATTATTTCGAAAGTAACAAAGTGTAAACGTCATGTGGTATCTATCCAGTTGTCATTTTTATTCCTACATCTCTATATTTATTTGAAAAATTTCAAGGTCTCTCAGAATCTGAAGGATCGGACACATATCAATCGACCTTCACACCCATATTGAGGGAGCATTATCATATGACACTGAAACAATTTAAGGCAAAATGTAACAACAAAAATAAAGCTTTCTGGGAGGAAGTCACGTCGGTTATTGAACTTGGTGCTCACATTGGAGAAGATTTAATAAATGATGTAGCGGAAAGAGGGTCACATACTGATGGCTCTGAAGAAGCCTACGATGCAATTATTAGAGAACGTTGTCTGACTAATGTCGTTCTTCTAGACGTAAAACAATTTACCTTGACCACAGTTGCACAATGCTTGAATTCAAAGGAACGTCCAAATGAAGCTAAAGCATCTGTAATTCTAAAAGATGCCATGATTAAAACCTGTCTACCAATTAAAGAACTGTAAGTTTGTTTCATACTACAGAAAAAATTTCAAGATAATAATTCATGTTATATTTCTCTGGTTATTATTTTACGTAAGTCATAAACATATCAAATTGAATATCGATTTATTTTCAGAGCCAAGAAAAGGAATTCAAATTCATGCTAATCTGAGTAAAATGACTGACTGCAGTGCCAAAGGAAAATATATATGACGACATCTGATCTTTCAACTATTTAATTATAGTTATTGGTTGTTAGAACCAAACTATGTGCACCATTAAATAAAAAGTTATCATTACCAGCAGTCCATTGTCTTGTCACTTTTTACTGAGAAGTCACGCTTCTGTCGTATCACAATATTCCCCATTTCAGATTATGAATCCTCTAAAAATATCAGAAAGAATTATATGATGAAAACGAGAATAATGAAAAAATAATAAAATCAATATACAGGGTGAACAATAATATGTCCCAAAAACGTTTGTCTTTTTACATTGTCATGAAGCGCTATCTAAGATGTATCAAAGATATATTAGGAAGTGGACAATTTTGAAAGTGCTTTGTAGCCGTGTGATTGGAGTTGGACACCTACAGCTCGGACTTAAATCCGTCGTATTTTTTTTTATTCATATAATGAAAATATCTGCTACAGATCGGAAAGCTGTTCGAACCATTGATATCCATATGCTGCATCGGGTTTTCTCATGCTTCAGTAGAAGAATCAAGCGATTTATGAACAAAACTATGTATACTTTTGTATTATTCAAGTTTTTCAAATTCGCAGATCGACATATATTACTGGTCATCCAGCATAATACAACTAAGATTGATTTATTAGCTTTTGAATACCTAGAAAAAACAAAAGAATGTGTAAATATAACACAATATATCAGTGTATGTTGTTATAGTTCTTTATTTTAGATTTAGATGCTACTTGACAGTTATGCGATTGCTTGCGCTTAAAGAAATCTTGGACTTGAAAAAATCGTATATTCTCCACGGATTACTGTCTTTAGACTTTGGAAACCTCTTTATAATTTTAGCATGGCAATGAAATTGTGAAAGGAATACATTTCAAAACAGAAAAAATAGGGTTCGGTTCTTTGGTTCGGTAATGTTGCAGCTCCATTAAAAGTTGGCATCTTTCATAACTGAGACTCCAATAGAACTCTTTTTGAGGTTTTCTTTTTAGTTCTATGATTTCAAATAGATGTCGACATGAAAAAAAGATCTGAGTTTGGAGAAATTTTTAATCATAACCTTAAAAACTGTTACATCTCCTGTCCATTATTTTTCTTTCAAGCGTATGACTTATCGCTATGATTTTAGTTTCTTTATTAAATTTTTCCCGTTGCAATGTCATTGAATCTGCATTTTGAAGTAAAACGTATATCATTAAAATGTAAAATTTTCTGAGTCAAGGCTGGGTATGCATTCTCTGCAGAAAGTTTTGATTAGAATTCACACTTAGGGTATATTTATAACAATGGATAATTTAGGGCTTCTTTTAAGCAAAAGTGGTTCCTTTTGTCAAACTTCGATTTTAACAGAAACCAAAGTTCCTTCTGTGAACACTTAATATTTTTGTGTTTCCGCATTCTTAAAGATTCAGAGGGCTTGTCTGACAAATTCTTTTTGAATATATTTTATTACTAAAAAATGAAAAAAAAAGTCATGGGCCATCAAAATATAGGGGTCGAGAGGTCTAAAAAAGTAATGACAAAAATTTTAATTTGCGGAAGACAGTCAAAACCAGCCAAAACTAAAAAAACTTTAATCACGAACATTGTATGATAAATTTTCGTGAAGAACCAAATAAGTTCACAATTTTTGACAATCGGCGATGAAAAGCTATCGGTTAAAAAAAATTATTCACAATAATTTTAATTTGCGTAACATAGTCAAAACTGACTGTCAACGTCTGGAGCTGGATATTTTCTGTTAGTTTTTGCTTATTTTGACTGTCTTTCGCAAATTAAACTGTTTTTAAATAATTTTTTCTATCAGACCTTTAGACACCTAGCTTTTGATCGCATGTGGCTATAAGTGGTACACGTGTGTGTTTTTACTCAAAAATTGTATATCATAGAGCACATACTATTATTTTTCCATACAAGTACGCTTTTTTCAATTATCCAATAAATTTAAATGGCCTGCCCTTGAAATTGACTTACTCTCGCATGGTTTCTTGTATATTTTGTATTCAGAATTTTATTACCAGTTACGAGGTTAGAATTATGAGAAGGTTTCAGAAGTATAAAGTGCGTAAGACGTGGAAAATATAAGATTTTGACATTATCATTCATTTTTGAGTGGAATGAAATCGTCCAAATTTCAAATCTCTAGTTTTTAACGGATTTTTATGTTTCGTAATTTGCAGTTTGTGAACGTTAAAAACGCTTGAGAAATATAACACGTGGTAAAAATAAAAAATAAATTTAAGGTGCACATAAACTGTTATGGATTATTATGCGCATATGTGCGTGAATAAGCTTTTTCTTTTTACGTCTTTATTACAACTGTATGTTTGCAAACGTTGAATATAATCTTTATAGATCTATTTTCGTTTTCAATTGTTCTGAAAATTATAAAATTTTACAATAAATGTGAATAATTGCATATAGCAGTGCTTAATAAAGTCTCAGCTTTATATTTTTAATGGCCAACACTTCAATACAAATTTGAAAAATTGTTTTGTACAAAATAAAAATGTTTTCCGTTTTAATTTTTTCAATCATGGAATGCCTAAATATTTTCAAACTTATTTACAGAAGAGGCTTTTGATTTTGCACTTATTATTTTTCAAGAATTTCAGTTGAAAGTTGTTTTATTTCGACTGTTGCAATTTAAACATACTTTAATTCAATTTGCTCACAGTTTGAAATTATACAAAATTTCATTATTAAATTTCAACACATTTTCAGACTATATAAAAACAACTAAACTCAATCTGTTGTATATAAAGGATGAGAAATATATGTATGGATCAGATTTTTCACAGAAAATTGTCAGAAGATTGTACTCGCTATGATTTATACCGCTTTCCCGTTCTTAGGGATTTTTTTTTAACATAAAAATAAATTCTTTAATATATATTATTCATTTAAAAGACATTTCGTAGAATAAAAAGTGATCTCTTAAATTGATTACATAACAGTTAATATTTTCAAGGTATTTCATAATTTTTCTGTAAGTTTTACAGAATTTTTTCTAAAAATATTTTTCAGGTTTGTGAAATAATTTTTAATTTGCAACATGTTCTTGGAAACACATCCCAGCTCAGGAAAATTTTGATCGTTCGCTATTCTACGAATATATACATGTTTGCTTATATATTAGCTTCCACCCAAACAGTTGATTTTTTAAATAGAAAAAATCAAATTTGAACTTAAAATATAAATTTTCAAACAAAAACATAATAGTTATACTTTTGTTCAAAAAAATTAATTCTCAATAGAAAAAAAACAATATTTTTAAAATAGTTTCATTTTTGACCAGAGATGAATTTTTAACAAATGTGATGAATGTTCAACAAAAAATGCATTTTTAACAAAGGGGTTCAACCATAAAGGAAATTTTGGAATAAAATATATTAATTTTTTACCAAGTAATTGAACTTTCATCTAAACAAGATCAATTTTCGAACCAAAAAATTAAATTTTCAAACAGAAAGATTAATTCTCTACCAACAAGGTCAAAGTTTGAACGAAATACATGGGCTTTCAACTGAAAAAGATAAATGTTCAACAAAACAGTTCAACATTTAACAAAATGACTAACATGATGACTGAACATGATATTTCTGGAAGTAATCTTTTTTCCCAACATAAACATAAAAAAATAAAATTGTGTAACAAAATTACAGATAAAGGTTTGCAAACAAGTCTTTTTTGAAAAAGTAGTCTTCAAAGAATATATGATAGTCAATTTGTGAAACATAATACTTTCTTAAGTATATGTTTGTTTCTTTTTAATTTTTTGTAACCTTCTTTTTCAGCCTTCTTGTGCAATTTTGTTACATAATTAGACTGTTTCAATATTATGCTTTAAAAAAATATTCACTTACAAAAATTCAATAAATGGAGAAATTAAACCAGAAACTACAGACACAAAATCATAACTGCGTCAATTTTTGTTACCGAAACGGAAATGAACGTATCATTTCATTTCCTTTGATAAAGAACATATTGTACATATGACATATGGTAGATAGTATTAGTATTTTTGATTTTTTTTTCATCCTAATTGGTTCTAGGGAATAACAGCTAATAATAAATTAAGTAATAATTTGCATTTAGGTCCGCCGATATATGCAAATGAACTAATAAAATTCTAATAATCATTGATTATATGGTTATTTAACTAATCAGACACGCGAAGTGGACTAATTCATTTTATTTTTGGTTGACACATCTTGAATCTGGTTTCATGAATGGACCTGTTTTCAAACAGTAGTTTTTGAAAAAATCATATTTTCTTCATTTCAAACTCATTGTAGACAAAATAATTATTTTAAATTAATCAAACTAAATGAAATGTCAGTTAATAGATTTGGAATTTTAAAGAACTTTTTCTGCAGATTTGAATTTGATTTTATGCTCGTTATCCAAAATCATAAAATACACGTGAAAATATTTTGGAAAACCATATCATTGAAATTTTGTGAAAAGCTATTCTTTTTTATTTGATTTCATTACATAATTCTGTGGAAAAATTTTCAAAGTGAATTTTTGGCACCTTAAACAGAATTTTAAATAACTAGTGTTTGAAAAGTAGTAGTATGAATAATTATCGAAATATATGACCATTCTAATACAAAATTCATCTATTCTATCATCTAATTAAAATGATTGTAATTTCAACAAATAAAATATGTTTGTTGCGTTTTTATATTAAAAACTGTTTTTAATACATACATTACTACTTTACACTAGTAATTCCCTGTATGATAAAACTTTTAAACAGTTTATAATTGTTTTTAGGAATTTTCTCTCAAAAGAGAGATAGAAAGTCGCGATTTTCCCAAAAAGAGTGACCGGAAAATTTGCTCATTTGTGCGCCCTCGAATTCGTACTTCCAATCTATACTTAAGTTAGTTTATTATGAGAAATTGATCGTCTGAAAGTTTCGGATATGTCTGAATTTTTGTTAAACTATTTTTTTTCAATAAATGCGTATTGCGAGTTTTTCGCGCTAATTATGACTTTTCGTGTTCTTTAATGCAAATTGTTCTTACTACATAAAATATTACTTCATACCGATAATTAGTTTCATAATAAATTGTTGACCCAATGTATTATTGTTTTCGGCAAATTCTAAATTTCGGTTTTAAAAAAAATCCGACTTTTCGTCCACATTTGACAAGTTGTAAGTAATTATTTGATTGAATTTGGCAATAACAATTGTTTAAACAAATGATTATCATTCATAGCTATCTCCTTTTATATTAATACTAGATAGTTGCGGCTTGTTTTTCTGAAATTCTCAACTATTGTCCACTTTTCAAACAGAGGGAAGTAATAATGTATTCTAGTTAACAAAAATAGTTGTTTAAACGATTTATTATTGCTTTTGATTTTCTTCTCTTGAATAAGTGATACAAAGATGCAGTTCCGTCTCAAATATTTACCTGCACCTTTCTTTTTAAGTTATGAACAAATAATAAATAAACATTAGAGAGAAGCATATTTTAAGCAATATCTATCTTTTTTGTGAATATATTTTGCTAAAGGAGAGGCTGATATCAAAATATGTACAATTTCAAATGTTTCTTGTACGCTTTGAGTATCCTTCATATATAAGACAAAGTAAATTAGTTTTCGCATAGTATAAAAATTCATTGCAATGGGAGTCTTTAAATTTGAAAAATTGTAAACTGTAAGCAAACGGATTTGAACAGTGCAGATATCTCTCTTGTTTATTGTTTCTATGCAATGGTGGTATAATATTTTCAAAAAAAAATATTGTCTGTAGGAACTTTTCCTCAACTACAACGTATGCCAAATTTATTACCTCATACGATACCTTCAGTAATAGCTTCCGGAATGTATCTATTCAAAAAAACTTTTAAACCATCTTTTTTCTGACATTTTTGATTTGATCAATTTGAAAAGTAGTTTTTTATTTGAGAATTTCAAACTTCCTCATACAAGGAGCTCCTTTTCTGCACTTTGTTCTATCAAAGTTTCATGCTGAGAAAGTTATTTCAAGAAGTTTAATATTAATGTTTATTTCAGAAATAGTGACTAATTACAAAATTTGTTTGAAAATTAGTATGATAAGGATGCTTAAAAAGACTTATTCAGTTTATTCCACAAAAATAAATGTGGAAGTTCTAAGAAGGTTGCATTTCAATTTTGTACAAAAAAAGTTTCGAAACTTGCATCTAAGCTTTAGCTAATTAAATCTTGAAACCTAGCACTTTATTAAACAATTTGGTCCAATATAAAAATTATGTTCAACTTTTTCGAACAAACAAGGATGAAAATAACCCTGAAAAAGCGTATTCACATATGTGCCTCATGATCAATAATAAAATTTTTTCTTATGAGCTCCACGTGTCGCATTTCTTAGACTATTTAAATTTTCAAGGAACTCTGATATGTTGAAGAAAAAATTTGAAAGGAACATGTATTTCAATAGTAAAAGTTAACGATTTTGCTCTTTCAAAGATAAACAGACTACGATTAAAACAATATAAAATCTTATCGACTCTACGTTCTTTTTTTTAAGTTTACTTTCCGCTTTTTTTGTATTTTATAATAAAATATATAGAACAAATACGACCAGGATACATGAATTAATAATATTAATTTTTAAAAAATACGTATTTTTGTGGATATATATACACATAATTTTGCAATTATACTTGGTATATTCACTGTTACGAAAATACTACCTTATTAATCGTGTTCTCAGACCACTTTCTACATATATTACGATTGAACACCTTTAAATGCAGACAATTATATTTGCACCATTCAAAACTAGACAGCGCCTATTAGGAAATTCAAATCCTACAATCTAATAACTTTTGCAATCCTTGAAAATTGATATTTTAGCTTAAAACCTAGAATAAATTGTAAAGCATTAAACAAATTATAATTGGGAGAAGACAGTGAAGGAACCTGTCTTCATATTTTAAATTTATCTATTCAACTCACAACTGAAAAATGCTTAAAAATAACATGGAGTTTTTTATTGAAAGAAGGGGAGCAAACATATTTTTTTTAAGCAAGTAAATATTTTATAACCTCTCTCAAAAGTGGCTTCAATTCTGCCCGGTTACTTTCTGTTATGAAGTTTGCAATGACACTTGGTACTTAAAACTTGAATCATCAATCAATGTTCTCAAATATAAGATGCTCTATTTCTGAATTGACTATCAAATGTTTCTATAATTCTATTATATATAATTAAAGAATAAGGTTAACAACCACTGCAGAGTCCCTTCAGATGATCACAGGACATGAAGGAATCACAACGACAGGCCGGCGAAACCCTCGTGTGTTTTGAGGACACGAAGCGTCCCAAGGATGTCAGCTTTTTGCATCCATCTCGCAAGTGCCGTGGTATATTTTTGGCACACGGGTATGGCTTCATGGTTTGGAACCAGTGATAGCTTTGCACCTTCGAGAGCACCTATCACAAGGACAATTACTTGTACCGAATATTTTGGGTATAGTCGTTGCAGCTCCCTTTTAAGGTCTTGATACCTTCCCTCTTTTTCTTTCTCCTTGGCAGTGATGTTGCATTCGGAAGGAGCCGAGAATTCGATCACGAATATAGATCGTTTCTCGAAGTCCTGGAGAACAGTCTCAGGCCACGAGAGTGCAACGGAGCCTGCTGCCGAAAAATCGCTGTTAAAGAAAATTTGGCACTTCTCGTTTTGGATAATTGACTCTATCTCCGTTGAAGCGTTCGGCAGAGCAGGGTGGCGGCTAACACCGTGAGAGCGACAAAGATGGTAATAAAGCACTCTTAGGACTACATTATGTCTAAAGATATACGTCGATCCTGCGTGGGTCAGACACCCCGATAGTATGTGTAATAGGTTCTCAGCGTGTGCATGACATGCTCTGCACCTATCGCTTGGAACTTCTGGACATAAAATGCGGTCATTATATGCTAAGTTGGGAATGACACCGTCCTGGCATGCGAAAATAAAACCCTCTGTACTTGGATTAGGCCCTCATGATCTGAGAAAAGCAAAAGTTTGATCCTTCGACAAGGACTATTTTTCTACATTTTTGTGAAAGTTTCCGTGCATTTCCTTGTTGAGAAGCTGTTTTTGAAATTTTGCAAACTCTACTTTTTTAACTTCGGCTTTCGGAAGTGAAGCATCTAGATGGAGTGATGCACTTTCCTCACTTCTGATGTTAAAATTCAGGCTAAGGGTCTCGGCCGCTTGCTCCGCGGCTTTGTAAAGGAACGCTCCTTCACCCGTCACCTCGTGGTTCCTGACCATTTTCAGGAGAGGATCTGTGCCATTGGATAACGATATAAGCTGTACTTAAAACAATTCGGTTAAGAAGATACTGGAGATTCAGAAGTCCGCCTTGACGGCGTGAAATGTATAATCGCGGAACTGACCAATTAATATGCAAGCTTTGATCCATATGCATGATCTTACGCGTGGTGACATCAAGGGCCTTAAGTTCGTTCCTCGTCCATGGAACCACCCCAAACGAGTAGAGTAGAACCGGGACGCAAGCATATTAGTCGCAGATACCTTGTTCAACGCCGACAGATTGGAAGACCAAATCTGTCGAAGAAGATGCTTGCATCTTCTTCGGAGAGACTCCTTTACTGATGTTATGTCCCGAATGCAGCTTTGAGGCACGCCCAGGTATGTATAATTCTTTACAGTGTTAAGATGTGTAATAGCGTTTATATCCATAAGTTCAGGTTCCTTGGGGACGCCAACATCCTTTTCTTTCTTCAGATGAATTTTGGCGCATTTATCCAATCCAAAGTCCATCCCAAACTCGCCTGTGTACTTCTTGACGATATTTATGGCAGTTTGAAGTTTGCTTTTATCAGAGGCATTGATCTTCAGCTCATCCATATAAAATACACGTGTGAGCACATGCTCGTGCTGGTTAGTTTCGCCACAGAGGTATCTAGAAGAATTTCGTAGTGCGAAAGATAGAGGCAGAAGTATAATGCAAAAAAGCAATCGGCTCATGGTATCGCCCTGAATGACGCCCCTCTGAAAGATGATGTTGTTCGTTGTCACACGATAATTTCCAGATGAGATAGTAAATCTAGTTTTCCAAAGAGACATCAATCTCTCTATGCTTTAGTTTAGTTTAGTTTAGTTTAGTTTAGTTTAGTTTAGTTTAGTTTAGTTTAGTTTAGTTTAGTTTAGTTTAGTTCAGATTATTTTAGTTAAGTTTAATTTAGTTTAGTTCGCGGAAGAAAACGAGGAATCAGATGTCGAACTGATATAGGAAGGTTTAACAAATACAATATTTTTGATAAAAAATAAATTATATAAAACCATCATATGCCATTTTTTTAAGTTGTTCAACCTACAATTTTTTAACTCATCAAAAAACTGTTATTGATAGTACTTTTAAACATTTATGACATTATGTATTATATAGTAGAATTTTCGGTCATTTTAATATCCCTCATTTATTAGCATTTAATTTAGATATTCTTATTAGTGCTACCTATATTATGTATAAAAGTTGTAATACAATATAATAAAAAAGGAATATATTGAAATATGAACTAGCCTCAAAACTCGAACTATTAGGTTACAAATGTGTATTTTGATCGTCAATTCTTATTCAGCGACCAAAAGAAAACATCTGAGTATCGATTTTCATAAACATCTGCAATTTTATTAAATCAAAAAAAATTGTGCGGCATATTCAATCCACTATTTTGATTTTTTTAATTTTCACCCTAAATTAATATTCAGCAACACAAAAAACGTCTAATATTGACTTTCATGAAATTCTTCCTGACTTGAGCTAGTTTGCAAGCTTGAATTAGCTTAAAAAGTTTGAGTTCCCGAGTCGGCCTAAAAAGTTTTCGTTAAAAAGGTCTTTCTGAAATCTTTTGGTTTCTTAAATAAGTTAATTTAATTTCGAATTCAAAAAGGTTTTAAATAATTTATATATCACATATTTATGCATAATTGTAGAAACTGTTTGCTCGGTTCGATCGACTTAGCGAGATAATCATCTCACGAGATGATTCGAACCGATTTAACGTTTTGAAAAGACAATCACTTTTCTCCTACTCGTTGGATTCTCGAATCGATCGCTAGAAATGCATCACTAGACGCGGATATTAGAGGATTTAAATTTTTGGGACCAGAAAGTACCCTTAAAAATCTAAAAGGGTTCGGTTATGGGCCTAGATAACCTTAAGAATATAAAGGGTCGCAGTTTGGAACTTTAGGAATTAAAAAATCCCAGGTATAAAAAAGGCTGTAGGTCCAGAACTTCAAGTAAAAAAATTGTTAGGGTCCGGACTGGACCCGAACCTTTAATAAAACCTTTAAACCCGGATCTCTGCATTGTGCAGTTTCTAAAAAGTCTAGAGATAAGAAAATCGAAACCGTTTTTTCTTGCAATACGAAAGTGACCTCAAGTTCAGGTAAATCCAGTTTTTATCAAAAATTATGGAGAATGTAAGTTGATGTTTGTGCGTGCACATGTATGTCGTGCGTAGATATATAACTACATACATATATGTTAAGCTACTATGCGGCTGATTTATTGTGACGCTGTTCCGTTGTCGGTGGTAATTTTATCTCCATCAACCGTTTTTCCAGGAAATCGAAACCGAATGGGAGGTATTAATATCTCATTGTCCGCTCGCGTGTCGCCGACACTTTTCCCGCTTGCGTCGGAACTTTTCATCGATTTATATCCCTCTTTTTTCCACGGATTAAAGTGAGTGTCCACAGCGACCGCATCGCACTCAAACATACTCACATGCAAAATGCGGTTTCACCTCCCACCAGTTTATAACACGAGTCAAAAGATTTGACGATACACAGCGTTCGCAAATTAAAAAAATAATTTTTCAGGCTTTTTTCAATCCCACTGAATAATACTCTGTTGAATACATGGACATTTAATTGGTTGAAAAAAAGCTTTAACAAATTCACTTTCGACAGACTAGGAAAAATGAGAGTATTTTTAATACTCAACAAGTTTTATCTGGATACAGATTGAAAACAGGCTTGATATTACCCAGTAGATAGATTCTTTTTTAGGTTTATCATTTCGTTAGTCAATATTTCTATACTTCTCTGTGTTTTAAATTTCAGGAAGAGTGAAGAAATTTTAAGCTTAATTATTTAGTTAAATCTTTTGATATTTTTCATATGATATCTTAGCTTTGACTGAGACTTTGTTTAAACATGAGGTTTTGTCATCCAAATTTTTCAACACCAATCTATTCTGTGTATTTAGGGATGATTGGTATCCTCCCACTTTTGGAAACACTCCTTAAAGTCACCATTCAGAATAGCTAACCGCTGCTTCGTCGCATTCTGTTTTCCTTTTAGGAGATACTTCAATTTTGTAAACAGCCATAAAACACAGCCAGGTCGTGTTTCACGAGGAATTGCTGAATAAGCTGTAATGAATAGGCAGGTTCGTTGTCGTGATGAAGAACCTAGTCGCCACTTTTCCCCAAATCTTGGTTCAAAATTTCCGAAAGAATAGTTTTGGAACCCTAATGTCTTTCTCTATCTTTTTCATTGTTAAACGACGATTTTCAATAATTAACACTCGTATTTGTTCTGCATTTTCAGATGTATTGGTCGCTGCGAGCCTGCTAGAGCGAGTGTTACTTTCCATTAAAATACGACTAGTTTTAAATCACCTAAACCACACTTTAATTTGAGTATCTCTCATCGACTCATCATCATACACTTTCCGAATCATAACGATGGTTCCCGAAAATGAATAACCATTTAAAGATAATAACGACAGAGCTTTTAAATTTTCAATTAGTTCAAATTTCGATGTTAAAACGATTACTTCGGAGAAACATTTTTTAAAAACAAGAAAAGTAAGTAAGTATTCATTTTAATATCTAAATTTAAATTAATTCAACATTTTTAATTATGACTTTAACTTCTTTAAATGGTAATAACATCTTCAAAATATTAATCAGATTTTTACTGAGGCAGATTTTTACCTTTTCTTTCGAAATTATCTGTCTGCAGCAGTCGTTTTAATATCATAATTTAAATAAATTAAAAACTATAACGTTTTTATTTATAATTTATATTTTCCCGGTAGAAAATTAAACTATTTTCTAGAGAATTTGCCTTTTTGTTTTGAAAATTAAACAATTTGGTTTACATTTTTTCTTTCTCTTGAATAAAAAATCTTCTTGGTTGGAAATTCATCTCTTTTGGTGGAAATCGGACCTTCTTTTGTTAAAAGTGCAACTATTTTACTACAAATTAATCTGTTTTTGTTAGGGACTCACTTATTTTGTTCAAATTTCGTTTTTTTGATTCAAGTCAACTATTTTTTATTTTAAATTAAACAATTTCCTTTTTCGAAATATCTACTACTAAATATTTAACTATTCCCGTCGAAGATTCATCATTTTAGTTGTCGATTCTGTCCTTGGTTCAAAGTTGAACTATTTTGTTGAAAATTAGGTTTTTTTTAAATTGAAAATTCAACTACTTGGGTAAAAGTGAACTGCTCTTTAAAAACTTGATTCTTTTGGTTGAAAGAAAAAAAAACTCTTTGCTAGAAAATTAAACCATTTTCTTAAAACCTTTTTTCGTTTAATCTATTTTTTTACTGATAATCTAATTTTTCTATTATTAATTGAAAATCTATCTTTCTTAGTTAAAAAGTTGTCTTTTTGGTTTCAACATTCAACATTTTGGTAGAAATTTATCTCTTGGGTTGAAAATTTGACTATTTTTTAAAAATACGTTTTTTTGTTAGAAATTAATTTCTTAGAGTGAACATTTAATTTTTCCATTTTTGATTGGAAATTTATCCCTTTTAGTTGAAAATTAAACTATTTATTTGAAAATTTATGTTTTTTGTCGAAAAGTAATCTTTTTTGATAGAAAATTAAACTTTTTGTTTGAAAATTCAACTTTTTGGGCTAAGAATCAATCTCTTTTAATAGAAATTTCATATTTTTGGGTAGGTATATCAACCTTTACATTTTTTTTGTTAAGAATTTATCTTTGTAGATTGAAAATTCAACTATTTGGTTAAAAATTCAACTATTTCGCTGAAAATTCGTCTCTTTGTTTACACATTTAATTACTTTATCGAAGAAAATTTTGTTGAAATATCAGCTATTACATTTTTGGTTAAAAATTCATATTTTTTTGAAATTTCAACTCCTCTAAAAAAATTGTCCTTTGGCTTGAACATTGAACTATTTGGTTCAAAATCCAACTGTATTTGGTTAAAGTTTAATCTTTTCTATTCGAAATGCGACTATTTGGTTGTAAATTCATCTTTGTGAGTTAAAAATTCCACTAATTCGTTTAAAGTTCAACTATTTTGTTGAAAATTCGTCTGTCATGCTTTAAATTTCATCTACTTGGTTTTAAATGCAACTGTTTGGTAACAAAATTATATATATATATATATATATATATATATGGAAAAAATAAGCCAAGATTTATTATAATTCAACCATAATTAACAAATTGGTAGGAAGCAACAATAAGAAAAAATTAAATTCCAAAAACTATTGCTTAAATAATTATTTGTCTGGAGTTTCAAAGTTTTTCAGATGCAAAATAATGTTTTTTCTTTCATAAGATGTGATCGACAATATCATTTTAATTCTTAAAATTATAAAAAAACTTTTTTCCTTAAAGAGCTGATTTTTGACACGACAAGCACTATCTTAAAATTTGAACCTTTTTTGGTTGAAATAACATTTATCACATTTTTTTGTAGAGAATTCATTTTTCATTGTTAAAGCTTCTATTATTTGGTAAAAGATTCCTTTTTTTAAATCAATAATTTTGTTAAAAGTTCATCCTTTTTGGTTGAAGTTCAAATGCTTTGTGGAAAATTTGTCCTTTTTGCTGAAAAATTTATTATTTTAGTTAGAGATCCATTATTTTAGATAAAAATCCATCACTTTCGTTGAAAGTGTAAGTAATTTATTGAAAATTCGTCTATTGGGGTAGAAAATTAAGTTTTTTGTTAACAATTTGTACACTGTTAAAAATTTTTGGAATTCTCCAACAGTTCTGCAATACAAGCGTAAGGTAAAATTGAAAATACGGTATTCGAATGACGAAACTGCAGTACATGTATTGTAAGTGTCGTGAGCGTTGTAAAGTATGAAATAACCATCAAGCATTCCAATACATGTATTTTAGCGTTCATGAGTAGAAAATTTTGCACAAGGAATTCACGGAATTCATGGAATTCACGAAATTCGCCGAATTCGCGGAATTGATAGAATTGAAGGAATTCACGATATTTATGGAATTCATGGAATTAATGGTATTCAAGGAATTAATGGAATTCACGGAATTCATGGAATTCACAGAATTCACTGAATTTATAGAATTCACTGAATTTATAGAATTCACGGAATTCATAGAATTCATAAAATTCAATGAATTTTTGGAATTCACTCTATTCGCGGAATTTATAATACGAAATTTATGGAATTCACAGAATTCATGAAATTCATAGAATTCAAAGAATTCAAGAAATTCAAGAAATTAAAGGAATTCATGGAATTCACGAAATTCAAGTATTTCAATGAATTCAAGGAATTCAAGAAATTTATGGAATTCATGGAATTCACTGAACTCATGGAATTCATAGGATTCACTCAATTCACGGGATTCACAAGATGCACTGAATTTATGAAATTCACGGTATTCAAGTAATTCAATGAAATCATGGAATTCACTATATTTATGGAATTGATGGAATTCAAGGGTTTTACGGAATTTACGGAATCCATGGAGAATATGGAATTCAAACAAATCACGGAATTCCAGGAATTTAAGGAAATCATGGAATTCACTGAATTCATGGTATTCACTGAATTCATGAAACTCGCGGAATTCATGGAATTCACGGAATTAATGGAATTCATGGAATTAATTAAATTTACGGAATTCATGAAATTTAAGGAATTCATTTAATTCGATGAATTTATTCGATTTAATGAATTCATGGGATTAAAAGAATTCATGGAATTTAAGAAATTCCTGGAATTCATGGATTTCCAGGAGTTCGACGAAGTCACAACTTCCAAGGAATTCCGTGAAATCCTTGAATTCCGTGAATTCCTTGAATTCCATGAACTTCGTGAATTCCCTGAATACCGTGGCTTCCATGAATTCCATGAATTTCGTGAATTCCATACATTCAGTGAATTCCGTGAAATCCTTGAATCTCGTGAACTCCGTGAATTCCCTGAATGAAAATATTGAAATTCCAATACATGTGAGGTACCATACCAACACCAGCATTCGCAAACTACAACATTATGTATTGTAGCGTTACCTTACGTTTCGGAAATAAACTCCTGAAAAATATATTGGAAGTTTCCAACAGAAATTTCTAACACTTTAGTTTGGCGTTAAAAATTTAATTGTGTTTGAAAAAAATGTATCTTGTTAGTTTGAAAATTCAAAAATATGGTGGAAAAGTCCGTCGAAAAAGTTCAATTTTCAACATAAAAAGACGACTTTTTGTGTTGAAAATTCAACTTTTTCGTTATAAAATTCAACTTTTTGATGGAAAATTAACTTTTTTGTGAACAATTCATAGTTTGGCGTTGAAAATTTACTTATGTTTTAAAAAATTTGTCTTCTTGATTTGAAAATTCAACAATATGGTTGAAAAGTCGTGGAGAAAATTGAGTTGAATATTCATTATTTGAGTTAAAAATTCATTGCCTTGGTTGAAAATGTAACTAATTTGTTAAAAATTCAACTTTTTCCGTAAAAAATTCAACTGTTTCTGTGAAAATTGAATTTTTTGTAAATAATTCATAGTTTAACGTTGGAAATTCAACTTTATCTTGAAAAATTTGTCTTCTTGATTTGACAATTCAACAATATAGTTGAAAAATTGTATGTTTTTTAGATGAATTCAACTGTTATTTATTCATAGTTACAACATTTTTTAGTTAAAATATGAAATATTACACTTTTTGTTGAGAATTCATCTTTTTCGGTAGGAAATTTATCTATTCGGTTAAAAGTTGAACTATTTTCTTGAAAACTAATTTTTTTTCGTGTGAAAATTCATCATTTCAGTTGAAAGTTCGTCTTTTTTGGTAGAAGATTTATATTCTGGATTGAAAATTCATCTTTGTATTTGATAATCCAAATTGAAGTGTTTAAAATTAAATTTAATATAGTATGAACATAATTTTTATTTAAAACAATTATTTACCTATTTTCGTGAAAAATCTCCTTACTTTCCCTGTTTTCAAAGAATTTTTTTCCCGTAAACCTCTATATAGATTTTTGCATTCTCATCAAAGAAGGTATCAGGTTTTTGTACAATTTGACCCCCTCCCTTTTTGTGCATGTGTATGTGTGTATGTTTGTAGATTTCTAGTTTGTCAGCACGATAACTTTCGAAAGAATAGACAGATTAGAATGGGATTTGGTATACTCTTCGAGTGTCCTAAAATGAAGGTCAAGTTCGTTAGGTAGCCATTTTGGATAAAAATTCAAAAAGTGAGCGCTTTTTCAAAATATTCAAGACCACTTTTTTCAAATTCAAAAATGCTATGTACGGATGTTCGTAGTACTCAAAAAGACAAACAATTTATCTTCAAAACTTTTTTCATTCAAAAAAAATTACTGTAAAATAATAAAAAATAAAAAATTCCAGTTTGCGGTCAAACTATACAAGATGAGAAAAAAGATCAATCAAGAAATATTGTGCACCTAAAAAGGGTCTACAAATTTGTTATTAATCACTTTTTGATGGGACGCGTAGTTTTTTTCATTTGTAAGAAAATGACACAAACCACGAAAAAAAAATGATAGATAAAAGTTTTTCACTCAGAAAAGAGCTACAAATTTGTTATAAACTCTTGTTTTGAAAATATATTTCATATAGAAAAATTGACTTTTTGGAAAAACGATACACGCTACAATAACATTATATCAAACAAAACTTTTTGCCTAAATTACATTTAAAAATTTTCATAGAACCACTTTACGCTAGGATGCATTGGCTTTTGGTTCAAATTGTAAAAAATAACATTGAACATAAGCAAATCAAATTTATGGAAAAACGACACAAGTTACAATAAAACACATAAAAACAAAATTGTTTTTTTTATAGGATGCGCACCTTTTTTTAATTATGAAAACAAGACAAGGAAAATAGTCTGTTTTTAATATCGATTCATATTATGAATTGTAATAATATACATTTATTGAAATAATATAACATTTTCATTGTAGCTGAGGATGAAATTAAATTCAAAATCAGGAACAAATAATAAAGTAATCATGACAAATGGAATTCGTACTTTATTTTTCAATATCTAAGTAAGTAATATACATATGTATAATATACATTTGATATAATAATGTTGAACATATAATGTAGAAAATTTCGCATTTCGGAAAAAATCGAGTGCGAACCACGGGGTACGTAATGAGAATGTATTCGTTAAAGCCGAAGGAGCTTTAACAAAAGAGAATTCACAATCACTAAATTACGGTTGTCGATGATTTGCCTTTAATTTTAAAAGGTCTGTGCAAAAATATGGGGGAAATACAAAGACCGAGCGCGAAGCGCGGGATAAATAAATTGTCGAGCGCGAAGCGCGAGAACCAACTGTGGCGTGGCGCGCCCAAACTAGCGAGCCGCGCGCGAAACGCACGACGAGAATCTTCCCGCGGGGCGGGCAGATTTCTTAAAATTACAACTACGTTATTTATTGATTTATCCTTTCAGTTAAGTTTCTTGATTGAATCGTTAGCTATTTTTTCGAATAGACGATTTTCTTCAAATATACAAAATTAGTAAATTAATCATTTAGGAAATATTTTACTTTGATATCATAAAAAAAATCTTTTGAAGCTTCTTGTTTGGTAATGTCTTAAATTTCTGTTAATGATTCTTAAAACACGAAACAAAACTAAATTAAATTAAATTCTCAATTTTAGGTATTTTAGGGAACTTTTTTAATTTAAAGGGAAAACAAGGATTAGGTAAGAAAGAGAATTACTTTATAAATTACTTTAAAAATATTTATGTTTCCAAAATTCTGTGTTTCTTGAAAAAAAGTATGCACAAAAATCCTCCCATTTACATTGAAAACTTTTAATAAAGTTAAAAAAAAATTATCTCTTATCTGAACACAAAATACATTTTTGCCTATCTTATTCTTTCAGACTTCAAAGATGATCTATGAATCCACAAGCTGATGCAGCGACTTTACGGCTTTCCGGCCCTGGTGGCCGCCTTGACTATTCTGGCGAACAGTTTTATTCAAGAGCCACTGATTTCTGCTTCGGCTATAAACTTTTCGCTCAATCTGACGTATCCGAGTCCAAAAAAGATCGGTGAAACGTCAAAGGAAACTTCTTTCGCGTCAGGAGAAAAGAAATCCTTTCAGACCTTCTCTAAAGATGAGCCCAAAAAGATAACCACGATATCAAATCAAATCAACGTAATGGGTATTGCCGATAGAAAGATTCTGCCTCATAATAAATTAAAACCACCTGTGGCTTCATTAAACGAATTTGATCCAAATACAATCCCAAAAAGTTCAGAACCATCAACTGAAGGTTCTCCTAAAAATTACATCAAGTCTGAATTTATAACCAAGGTTCATGAACTACCAACTCAGCAAGAGATTAATTATGCAACACCTCCCCGAATCTCCCATCTTCCTAGCTCTCTTGAAGCAAATTACGCAAATGAGTATTTAACCAGTTCGAGAATAAAGTTTCCGGAAGTGGTTCGACCAAGCAGCAAAGTTCATGACAAGTTTAATAATCTCACGCTTTTCCATTCTTCGGAGGGCAAAAATGATCTCGACATCGTGTCTGTGATTACGAATGGAAGGAGTGAGGTGTACAAAAACATGTCGGATTATCGGAATTCTGAGATATCTAGCTTAAATCGATTTTCGAAAGCAGATCATAATAGAGATTTTCCACAAGATGCATTGTCTATTGGATTCAATCAGCTTAGAGGAGATCAGTCTTCATTTACAATCAAGGAGTTTCCTCAAGGAAGCTCACCAAGTTTCGTGACGACAGACTCTAAAATCCCAAATAGTGGAGAGACAACCGTAAATTCTGCATTAAGTAAGCAACCAGAAGGTGGAGAAATTTCTCCCAGTTTCGCAATAAACGTAAATGGAAATAGCGAAATATCTCGACCGAAAATGGTCAATAAAGATTCCTCGATTGGACAAGTTGCAAATTTAATCCCCGAAGGAAATAAATTGGCAGATAAACTTCATGAGATAAGTGAAACCCCAAATGGAATTGGTCTGCCAACATCTAGTAAGAATCTTTTGCATAAAGTAGAGGATAGTAACCTTAAATCAAAAATATTCTTGCAAAGTTCAGTTGTCTCCTCCATATTAGAATCTGAACAGAAATCAAGTGGAAATAGATTATGTAAACGAGTTGATAGCACTTGTTTTAATCAGGAAGCTGAGACGAGAGAGGAAAAGGGAATCAACAATATTTCACCAACCTCGTTTCCAGTCAATTTGGAACTAGTTAGTCGGAAAATTGGTGAGCACAATTTCCCACAGAAACTGAAGGAATCAATCAAGCGTGAATTATGTAAAGTATCGTCAATGTGTCCCCAAAAGCAGGAGAATTCTCAACTTGAAAAGAGACGGAATTCAGACAATCTTGTGAGAAACGGCAAAGAAAAGGAAAAATCAGTTATTCCTTTGAAATATGCTACTATTGAATCAAAGAGGGATCTCAATTTCGTGGTCGACGAATCCAAAGTAGAGGATTTGAATAATAAAGCAATTCAAAGCGAGTCCTTGAATTCTGCAAGTTCATCGAAACTTGAGCTCCGGAAAGTAAGAGTTGAAGAAAAGTTAAGAGGTAGCGAAAAGGATGTCGATAGTTTGAACGATTCTCCTGGAATAATTAGTAGAAGCCCATATCGTTTCACTTCAGCGGGTCAATTAGATTACCCGTATGTGAAACTTAAATATAAAGTATTGAAAAGTCTTCAGAATTCTCATTACAATACCAGTCATTTACTAAAGGACCAAGTAGAATTTTCGAGTTCAATTACCTATAAAGAAAATACTAATCTTTCCAATCAGTATTTTCAATTAAACCGAAATAAAGGACGGAGGTCTCCTGGAATAGTATTTACAAACTCGAGTAACGATCATCTAATTCAGAAGGAGAAAGGAGCTTTTGATCGGAACTTTATTGTCGGACAGATAAGAAACTACGCTCTCGACAAAGAAAGTAATCGTAAAAATGGGACCATGAAAGAATCATCACAGGAAAATTCAGGAGGTTTGGATAGATCTGGAAAAATTGGTGATTTCAATTCCTTTGGACTAAATGAGTCTGAAATTGGGAAAATTAATGAGGGGTTGATTACTAATGATGAATTAAGTCGTATTGAATCTTTGAAAAATAATAAAAGTTCAAATATCAGGGGAGGATTAAAAATTAATGAAACTTTGTGGATACATCAAACTGGCGACTTTAATTTCACTTTAACTGGCGATGAAGGCAGTGGGGAGAACTCGACTAAGGTTTCTACTCCAGTGAATCAGTGGCCGGTGAAACACAGTGTTGTAATGGAGGGTGACATTGTTCTAGGAGGATTGATGATGGTACATGAGAGAGAGGACACTATCACCTGTGGACCAGTTATGCCGCAAGGTGGTATTCAGGCTTTGGAGGCCATGTTGTACACGCTGGACAGACTCAATGGTGAAGAAATTGTTCCGGGTGTCAAGATTGGTGCTCACATTCTTGATGATTGTGATAAGGATACTTACGGACTCGAGATGGCTGTAGACTTCATCAAAGGTTTGTAATTGGATCTTATACATTTTAATTGATTAGTTGTAAAGTGTACAATAGGGTGATCTTTAAATACGTAGTTAGTATTTTTCTTTAAAAATTCGCTTTCACCCAAGAGCGGGTTTTGTTCCAATGGCCAAAAAAATGATGTGCTATAAATTTTAGCCAAACCGGTTTATATTCACCCCTAGCACACACCGCTTGATGTTTTCCATATGATAGTCTTATGGGCAATAATGTAAAAAATGAAAATTCCAGATAAATTTCTCAATTTTCGTAGAAATTTTCTGTAAACCGAAGACCGCAACCTTTCTTCAAACTCGAAGAAATTAGTGGAGAATAGAAATAAAATTTTTCAAAGCGGCGGACCCATAAAATATAACATAAAATTGTATTTCATATAGTCGTTGACAAAATTGACCAACATTTCGTAGACAAATTTTATTATCTGCTACGAAGAAAGTTCTGACATTAAAATATTGAAAATTTTGGAAAAATCCAAAATAGCAACTATTCAGATTACAAAATGTTTATTAATCTGCTCATTTTTTAAGGAAAGCATCTCAAACTTGCCAAGATAAGCAAATGCATTTCCATAAACTATGCAAAAGTCAGTAACAGCAGAAATTTAAAAAAATCAAGATGGCGACTTTTTCGATTTGACGATAAATGAGTATTTACAACGTTTTTAGAAACTGTCCAGTAGTTGGTGACAGTAAAAGTGAAAATGTTTGTTGAATTAACAATTTTATTTCGAACTTGTGGTTGAAATCAAGACTATTCTATTCTATAAAAATAGTGTGATATTGAGGAGATATGGAAATGTTAGTAACTGAAGAAACAATCAATAAATCATGTAAAAAACTAGAAATTAAATTCAAAATTGTGTTATGCAAAAATTAAAAAAGAAATAATTAAAAACTAAAAATGATTGAAAAGAGCCACTTCAATGTAAAATATAAGAAAAATGAAAACAAAACCAACTTTCTTTTTCTACATAAGGGTAGATCAGGAGAGCAGTATAAATTTGAATTTTCTTTAGAGAGCACGTGCTGTATCCTGGTGAACTATTTTATAAATGGGGACTATCATAAAAATATGAGCTCGCGCTACCATATTTTATACGTCGCTGGGAAATTTTCTTTATTTAAATCCAGACTAAAAGCGCAATAATTTGAGAATTTATTTTACAACTGTAGTATTATCATTTTTTTTTCAATAAAAAACCGTTCAATATACTATCTTGATGAATTGAAATTGAAACATTTTCTATAATTTCAGAGGCATATTTTGTAATAAAATTATTTATTACATTAATATAATTTCAATATAATTCAATTAATGTTTAGTATCTCAATTCAAATTTACAAGTAAGTAACTAGTTCAAAGGAACAACATTGTTCACAAAGCAAAAAGCATACAATTTCCAGTTTAATGTGTTGAATCAATATATAATGTGTTTGTTTAACACTGTTATCATTATACAAACTCTCTGAAAAATAATCATTGAAAAAAATTATATTTCTTGCGCTTCCAAATACGCAGATTCATTTAGTTCTTTGACAATGACGAACAGATTAATTAATTTTCTCTCCCTGATCCTTTTTATGCTTGCTTTCCTCGCATTTGTGAGCTGACAAAAAAAAGGTCGCTCTATAATACATTTCTGCATGCACAAAGTAACATGCTAGATTAATAAGTTTCAGAATTTAAGAGAACGGTATGTTTTGTATTGTTGAGCAGTTATAATTGCTTTTATAATTTGCATCTTCTGTTTCACATGACTCGCTCTAGCAGACACAAATATTCTTGCTAAATAGAATACGCATAAAGTGATAAATGCATTTGAAAATACCAATAAATAATTAATATTATTTGAAAACGGATTTCGATAAATTGTGAAATAATATTAGCATTATTTAGATTTTGAATTATTTAATTGAACAGTACAGTGCAGCTGAGGGATGTCCAAAAAATTAATTGGAAAATTTTTTCGAACTTTTATGCATATTGCCCCCAAATTTATGTGAATCCACAAAAATAAATGCTTTCTTTTCTTGAGAAAAAAAATATATATATTCAGAGGTTCCGCAAGCCCCATGAAGTTTAACACGTATTTCCCATAAGAAGAAAAGACCTTATTGTATATTTCATTCAGAATCGTCAATATTAGGTGAATCGAGTTCAAAATTAACATTTTTCTTTATAACTGGCTATATAATACATATTAATCATTAATTTAAAAATATTAATCCGTTAAGTCTGTTTCATATGATTCCAAAGAAACGACATAAGTGAAAAATTGGATTTTGCGAGTTCTTGTTGCTAATTCCGATCTTTTTGCGGTTTTTTATTACAAATTGTTTTTAATATGTAAAACAAAACTTTCTACTGACAATCAGATGATCACAATAATTGTTTAAACAATTTATTATTGTTTTTAGCCATTTTCTCTAAGAATAGAGTTAAAAAGTTGTTGTTTTTTCCGAATTTTTAAACTTATTTTTAACTTAATAGTTAGGGTGAGGCAAAAGTCAAATAAATGTTACAGAAATAACTGTTTAAACCATCAATTATTATTTATGATGATATTATCTCTGAATAATGTTAAAAAATTGCACTTTTTTCTAAAATTTTAAAATTTTTGTCTACTTTTCACTTAGAGTAAGGCAATACATAATACAGCTTAGTAAACATAATTGTTTAAACAAATTATCATTGTATATAACTATCTTATCCTATATTAATGTTATATAGTTGCGAGTTTTTCTGAAATTTTCCCGTTTCTGTCAACTTTTCACTCAGATCGAGGTGATAAATAATAAAATTTGGCAAAGATAATTGTTCAAACCATTTATGATTTTTTTCAGTAATATTTGCCTAATTAATGTTAGAATGTTGCAGTTTTTTCTAAAATTTTGCAATTTGTGTCTACTTTTCAATAAGAGTGAGATAATAATTAATTTAAGTTGATGAAAAATAATTTTTTCAACAATTTATTATGATAAATGATGAATAAATAAAATAAAAATAAATAAATGATAAATAATTGCGGTTTTTTTCTTAAATATTCAAATTTTTATCACTTTCCACTTAGAGTGAGATAATAATTATTGTGATTTAGGAATCATAATTGTATAAACAAATTATTATTGTTCATGAATATCTTCTTCTCTATTAAGGCTAGATAGTTCCGGGTTTTTCTGAAAATCTTATCCACTTTTAACTGAGCGAGGTAATAATTAATGCATGTTCAGAAACATAATCGTTTCAACAATTTACTATTGCTCATAACTATATTCTCTCAGATAATTGCTAGAAAACTAATGCTTTTTTTTTGAAATTTTAAACTTTGTTTTGGCTTTTTAGTTATAAACAAATAATGCAGAAACATGAAAGACAATTATTTTTGAACAGTCCCTTCCTTCTTTGTGAATGTATTTTTCTGAAATAAAATAAACCCTAGTGCAGCTCCAAGTACAAAGGAGAGATTACATTGACACATGACAAACATTATTTACAAAATAAACAAATCATATAATCCCTCTTTGGCAAAAGCTGATTAAATTGATGCGTCAGAATTATTCTATTAAAACAAATATTTTTCATCTAAAGTTTGCTGTTTGTTTTCATATTTTACTTTGCTACTTACAGTCTCTTTCATCTGACTATTTATAAATTGTCATCTCTGAAAATTCTGCTTAACGCATACATATGTTATCTGTTATTATCTTATGCGTATAGTAGTTTAATATGCCGGTCAAATAATTTAGATTCTTCCTGCTTGTCGCGTTCTCAAACACAACATTATACCGTCCGTATAATTTTCGGTCACTTTCGGATTATTTAGAGACTAGAATTAGAATATCAAAGTTGACAATGAATGATGCCACTAAACGTGTACATACGGCATTTTGAACTACTCGATATATTCTCTTTTTATCAGTTGAATTGTTTTTTTTTATATACAACTTTATATGAATTTTTACAAAAAGGCTATAATTTCTAAGTAAATTACAAATATTGAATAATAAATAGAGTGATCATTATTAAACAGATACGTTTTCTTTTATTATGATATGGAATAATAGAACTGTTATCATTAAAATGTCATGTAATTACCATTTTAATTGTTCATGCAGGGTCTATTCCATAAGTAGTAGGACTACATTTCTATCGACGTGACGGAGCAATAAAGGGATATACGGGAAGGATGGGTGGTAGGGAATGTCAGGAACCAAATGAACGTCCGAACAGTCGCATCCGAGCATTTGCGGGGTAAATATCGCGCGAGAAGTAATTAAAAAAATTTCGAATCGACAGAATAAATAAAATTTCTCAATTCTTTACGACTCTTCCAGACTTTATTAATACCGTAAGTATTTATAACGCTACGTTTCGATAGCGGACCGCTATCCTCATCAGGTGATTATCTAGTTGTTAGTTACAATTTTGGAGTGGAAGAGGATTAAATAAAATGTAAGATTCGAAATTAGTCAGTCTTTTTTTTAATTTGAATGTCAGTGTTGAAACTTATTTTGGAGGTTAGTTTGAGTTTCAATAGCATTATGTGCTTTTGATGCGTAGTTATGGTTTTCTTTATTTTTATATTGTTTTTTATTGTGTTGCCTGAGAGCAAGTACAAGCGACCTACGCTCAGAACTTTCCAACACGAGAAGTAAATATTGCGCCGTCAAGTTTTGTATTAAACTTGGAAAGTCTGCAACCGAGACTTTCACCGTGATTTAGTATTGAGAGGATGCAATGAGCAGATCAGCGGTTTTTTAGTGATCGAGCGCGCGGTCCATTCTTAGAGTGTGACGGAAGTCTTCAAAAAGGGTTTACTTCTCGCGCTATGTTGGATGGAAGCTTGCAAAAAGTGTACTACTTCCAAATTTTAATAAATATTGCAGACTGTTTTATATAGACACGGCACTTGGCATGAAAATGTTATACTGTCTTTATGGCTAAAATTCTTCAAATAGAATTCATGGCAAACATTTTTAATAAAAATAATCTCCATCCTCGAACTCCCTAGAAAGAAGTTTAAAATTAATACTTTATTTAAGGTCTCCGTCTTCCTAGATCTTTACTTTATCTCTTTTTGCTTCTTCATAGAGAAAGCTATGTCATGGTAACATTTTCCAACAATTTTAAATACATTTATTTGAAACTTTCTCAGTTTATTAATTTCTAATGCAATGTATATACAGAGTGTGTGTGTATGTGTGTATGCGGATGTCACACTTTTTTGCAAACACGATAACTTGAAAAGGGTTGCAGATAAATTGATGAAATTTGGAGGGATTACTTTCACCACTAATATATTCAAACTGACCAAAAATTTCTGAAAATATTTAATGCATTTTTTTTAGCACTTAATAATATTTTGAAATCGGGTTATGGTTATGGTGATCTATATATTTTGAAAAGCGGTTGTTTATGGTAAAACTTTTTCCATTAACATAATTCAAAATTGATGCAAAAGTATAACAGATTCCTTGGCTCGAGGCGAATCGATTGACCTATGATATTGATATATTTTATTGAAGAATCAGGAAGCTATGGTAATGCATAATATTTGAAAGAACGGTTTTTTATAGTAAAATTTTTTCAATTAACATAATTCAACATTGATTTTTAATTCTTGTTATAAATTTGTCTTTTTTCGTTAAATTCCACTGTTTTTCATTGAAAAATTAAAATAACTTTTGTGTAAAAATTCAACCTCTTGGTTGAAAGTTAATTTTTTTAATTGAAAACTTAGCATGAAGCTGGCAAAGGGATAGGGTGCGATAGAATGTCCCCCTTTCCTTTTCCAACTTGAAAAATTACCATTTTAAATACAAAATTTGATTTGCCTGATTTGTCATGGTATTTTCAAATTTGTTTGTATTATTTTGTAATTTTGTATTTTTTGTAAATTTCTATTCTTAAATTGATCAGAATGAAAAGTTTATTTTGTCTATTATTTTGAGAAATCACTAATGCTTCCTCTATGAGAAAGCAAATACTTTTGCTAACAGGAAGCAAAGTGCTCGTGAAATGAGCATCATATAGATATAAATACAAATAAAGTGGAAACACTCGAAATCGAATTCACAGCTATTTTAAATATAAAAAGACCGTCGTAGAGTTGAAATGCAAATAGCAAAGAAATTCCCTAATTTAAAAGTTTCATTGCATATTTTCAAAGATTTCACCTTGGGGGTCGCCCATAAACTACGTTACCAATTTGAGCGGGAGAGGGTCTTTCGCAAAAAACTACGTTTGGTAACAGAAGGAGTGGGTGGGGGGTCAGTGGATGTAACGTTACGATTTTAGATAAAGTTTAGCTCAATTGCTGATGATAAATTTTACCAAAATGCCCTATTCCTTTCTTTTCCTCTTTTTAAGGAATTCCTCTCTTGTCCCCTGTTTTTAAGAAATTTTCTCTTTTGCTTGTTTTTTTCGCTGAAATTCGAACTGTTTTAATAGAACCCAATGCGAAAACCCATTCACTTCTAGTTAAAAGTTCATTCTTTTTAGTTGATAAGTCTAATATTATATTTCTCGTTTTCTGGTTCGGAATTCAACAAAAAGTTCCAAAAGTTCATTTTTTTAAGATTCCTCAGTTTAGTTCAAATATATCTATTTAGTTGAAAATGTCACACTTTGATTGAGAAGTCGTATGTTTATTTGGTCGGAAAATCATGTGTTTTATAGAAAACACGTCCATTTGGTAGAAAAATAATTTTCTTGTTTAAAAATGCATCCCTTTTTGATTAAAAATGAAACTGTTTGCTTTAATATTATTGTATTTTGTTGAAAATTCGTATTTCAAAATTAATTTTCTTAGTTAAAAATTGTTTCTCTATGGTTAAAAATGCAACTGTTTGGTCTAAGTTTTATCTGTTTTTGGTCAAAAATTTAACTATTTTGTTGAAAATATGTCATTTTTGGTTGAGTTCAACTGTTTTTGATTTAAAATAAAATCTGTTTTTGTTGAAATATTAACTATTTCATGTTTCGTTAAGAATTCTTTTTTTTTAAACATTAACTACTTGCTTCAAAAATGAACTACTATGTCAAAAATGCATTTCTATGTTGGGGATTTATCATTCAAGTTGAGAATTCAATTATTTGGCGGAATAAACTTTTTTCAATCAAAAATCATCATTTTGGTCGAGGATACAACTATTTCGTAAGGAAATCGTATTTTTTAGTTGGATTCAACTAGTGGATGATTCGTGTTCTTTTGGTGTTGTTGAAAATAATATTTTCAACTGAAAATTTAACGATTCCATTTTTTGTTTAAAATTTACCTTTTTCAGTTGAAAATTCAACTATTCAGTTCAAAATTCATATTGTTTGATAGAAAATTAAGTTTCCTTTTGAAAATTCTTCTTTTTCGATTTTTACTCAACGGTTTTCAAAAAAATTCAACTTTTTTGCAAAGGGAATCTTTCTAATAATTTGATTATTAAAGTTAAGGTAATTGATAATTAAATTATTTGTTGAAAATTCATCTATTTGATTGAGGATTCAACTATTTCTTTGGATATTCGTTTTCCACTGAATTTAGCTGGTTAATAATTATTATTTTTTTGTTTTGGTAGGAAATTATATTTTTTTCAACTGCAAATTTCACTGTTTAATTTTGAGTTGTAAACTTATCTTTTCTTGTCGAAAATTCAATTGTTAAAAAATTACATAAAATATTTGTTTGAAATTAACTTTTATGTAACTATATGGTAGAAAATTTATGTATTTTGTTGCAAATTCGTCTATTGAGGTAAAAAATTCATATTGTAAGTTAAAAATTTATCTATTTAGTTGAGAATTTAACTATCTGGTTAAATATTTGTCTCCTTTCGTTAAATTCAACTGGTTGATAATTCGTTTCTTTGTTTGTTGATGACTAGTTTTTTTAACTGCAAATGTTACTGTTTCATTTTTGGTTGTAAACTCATAAATTCACAACCAATATATCATTTTTATTTCAAAGTTCAACTATTTCTTAGAAAATTCTGTTTTTTTGTAGAAAATTACTCTTTTTGGTTAAAATTCATCTTTGTAGGTTAGAAATTTAGTTACTTGTAAAAGGAATTAAACTATTTTGTTAAAGTCATCTTTTTTGGTCAAAAATTCAAATTTTTCGTTTAAAATATATCCTTTTTGATTGAAAATTTATCATTCATGGTAGAAAAATAATTTTGGTATTCAAAATATAACAATACGATATCTAGCATATTGGTTCGCGTCTTTGAGATGCATTAATTGACCTTTTGTTGAAATTTTGAAGTGCCGATTTACGAAGTTTAAAAACATTGTTTATTCTGTTTACGTAAGAAAAACTTGTTTCATATTCAAAATACCATAATATTATAGATAGTGTTTTTGTTCACGTCCTTGAGATGCATCGATTGATTTATTGTTGACCTTTTAAGACCCACCAGTACCGATTTATGAAGTTTCAAAGAAATGTGTGTGTTCTGATTATGAGTAAAACTTTGTTCTCGTTAGAAGTACTACAGTACTGTGCCTGGCATGTTTGTTCGCGTCTTCGAGAGACGTCGAATTATATATAGATAATACTTCTGTGACCTTTTATGACCTAGAAAAACTGATTTATAAATTTGAAAAAAATGTTGTAATCTTGTTGATATGAGGAAAACTTTTTTAATATTGGGAATACAACAGTAATGTATATGATACATTAGTTCGCGTCTATAAGAGACGCATCAATTACTCGAACTGAGAATATTTTATGACCTCCTATAACATACTAATATCGTTCTCAAATTTGTTAACATATTTGTTTTCCTGGTTTATAAGAGGATTTTTTATATTAGGGATATAACAGTACTGCATTAGATATAATTGTTGGCGTCTTTGAGACGCCTGGATTGATCTATTGACGAATTTTCAATGACCATTCTTGATTATTCAAAAGCTACTTAAAAAGTTAAAAAAAAGTTACATGGTTTCTATGAGGTTTTAATTTAGAATATAAAACTACCGTAAGTTAAAAAGTTGTCCATTGTAACAGAACACATCAATTGATATTTTGGTGGGGTCTCTGATTTTCTGAAAATAAAATTTTCGGTAAGACAGAAACATAGGCGTGAAAAATATTAAGAGTATCCATTTTTTCTGTTGTGTTGGAAAAACCTCCCACTATAAGGAAGCAAATTTATTTGATACCTATAAGGAAGCAGAATGCTCATAAAATGAGCACAAACAAATACACCCATAATGAATACATCCATGGTACATTTTTATACTAGTTTACTTTCATAATAAACCGTGATATTTTATGATGGAACATATGCTGACAGAATACGATTGTTTGATGAAATAACACCCTTGAATATAATAGTTGAGAATCGTTGGAAAAATGGATTTGCCGATATTATAGATCG
This sequence comes from Andricus grossulariae, assembly GCA_011634705.1. NCBI lineage: Eukaryota > Metazoa > Arthropoda > Insecta > Hymenoptera > Cynipidae > Andricus > Andricus grossulariae. The sequence goes on from JAABKJ010000755.1 coordinate 11,188,664, forward strand.
AAGAGCCATGTTTTGATACTCTGGAGGTAGAAACGAGATCATAGGGAGCACCTGTGCGGCATGCAAACGCTCTTCAAGGGAGAGTTTCCAGTCGTCCTATGTAAAATATGCAACTACATTACGGCTTCCGATACGATATCTTGGCGTCGCGACGCGTCGGTTTCATCACGTAAACTTGCACATGCACACCAAGATTATCCTCCTTAAACTCCATTTGGCGTATTTACGCCCAAGCTATACCCGTTTTTCCTCATTCGCGTACATGAAGATCATATCACAAAAATTGCATTAAATATGAAATAGAGTCATTTCGGAAATTCAAAAAATGTTCTATATTCAAATAGCGATGAAAACCGCTATGAAAATGCAAACTTCCTTTTGAAAAATTGCTACTGCAAGTTTTGAGGTGGAAAAATGAAATTGAACCATTTAAATTCCGTGACAAAATTACGATAAAATCGAGAGGACACTTCTCAGTACTAACATTCAAAGATAATAATTGGGTGAAACAAAATTTCTTATTTTGCTTTATATTTTACCAACAGTAAATTCACGCACGCGTTTCCGCGTCTAGATTTTTATTTCATGACAATCAAAATATAAACAATCTGAAAATCCTTGGGTGATTAAATTTTTAAATATAAGGTTTAAATAAATTTAAAACAATAATTAATATGAAGTGTCTCGTCGTCGGAAAATTCAGGATGAAAAGTCAAATATTTGTACTCAGTTCGGCTAGTCCATCTCCTTTTTCAACTTCGCCAATTTTGCGGAAAGACTAGGTGCATCCTAAATAATCATTTCGAACTGCACGCGTTTAAGATTTAAAAAATATATTTAAAAGGAATTGAACTTCCTAATTTACACATAAGAGTATTTTCATTCTAATAATTCAAAATTTGTAGTGTTTGAAATTGAAAAATTTGTAATCAGAAGCTCTAATATTTAAACCAAGATTATTTTCCTTAAACTGCATTTCGCGTACATACGCTGAAGTTTTACACATTTTCTCTCATACACGTCCATTCATATCATATCACAAATATGTCGATAAATATTAAATAGCGTAATTTTCGAAATTCAAAAACTGATCTATATTCAAATAGCTGATGCAAATTTTGACACGGAAAAAATTAATCCAACAATTTAAATTCCGTAGCGAAATTTCGATAAAATCGACAGGTTACTTCTCAAAGATAACATTTGCAGAAAAAATGGGGTGAATCGAAATTTTTTATTTTGCTTTATATTTTACTAGCTGTGAATGTACGCGTGTTTATGTCTCTAGATTTTTATTTCATAGCCTTAAGCATATAAACAATTTGAAAATACATTATTAACCAAATTTTTAAATATGAAGTATTGAAAATTGAGGTTGCACGGGTAACTGAGTGATTGGTTCGATGTTATGTAAGGTGTTAGGCAAGGATGCGTTATGTCCTCGCATGACTATTTATTATATTCATTGACAAGTGTCTAATAATGTCCCTACTCGACGAAGAAGGTGTGGATCTCGGGACAGTATGGGTGCGTGGGTTAGCGTTCCCAGATGATAAGGTTGTTATGGCAGAGTCAATCGAAGACTTTCAAATAATGCTGAGCACACTGAATACAAGCATGAAGAACATCGGCCTCAAAATTAACGTATGTAAATGAAAAATTATGGTCTTTTGAAGGAAAGGGTGAGAAAACCATATGCAACATTGTCCTAAACTATGAGAGAATAAAACAAGTTGATGAGTGCATATATCTTGGTAGCCTATTCACTAGTGATGGAAAGATAGATGGAGAGTTGGATAGGCGTATAAAGGAGGGCAATAAGGTTATCGACAGAAGGGGATCCATTATCAGAAGTAAAAATATATCAGATAAAGCTGTAATGGCAGTATATACTTCTGTATTCACACCTACTATGCTGTACAGTAGCCGGAAACTGGAATTACCAAAAAAAGGCTAAGAGTGCAATTAACGTGATTGGCATGACATCTCTGCGTAATATGTGCTATAAAACGCTAATGGACAAAGTCGGCAATGAGATCATCCTTAAAGGATGTGGTGTAGAGAAGACACTTCAAAGCAAAAAATTGGGTGAAACGAAATTTCCTATTTTTCTTCATATTTTACTAAAAGTGAATTGACGCGCGCGTTCACGCCGCTAGATTTATACTTTGTAACCATAAATATTGAGGCAATTTAAAAATCCATTATCACCCAAATTTTTAAATTTTAAGGTTTGAACATTTTAATACAATAATTAATATTAAGTATCTCGTCATCCCGAAGTTCAGGATGAGTAGACGAATATATTTCCTCACTTTCGCTATTTTCATCTTTGTCAATTTTTCGGGAAGACTAGAAGCAGCCTGATTAATAATTAATTATTTCGAATTGAACACATTTTAAATTGAATAATTTGAAATTTATAATGTTTGAAATTAAAAAATTTGCAATCAAAAGATCTCAAGTTTCAAATGTTTTAGACTATAATTTCGAAAATTGGACAATTTCATTAATAAGGAGTTGAAATTGTATCGTTTGTAGTCTGAAGCGTTAAAAACTAAACAATTTTATTTTGAATTGAAGAATATAAAAATTGAATCATTTTAGGCAGTTTGAGTTTTATCTATTTTAATTTTGAACGATAAAATTTTAAACATCTCAGTTTTAAGTGGCGTAATTTTCAAACTTCATTTAGTCGTATGATTCATTCTTTAAATTTTCCGAACAAATATTTTTCAATTTTCAAAAATGGCATTTTTTTAAATAGCTCTAGCTACTTTTACAGCCACTTCCGTATTTCGAACGATCTGGAAATGGTTTCGCCGTACGAAAAACCCCATAATGCTTGATACTACAAAAAAAGGAGACAACACGAGATTGCTATATATCATTACAATTTTTGAAATTGCACAATTTTGTTCCTACAAATTCGAATATGTTTTTTCTCTAAAGTTGAACTTGAAATGTTTAATATTTTATAATATTTTCAAATAGAAATTCATTCAATTTTCAATGCCTGGCTCTAGAATTTCCTAATTTTTAAGGCAACTATCATGTCTCTCAAATTGATATTTTACGAAGTAAAAAATTAAGAACCTAGCAACTCTTGTATGTTAAAACTTGAAACCAAGCAAATCAAGTGAACGTTGAAAGTTTTAATTATTCTGAAAACATTAAAAATGATATAATTTCTAATTAAAAACTTTCAAAATAATGAATTCAATCTTGAAGCGTTAAAAATGTAACAATTTCAAACTTTGTCTTTAAATTAAGCCATTTTTAAATTAGAATCTTGAAACTCTTGAATTGTAAATCACGATTTTCAAGATTCGAGTATTTTAATTCAAAGAGCAAAATTAATAACTTGAAAATCAGCGATAAAGCATTTCCATGCAATGGGAACAACCTCATGTTAAAGAAAATTGTATAAGAAATTTGTATTTAATCTGAAGGGATTTATCGGCCAAGCATGTAAAAACTTCCCCCACACGTAACGAGCTTAAACTACTATTATAATTTTGGACCCAGGGGATGTACAGTTGCAGACAAATTTTGAAAATTAAAATTTTTTTAAATATGGAAGTAGTAACGAAAATATTATCGAAACAAAATTTTTGCAGTAATTCAAAAATTTGTACGCATTCATTTTTTGGGGAGAAATATTTTTTCTCACTAGAATCGGTTTTTCCATTTACGAGAAAAACTAATTTTTCTAATTTAATCTCCCCTCCATAACTACCCAAAAAACTTTCATTTATGATAATATAAAATTAACATTTTTTTTCAAATCGAATATGTTCAAAAAGGTTTAAACTTTCGCAAAACATGTATATGACAATAGTATATATAAATTCTATTCAATGAAATAGCAGTCTATTCACTACAATTCCTACTTTCATTTTACGTCTTTAATAAAAAATTATATCGAAAACGCTAAAACTCTTTTGACAATTTACTAAAGTGATTACTTTCAGATAATTCTCTTCTCTTTTCTTATCTTCTTCATAAAATATAAAAGCAAAAGTACGAAAAACGTACTTGACAAAGTTTCGTACTTCCATTTTATTGTCCACTTCCAGAAGTGACAGTAAAACCTTCTCACCTACTTGTTTATCTACTATAATTTGGAATCAGCGTAAAGCTCTTTTTGAAAGCGAATTGAATGAGCTTTTCTCATATTACTACAATCAATATCCCTAAATAATATATATATATATATATATATATTTAAATTTATTTATTTGAAATGTGGTTCAGTCAATAATAACTAATGAACACTTCGATAACTGATACGTAGTATTCACAAAGAACTGTGAAATATAAAACAGTAACATCGGTTTGGACGATATACTCTCACACAGAAAAAAATTGTACTGAAGTTACAGGTTTTTCACTTATAATAGGAACAGCGTACATTTTATGTCAACATCACCAAACCTTCTGCAGAGTTTGCAGAATCTTCTCTTAGTTTATGAATATACGTATGTTTTCTGTTACATTTACTGAACTTTTCGGTAAAATTGACATCTTTTAATTCTACAATCTAATCGAAACGTCCGTAAAATTTACAGAAAGTATCCGTAGATTATTAAAATTACAGAAAATTCAGTGAACTCTACGGAAAATTCAGTAAGCTTGAAAAAAAAGATATACTCTCCCTATTTTCACTAAAAAATCCGGTAACTTTATTAAATTTAATAATAATAAATAAAAAATAATAAATTTATAAATAGAAAATTCTGTCATGTAACAAAAAAATCTCCTGGCCAAAAAAGTTATTTAGCCCGCATCAAACTCACATGATCCTTATCGTGGTCCTTTACTTTATCCTTGAACTTGTTCTGTATCGAAGTACAAATTCAAAAACAATTATACATATTCAGTGTATGGTATCTGTGGTTGAAAAATAAATAATTTTTCAGTCATTTATATTTCTGAAAGCCCCTCCCCCTACACCCCTATACACGTTAAGAAAATCAGGGCCTAACCACTTGTTTTTTCACAATCTCAAGCTTCTCTCAAATCGTGCATTGTTGGAAATTTTTATAAGTGTACGAGATTCAAAATAGTTGTGTCACCTTCAAAAGGTTTTGAAATACGTTCTAATCTTATTTAAATGTTCATTCATTATCATTAATTAATCAAATTTAAAGAAAATATATAGAGTAGAGTAGAGCTGAAATAAAAATGTTACCAGTGTGAATAAAGCGCTTAGAAAATGAGAATAATGTTGACAGAAGTTTTTAAAGTACAATTTTTCAGCCATTTAACAGTTTATATGAAAATGATATCCAATTACTACCAGAATTCTGTGTTTCATTTCAATTTTAATATTTTCCAAAAACTTGGATTCTAAGTTGTACACTCGCAAAGTGATGTATACCGAATTCAAATGTATGAAAATCTGCGATTCGGGGATACTGTTTGCTGTTTCAAAAACAGAAATTATAATAATTTTCCCCGTTTATATATGGATAGAATATTCACCACTCATATTTTGACCCCTATTTTTCTTTGATTTACATATATACATTTTAATCTCATTTCAATGTTCATTATTTGAAATTCAAGTGCACAAAATTGAAATTATAATTTTTATCGACCGAAGTCGTTTAGTAATTGCTTTAGTACGCTTTTCTCAAAATCTTTAACAGAAAACTACTATTTTATTTAGTACGGCTTATTATTCGAATTACTAAGACTTCGTAATCAATAATTTTTTAATTCATTACTTATAATTTAGATTGAGGAATAAACTTATTGTGGTAATCAACTTGAATCAAGCCATGCTTTCAAATTTTAGCTTTTGTAACCGGCCTGAATCTCACAACAATGAAAGGGTCATTCGTTCCGCTATACTTTCGTAGGCACTGTAACATTTCCGTTATTACTGCAAATATTAACTGATTTTCATGAATCTTTTTATCATCTTCTTCAAATTATATGAATAAACTAATTCTGCTAATTAAAATTGAATCAAGCGATGCTCTCATAATCTCAGTTTCTGTAACCGGCCTGAATCTCATAACAATGATGCTTTTGACAAGGGTCGATGGGTATGCCGCGAAAGTGCACACACTCACTGCTATTCTTTTTTTCTTTTTGATTATTAAACAAGTATAAACATTTTTTCGAAAAACCAGCTCTGTCCAGCAAAACAGAATAATATTTAGATTACGTATGCAAAAAATCAGACAAAAATATTCAACCTTGCGGTCGAAAACCTGTATCCCGTTTTATAACTCTAATCAATCGCCTCGAGTAAAGAAAGCATTGTTTAAACAATTCCAACAACAGCTACTCGACAAAACAATGTACGGAAACTTTCATAGCAATGTAGAAGCACACTCCTTGTCAAAGTAGCAAACGTCTCCTCAGATCATCAGGACTTAATTTGGGTACAGAGGATTTCATTTTCGCATGCCAGGACGGTGTCATTTCCACGCTAATATACCGTGACCGCATTTTACGTCAATAAGTTCCCAGCGATAGGTGCAGAGCGTGTCATCCACATGCTGAGTACCTAGAACACATACTATACGAGTGTTCCACTCACGCGGGAACGACGAATCTCTACAGACCTAATGCGGTCCTAAGAGTGCCCCTGCCCTGCCAAATGCTCCGAGGGAGATAGATTCAATTGTCCAAAACGAGACGTCCAAATTTTCTGGAACTACAATTTTCACACAGCGGTCTCCATTGCACCCTTGAGGCCTGGCAATGTTCTCCAAGACTTTGCGAAATTACGACGATTGACTACCGGAAAGCTTTCGATTCAACCTCCCATAGACTTATCGCCTATCTGTGGGAAAACTTGAAGGATCATCCACACATCGTTAAGTACATAGAGAGATTAATGCCGCTCCAGAAAACCAGATTTACTATGTCATCTGGAAAACATCGTGTGACAACTAACGACGTCTCCTTTAGAGAGGCGTCTTTCAGGGCGACACCATGAGTCCTCTCCTGTTTTGCCTCACATTATTGCCATTATCTCTCGCACTTCATCATTTCCAAGGGTACTTCTGCGGCAACAATCGATATCGAAAGCGTAAGGTCATTCCTGTATTTTACACGTATGATCTCAAAATCTATACTAGAAATAAAGAGCAACTAGATCTAGCTCTAGGGGTTGTCCGATGAGTAAATCGTGAGCTCGTCGACAGGAGCGCGATACGACACCTATATACCTATACATACCCGGTAGTTCTCTATTCATTTAGAGTGGTTCCATAGACGAAGGACGAGTTCAGATTCCTCGATATCGGTTCACGAAAGGTTATGCACATAAACAAAAGCATGCGCCTTAAGTCGTCTGTTCCGCGACTTTACATCTCACGCTGTCAAGGTGGTCGCGGAATGCTGAGGATTCGCGGAATATAACAGGATTATTCTGGGTACAGCACATGTAGTCGCAAATGGATGAGACCCACTTCTTTAAATGGTCAGGAAATAAGAAAAAGCGGATATGTAAAAAGCAGCGGAGGAGGCTTCTAAAAAACTTTACCTTGACTTCAATATCAGGGGTGAGCAAGAAGCATCAAAATATCATCCATCTCTAGTACTCACTCCTTAAGGCCCGGATGAGTTAACTTTTTGCACGATGCAACATGTTAGAATTGATAAAAATGTTTTTAAACAATTACAACTCTTATCAACTTTTTGCTGGAAACAAAGAATCTTTTCATATTCTAAATTAATTTTCCCATAAAAAAAAGAGTAAAGTTAATCATTGTTCCCCCGACTAAATTAGTTTTTTGTCAATTTTTTGATGATAAGTTATTTAGATATACGTAAAAAACGTTTGAAGCAAGAAGCGAAGTCGATTTTGCCACGTAAATGGCAGGGTCGCTTTCACATAAAGTATTGTCAGGATGAAGTAATTTTCTTATGGTTTTTTTGAAAGTTTGAAATATAGATGCAATCAACTGCTATCTAATGGTATTTGCAATCAGAAAGAGGTTGACTATTCTAAAGTTAAGATAATTGAAATTGAAATTAGCACTTTGTGCACTAGGGTGATTCAGAAAAAATGATTTTCCAAAACGAATACGCACACTGGCTTGAGCTGTACCTTTTTAGTCAACATATTTTTAAATAAAAGTAAATTCAAAGTTGGACATGATATATAGCTCCCCTATTCGAGTTTTGTATTTCTTATTGATTTTTTGTTGTTTTTATTTTCTCAATGTCTTGAAAATGTGATAAAATTTAATTTATTGATAAGTATTCAAATTATCTTTAAGCAAAATAATCATTTTATCTTACTCGCGTCACATTTTTCTATAATATGCCATAAGGTGTGCCAATAACGAAATAAAATGAATAAATAAAATATTTTGACTATTTTTCAGTATAATTGGGAATTATTATTATTATAATTATCATTGGAAATCATTATTCTAAAACAGCTTAATATATTTTTAATTATAGTAATTTAAACTGAAACATGCCCAATTAAGCTTGGAAAGTCGATCAATTTTAAGCATCCTATGAAGACAAATTTTTAACTCTTTTTGATTCTTATATAATGCTTTAATATCAATAGGGGACCTTTAAATCTTATCAAAATGGTTCCTCCATTTACACAGCTCATTTTGACACAAAAAGGTATCAACGGAACGTTTGCGCCTTCAGATATGGTGGAATTATTTGTTTGCTTCATAAAATTAATTAAGTAAGCCCTGTCTCAGGGTATTAAAAATGACACATAGTATTCCTTAGCTGCTAAACTTTTCTTGAGATTTTTTTCTAAACTGAAACAATATAGAAGGACGCTTTCAGTTGATCGACGTGAAGTTGGAGCATCTTCAATTGGTTTGTGTATATTTGTTCTTCGTATGCATAGTTATTTATATGAATTTACCCTGATAATACCTAGAAAGAAAATTGAATTCATGAAATAAGCCAGCATGCATAGTTTTCATAGCCAACGACGCTTGAAATATTTTTGTATTGTTTAAGACAGGTACATCCAACAGTGCACATTCACTGTTGGACATCGCATTATGTGAAGTTAGCAAAATTCGTCCTCACTTTTTTCATGACATCTGCCCTCACTCCACTTGTGTGGAGTTCGTCAAAGATTTTAATTCATAATTTCATAGCAGAAATTTTACGTCACTTTCAAATAATTTTTTGAATTTACTTTAAAAAAATGCAATTTTAAACTTAATAATTCTTTTATAGTGAATGGCCCGGTAATGAAATCTGGCACTAGTGATACAAGTGAATTATTTTAATGTAAGTGAAAAATTTATGAAAATCAATAATTAGTTTTACATGTCCTAAATTGCAAAACTTTCTTTAAATTTTTATATTTATTATCCGAGCATAAATTAAAGTACTGACATAGTTGAAAACTGTTTACGAATTCATTCTCGTCAGGAAAAGAAATATATAATTTACAGAATACGTATAATTATATAAATGTGACGTTCCGCAAGGAAAGGGCTCAATTTGTCGGTACGGAGTTGCGTATAGGGGCCTATAACTGGATAAATTCCGAACATTTTTTGCTCAGAACGAAACCTCTAGGTTGAAGAACGAGTCACTGGAGCATTTTTGTAATTGCAACTTCGAAACTGAGTGAGTGCCATAAGCGCAAATGTTATATGTTTTTTTCAAACCTGAAGCTTACCCACTTACGGCCATGTCCGCGACATAAATATAGTGTCACGAGATAGAGCATAGATTAAAGTATGATTTCACATCGAAACCCTAAATCCGATACTTTTGACCCTTGTGCACAATAACGCGAATGTCTCCTAAACTACGATCGACAAAGTCAGCCCTTTCCTTGTGGAACATGACAAATGTATAACTTGAATTATAAACAATTATTTTAACTTAATTATCTAGATGGTATGTCGAAGTTTACAACAAATTAAACAAATTCCACACTACTATTTAAAAATCGGGGAAGAATTCTGAAAAAGAGTGGGGATATATGTCGTCCATCTAGTTGCAGATGGTCGTAACGCGCACCATTTCCAAAAATGACTTTTTTATTGCATTTCACACTATATAACGGTGTGCTTCAATTATTGGTGATATGTTAAACTAGAAATTCCGCATTATTTTAGTAAGACTTGATGTACTTGTGTCAATTCCAGGGTCCTACAGAGCTAACACTCCCTTCAAACTCATAAAGTCGTAAGGCAAATGTGAAAGTGTGAAACAAATAATGTACGACGTAAGCCCCGTCAAGTGACAGCATAAATGGAGCATAAAACTTACTTTTTTTTATATTTTCCCTGATAATTAATATCATGGTCCATGAAATATGGAAACAGCTGCATAAATGGCAATTATTGATGGTTATAATCAAAAATGCTTTCTGTTTCTCCCACATAACCCACATGTCATAGAATAAGTCATATAATTTAATTCTTCACATATATTTAAAATAATTTGGATGGTTAGCAATTAAAACTAGCTTTTGCGTGTAAACGTGTGCCTCGCAAATTTTTTATTTCCTTGAAATATTTTTTTTTTTAAGCAAGTGGTTTACGACCTTCTGAACGGTTAACCCTACAATTTGTTTGTTGCCTCTCCTGTACAATTTTATTATTGTGGCTTACGACCTTGTGCAACTAGGCGAACGACACTTTGCTATACTCATGCTATCACGTGTACGCGATTGGACACACTTGGACTAAAATATAATTATATACTTAAAAACTAACATTATACTAATCAGATAAGACGTATCTATGGTGCATAATAATTTTTAATTTATTTTCTTCATATATTTATTTTTTGATGGAAAACTAATCCGAAACAGCTATAATAATAATCGTAAATTTGATACAATTTGACGAGAATGGAAAAAACGATATATGTTATAAACTATAGGAGAAGATACTTTTTCAGTCCAGTAACGTTTCTAATTTATTAACATGAATAAAAAATTTTTAACACATTTTTGACGTGAGGTAAACCAACAATGAGAGAGATTCGAGAAATATACGTTTGTACATTGCAAGTATTTCCAGGAATTTTCGAAACAATAATAAATACGCGGAGCTAACCACTCCCTAGAAAGCCCTAGAAATCATATAGAATCCTTCAAACGATTTGAAATCCCTTGATATTTCTTCAAACCAATGCAACATTTGGAAATCTTTTGAATACCTTGAAGTCTTATGAAATACTTTAGAATCCCACGATGCCTTTGAACTCCTTAAAATACCGCGTAATCTTAGGCATTTTTTGTAATTTTTGAAACTCTTGAAATTTTGGAATATGTAATGTTCGCTCAAAAATCGATTCAACTTCTTGAATAGATGCAATATTGCTGAGATACGAGTTTACTGTCTAGTGAATCGAGTACATTACTATTCCACGCCTTACTTTCTTCCTAGAACAGTGAACATAACATTAAAATAAAAAAAAGTTATCAAAAAAATTATAGTTTTGAAAGAACCCTTTTTTAAATACTTTTACCTTTAGGAAAATAGCTACTTGATTTTTTCTGGCACTAAAATTGTATCTTCTCCATAAATTTAGGACATGAAATAACATCAGCTTCTAATGAAACTCGGGTACTTGATTCACGCATAGCGCTTGAAACTTAAGTTTGACTACTTCTCTTAATGGGAAAGTGACGTATCGATAGTCTTTCACATCGAATCCTACTCGCTAAAAAGAAGAAATTGAAGAAAGTATACCTGAAAGGAAACTAAATTTGCAAACAGTGGAGGGAAATATGTATTACTTTGGAAGGATGAGGTATAAGATAATCAAGATGCGTGAAAAAGAAACAAATTAAGGAATCCAAAATTGCACGTGTGTAAGAAAAAGAGAAAATATGCAAAACATAGGAGTTAAAAAAAACTGATAGTATGATTTATGATTTGTTAGCCAGCGGAACCCATTCGAGAGACTGAAGTATAACAGGGCGGCGGTCTTGCTCACCGCAACTCTTTTCCTGTCGGAGTACAAACAAGTACGTAGCTCACGTAGTTGCCTGTCGTTGTACTATCAACCTTATACTTACGTATGTATTATATCGATCGCTGATATGCGTACTAGATTACAGAAAGTTTTCCTCAAAGAAGGTTACCACACTAGTTTTTGTCTCTTTCAAATATTTGTTCAATGTCAAAATTTATTCTGAACCTAAAAAGGTTGTTAACTCATATCAATAAATCGTTTAGTACTTTAATTTTTTTCTCTAATTTCAAACTTAATACTATGTACGTGTATCGGACGTGTCGATCAACACTAAACTTGATATTGCTGGATGATAACCATAATGATATATTGGCAATGATAATGTTGATGATAATGACATGAGACTATATGGTTTATTGCACTAGTGTGTTTTTGTTTAGCGGAAGTGGGATGGTCGGTGGATGTAGCTCAGGAAAATAAGCTCGACAAATTCAAAACAAATCCTTGTAGAACCGGACATGTAAAAGTAACCACCGCCCACCAACGCTTTGGTAGTATAACTGTCTGAGTGTGCTGCGTGCCATGTATTCCTTTTTTTCATATTCACCGCAGCGCATAGAATGTATTTACCAACTCGCGATCGTCGTAAAACATTAATCAGAGGCATTTATTTCGTAGTGATTTCACGTAAAAGAAGCACTGCCCCTTTTTACTGACTTTTTTTCATGATGATTCCAAAAACAAGTTGAAAACTATTTCCTCGACCGTGGAAACTACTGCCGGTACACAATCCCTTTGTTACGCCTGATATCCAACGTCGAATTCGACGGAATCTTTCCCAAGAACTTAAAATACTTATTCTCTTTAACTATTATTTGTCGAATCTACTTCCACGTTACGTCCTTTTGTGTATGTGTGTATTTTGTGTGCGCGTGTTTTGATGCGTTACCTAGTTTGCATCGAACACATATTTTGTCATTATCTAACACGATTTGAAATTGTAGAGTGTGTAGTGACTTGATTATATTACTGGGTTTTTTTATCGATTGATGTAATTTACCTCACAGTGGTTTTGCGTATCTCAAAACCTACATAAACACAGCTTCGATCAAGAGACTTTATTTCATCGCTAAATCAAAGATATGCATTGAAGAAAGCATAAAAAGTATGGTATTTCTAATCGCTTGGATTAGAAAATTTTTTTCCTATATTTCATTAGATTCACTTATAGTCAAAATAAAACTAATAGAATAGATTTAAAAGGATAGAAGTACCTCAAACCTTTCAGTCTTAGTCGATGAAAATATTACCTTTAGATCAAAGAATGCTTCATACAATTTCAGTTTTTATTATTCACAGTGAGGCGGGACGATTTATTTTAATTTTACAAGAAGTTTACTTCTTATAAAATAATAAAAAATCCATTTCTGACTTCCTTTTGAAAAGATTGTATTCAAATCGAACAACATTTAGCACCGTTACACACTCAAGTTTCTCTTTATCAACCAAATTAGAATAAAAGAGATTCAAGTTGGAAAAAAAATGTTTACCTTTGATACTTTAATCGTAAAATCGTATCGACATTGGTATCCCTTGATGTATTCTAATGTAAATAATATTTGGTAAGGCGTTTAAGTGAAAGAAGTCATATTTTTTTGCATTTACAAGCATAGTTTGGCCTTTCATAATTTGATGATACTCCATGCAGAACGCTTGGTTACACCGTAAAATTTTGAGTAATTGAGCTCAGATACGATTGAACATTTTTAATCATATCTCGGGTACCCATGAAGTTTTTTTTAACTTTTCTTGGCTTGAATTAAAGATAAGATTTCAGGCTCGAATATCGTATAATTTTGAGGGTTTTGAACAAATTTCCCTAGGTCGTGCTAAAAGTTGAAGCTGAGGTAGAAAATTTGAGAAAATCTTGAATTTTGTTTTTAAACTTCTCACGTGCTGTATTATTTTCACAACGTCAAGCAATATTTGTTGGGTATCACTAGACGTGGAATTTCATAAACTTTCCAACTGTTTAAAAAAAATGCCCTTTTTTTTTCACCGAAATATCGTGGTTCGAAGTCAGCAGTGATTTTTAATAGCGCTCACAAGAGTCGTGCGCACAATTTCCAAAGGTAGTCTAGTTTAAGTATTTAAAAAGAGATTTATATATTAAAATTTTGCTTCCTTTTTGTTTTGAAATAAATTATTTTGCTCGTTTTTATTAATTAAAAAGTTCACATTTTAACAGATATGACAGAAATTCGGATTTAAAAATTGGCGCATGGCAACTCATAAGCTGGAATATATTTTTAATTTACTAAATTTTTAAACGCTACAAGGAGTTAAGATTTTTTTTTTATTCAACCTGAATCAATCTTTTGCTCAAGAAAAATATGATAATTTTAATTATTTATGACACTAATAAGAGAGTAAGTACACACATTTTTAAAAACGTATTTTTATTTTTTTGACGAAAAATTTCGTGATTTCAATTCAAAAAGTTTATCTTATTATTAATATTATTATATGAAGAAAGAATATAAATAACAGCTAAATAAAAATAAGCAGAAGAGTAATAATAATTAAAATTATAGACGGTCATTTTACTATACTGATCATACATTTATTTTTCAGTTTTCTAACATTTTTAAAGTAGAAACACTTTTATTTTCAATTTGTAGAAATCATTTTTGACTTGGAATTTCTTGTACCTTTCACCTTATTTTTATTTGGCTGTTAGTTATATTCTTTCTTCATATAATAATATTATTCATAAGATACACTATTTGATTTAAAATCACTAAATTCTTCATCAAAACAATAAATATAAGTTTTTGAAAATGTTGTGGACTTACTCTATTATTTGTATTATAAATCATTTAAACTGTACTGTTTTTCTTAAGTAAAAGAATTGATTAGCTTAAATGAAAAAAAAAATTCTCAACCTGTCCCTGTCGCAATTAAAAATTTAGTAAATTAAGAATGTATTCGACCCGCTTATAAGTTTCCATGTGCCAATTTTTAAATACGTGTTTCAGTGAAATCAGTAAACATTGTCCTTTTTCAACGAATAAAAACTTGCAAAATAATGTATTTACAATACATACATTTAAATACTTATACTATATTGCAATTAAGTTATAACATCCTAAACTTTAGAGCTAGAATATTTCAACGACTACGAAGTTTGACAAAAAGTGAACATTACGAGGTAAGTTTCAATTTAAAAAACTAAATCACTTCTAGTGATTTGTGTAACTGATCACAATATGATCAAGTATTATTATGAAGGCACTGTCTAGTATTCCGGAATTTTCCGCAAGACTAACCGGTAAAGTATAGTGCTAGGACTAGTGTTGTGGAATTTTCTTTGGGCTATTTTGAAAATTGATATTTCAGTAGAAAAAGGCTCGGGAAAAACGCAAAATGTCCAGGGAGATACAATGATTACCTGATTTACACATACTGTAAATCCTGGATTTTTAAATTTTTCTCCCTACGCGTTATTCATCCGCGAATATAAACAAAATCTCCCAAATGTCGAATTTCAAAACAAAAATTCTCATATTTCAGCATCAAAACTTTGAAAAAGTGCTAAAATTATGAAAAGAATGATAAAAAATTAACCATTTGGGAAAGCTTTAATTTTAAAAACTAAACACAATGATTTTAATGAAACTATGAAAGTGCTGAAAAATGGCAATATTTTAGTAGTTGTTAAAACACGAATTTCGTTCATTATTTCACAGTATAGTTACTTTTACGCATATTAAATTAAAGTTTGAAGACTGTTGAATACATCTGATTTGATTCAACTCTCTTTTACAATGTAGAATTTTAGTTTTCCTGTGTTCTATAATGCACATAAATATGACGTCTTTCTGTACCTTTGCATTTGGAAAATTGAATTTCTAATGCAGCAAGAAGCTTGTCCCAGTACCGGTTACGGGCCCATGTATTCAATTGCTGCGTTGCTTTTCGCCAGCTGGTCCGCTTTTTCGTTGCTCTTGATTCCTGCGTGGCCAGGAACCGATCCGAGGATCAAGTTTTTCTTTTCTTCTTTTTTTCATTCCGCTTAAGTGGGAGCCCTATCTCCTTCCTTCCTGTGCTGTCATAGATTCCTGCTCCTGACCCCCCCTACCTCCTGGAGCCGTCTGTGTACCAGACCCTTGGAGGAACGGGTTACCATTTGCTTTCCACATGTCCCTGCTTGGGATGCAGACGCGGAAAGTGTTACTGAAGTAAAAGGATTTTGTTATTCTGTCTTGCCTCATTTGCACGGAATGCAGGGGCGTCAACTTTCGATACTTTTTACTTTCTCGCAAAAATGACCAAGCTGGTCTTTTCCGAATTTGCCGAGAACCCTGATCTTTCGCACCAGAGCTCAACGATGCGCAGCGCCGACCTTGTAAGACACGTCAACGTTTCCAGACGAGCCACCCCTGATGAGCCTGTATGGTTTGCCCTGTTGTACACAACGCTCTAGTCTTTTTGCGGAGTTCCTCCAGTTCCACCATTCTGCTCCTTTCCTAGATGTAATTGTACTTGTAGGGAAATTTTTCTCATATGATATAATCAGCACTTCGCAGAAAATACGCAGCGTAATCTCACTCATCTATGGTACCACAGCTTGTGGAGAAGTCTACGAGCCTGCCTTTGAATTCCTCCTTGTATGATTCCTAATGTGTGTTCCTGGGTTTTGCTGAGTTTTTAAACCGCCGGTTTTCCTAGGGCTAAGTGGAACAAGATATATTCGTAGTCCGAGATCGACTCCTTATCGGAGACTTTCCAGTCTACTATCCTGCTCTTCAGTTCTTCCGAGCATAGAGTCAAATTGAGAAACTTACTCCTGTTTTTAGTCTGGAATGTGGGAGTATCGACACGATTTAAGATCTTCAGCTCAGTACTCGCTAGGTATTCAATTAAATTTCTTCCTCTGCCGTCGATTTTTAAGCTCCTCCACACTGTATATTCGGAGTTTGCGTCACAGCCCAACAGTAGAGGACTCCAATTCTCCTGGTAGTACTGAATTAGAGCTTTGACCTCTCTCGGAGAGGAGCATTCAGCGTCGCCCGGGGAATAAGCCGAGGCAATTAAACATCTAGTCTTACTCCGCTTCTGCCTTCGAGTATTACCTTAATAACGGTGAGGTCCCTGGAGCAGAGCTTAGAAACCAAGATCGCATGCATACCCTTGACAGCTATGCATGCCCTTGGTAATTTTTTTACGTGGCCCCTTATGTATGGAGCCACACTCTCCTAAGCCACTAATCCTTTCCATGTATAACCAGGGTAAGCTCGCCGTCTCTTCTTCATCCTCTGTCATCAACACTATCTTCCGCGTATGCCAGTGTATATTTCTTTTCCCATCCTAACTCATCTCCATCCGTTTCTCTTCATTTCTTCTTCTATCTCTGAAAATTCTATCCTTATTAAACACTCTCTTATCCCCAGTTCCACCATAACTTTTTCTATCTCATCTCGGTACAATAAGCCAGATACCTTGATCCTTTCATTTAGCAGATAATTCAGAACATATATGTTCCTAAACCATCTCTGATTATGTGGCTCTATCTTTTCATATTATAATTCATAAAACCTTGAACATTTCTGCCCTTCTACCCTCTTCCTCGTCTCTTTCCCTACCATCTCACTCACACCCACTCTCTCTCTCTTTTTAGACGCGTTGAGGTCAGCAAAATACATTTCGAAAGTATATCTTCGCCTAGCATATCATCAGATAATTGTGGACGAAAGATCAAAATAAATAACAGCTTTTACGGTCCCAGGCAAAGGAATGTACTAATATAAAAAGCGAATTCCTTCTGGTTTATAAAATGCTGCTGCTACATTCCAGCGTCTGATGGACAAATTAATTGCTAAAGTCAAATGTTTAGGTTTTAAATTTAACGAAAAAGGACTTAAAGTAGATGACGAAAAAAATACAAACAATCCTAGAATTCCCTAAACCTAAAAATATCAAACAATTACAGCGTATTACAGTGGCGCACATTGAAATTTCGGCTGGACGAGCGAAGCTCCTTCCTTTACGGGACCACCCACCCACACGTCCAAGAAAAAACCAAAAGTCACAATTTGATGCGCAAAAAAAAAAAGAAAAGACCCTCGTTAAACATTCCTTTATTTTCTACACAAAACGGAGCATTTTTAACAACAAAGGGCTTTCGTTGGAAAAAAATGAATAGCCTTCACAATTTTAATGGGTACATCTTGTACCTGGATTTGATACTGAAAGCGTCACAGCAATGGCCTATGTGCTTATTTATATTATGTATCTAAAATCATTGATGCCAAAACTTAACATTGCGAAAATTTTAAACACTCACACCAGTGCTTCTGACGCGCATAAATTTGACTTAATAAATAATTCGGTACATCTTTTGTGTAGTAGCGTTTATTCTTATTATTCTACGCTTTTTTTAGCACTAGACCCCCACCCACCCCCAAGACGCCGGACCACCACCCACCCCCCAGACTGCAATCAAAGCATATTTAGAAAACGATCAGGACTTCCGTTTCCGGCGTGTAAGTGTGTGGAAGCGGTGAATTTTTGATCCGGAGTTTTTCTGATAATTGTGGTGAAATTTGAGGTGACTGGATTATAGATGTGTGTAGAAGGTTTCGTTTGTGACAGATTGAAAGATTGACAAGGGTTGAGTATATTTTTGGGGATAAGACAGATTTGTGTGGAAGTTGAGGTTAGGTGTGTTTGAGGTTTGTAACAGGGTGGGATGACTGGGTTGGCCGTATCAGGTCAGGGTAGCGAAGGAAAAATGCAAGGCAGGTAGACGCGACGAAAGATAGAGACAGAGAACGACAGAAGGCAGGATCGTTTGAATTGGATTCATGTGAAGATGCACACCGAGACGAGAATTTCTCGGATCTTGCCTGATATTGCCTGCATTCGAGATAATTTTGTTGTCGAGAACTTTTGGTTTTCAATTGTTTAATCTCATCCCTCATTATGAGTTTGACATTTCGTGTATATCTTAAAAATAAGTTAGCAGAATTTGAACACTATGGAAATGGATTCACGACGAATAAAAAGGCCAAAAAGAACCATCGTCGATTTCGAACTCATCAAATTAATAATTTGATACTAAGACAAGTAATTAAGTATAATAATTTTATAAAATCTAACTAATTCATTGATAAAACCGTAGGTTAGAAAATTGTAAGCAAATTTAAAACTCCAAAGGGTAGAAAATATAAAGGAACTACCCCAATTTCTCATAACCACTAAAATAAGAAAACAAATATAAAATCTTTTTAGACAGAAATGAAATTCATTTTTGTAACAAAATTATTGGTAGCAGAATAAAGCAAATTAAAATATATGGTAAATGTCCCAGTAATCGTGATGATTCCAGTAACCGTGAAACTTAGTTACGATTTGAATACATTGTTAAAAAGTAACATTTAATTATAAAAACAATTTATTTTTAGCATTTTATAGTAGCAACATTTTAATGCATGCGAATTAAATAAAAAGAAAGCAAATTGACTTCAAGATTACTGGGACGTTTACTTTATTATTATATCTCATATCGCCATCATGACGTACTTCACGTATGACTGCGTATGCCAGCCTGTCTGCGACGCATGCGTGCGTCTATCCTATTGGGATCTGAAATCATGACGTCACAGCATCACGTGATAGGCAATATGGAGGTAACAACGGGGTCACTTTACTTGTAATACATGCGATGCGAAGGGTTTTGAATTTATTTTGAAATTATTTCCAAGAACTGGGAGTCAGTATCTCCAAAAATGGATAGAGTAGACATTTTAAGAAAAGCCAACAAAATTGTGCACGTTAGAAATGTTATAAATTTGGAACAAATATCAATTATAAATAGACTGAATCGTCATCCAGTGTATTGTTTTCGTAAAAAAATGGTTTGTTTTTAATTATTTAAGGGGAGGGTTGAGCATGGCTAGGTAGACCAACTTTAGAAACTAAATTTTAAATATATTATAAAGGAATATGAATTACGTTTTCTGTGAAAATTTCAGGCCTTCTTATAACGTACAAAAAAAGTGGCTTCCATTTAGTTTTCACGATAAATGCATTGGACACATATCCTTGGAGTGGACAATTTTCTATTTTTAAGTGCGTTTCAGGACACTTCACATAAAATATCTTAATTAAGTAGAAAGTGAGATTTTGTTTGAAATAATATAAATGAGTGATATACAGAAGATAACGTAATTTTAGGTTATGTGTTCTATAATAATGACGATAATAATTTATCATTTGGATCTAAATTGGGTATAATGACTTTTTTTAAGTTGTTCCTCAAATGTGTTAATATATTGAAGTAAAAGAAAATAGAAACATCCAGTTAGAAAATCAATATTTTTTAAGGATATGATGATATGTCTAATGAATACAAGAAGGAAAAAACGCTTTTTTCAACATCATGAGGCCCAAGTACACGAATCCAAACTTGTCTTCCTGTGCTACTTAAATTTCTTATTGACTGTTTTGTTTCAAACTCAACGAAATATTAATGTAATAATAATTTTGATTATAAAATTCAAATGGATCATGTAGTAAAACCTGTAATATGACGAAGACGACCCCGTTATTTCAGTACTAAATTTGGCCACCAGCTGGCGTATCATTGTATTTCAGATTCCAATAGACAATACAAAATTCCATAATAATGATCTAATTAGATCCTAGTTATTGTTTATTTATCAAAATTGAATTATTACAGTTTGTATCATATGTAGAAAATAATAAAAATTATTAGTCTTTAAAAAAAAAATTCTTTCTTACTTTTGTTTAACTGGAAAATTAAGTTCGACAAAAACAAAATTTCGAGGCAAGAAAACGACGAAGTCAATCTGAGTTAATTGGTGAGAAAAAATATTTCAAACTCTGAGCAGTTCCAATTAATCAAAAATGTTCATTCTGTATTCAAATAATATTTTGAAAATTCCCAATTTGAATTTTAAATGAGTTTTTTTTAATGACATTGTTGGTAAAATTATAATTTCGAATTTTAATATCAAATAGCGCATGAAATACTCTTTATTTTTCATAACTGCAATTTGTAATTTTAATTGCATCAAATTTAGAATTACTATTTGGAAATTTGTTGAAGTATTTGTAGAACTCCATCTTTAATGTTTAATCGAATTTTCATCATTTTGAGTACTTCTTTTTTGAATACTTTAATACATCTTTAATTTTCTAATGAATTTTCTTCAATTTTATAAATGATGTTACTACTTTCAAGTTGAGATAAGATATTTAAAAAGCGCGCTCCGTTTGAAATGATGATGGCCGTCACGCGCCCACATAGTCTCCCCGCTCTGTCTTCTATATTCATCTAATGATGCACAGGTACTTTTTATTTTCTAACTTTTAATTTTTAAGATCAATGTTACGTTTTTCATTATTTGGAAATCTCAATTTTGAATGTTTCCTTTTTATATAAATTTTGTCTTCGGTTTCGATTTCAAAGTTTGCACAGTTTTACAAAATTATAAACAAATGTATCTCAAATTTCAATTTCAAAGTTTGCATAGTTGCATAAAAGTATAAGACTATAGATTAATTTTATTTCAATTTTCAAAATTTAATGTTAAACAATTTCCACCTTTTACGCGTTTCGTTAGACATTTTTCAATTTTGAATGTTTTTCATTTGTTATTTTTACAACTTTTTCCTTAGGTTTCAGTTTTATAATTTGCAGTTTTCTAATATTATAATCATTCAAACTTTTTTCAGTCAAGGAAAAAACAGTTCATCCAAATTTTTTAACCTTCAAGCCAAAAAAAGAATCTTCTACAAACATTGAATTTTCAGCAAAAAAAAAAATAATTTTCAACGAAACTGTTGCATTATTACCTAAAAAAAAAATATGGAATTTAAAACAAAGAAGATTATTTGAGAAACGAACTATATTCATGATCGAATTCTCGGCTCCTTCCGAATACAACATCACTGCCAAGGAGAAAGAAAAGGAAGAAAGGTATCAAGATCTAAAAAGGGAGCTGCAACGACTGTACTATTTAAAACTGTACTATTTAAAACGTTCTAAATTTCTCAAAATATTTTTAACTTACTCGAATTTTTCTTAAAATTTGGAAAAATCATTCAAAATGTAAAAAAATTTCCTTGTACCCTTTTCAATTTTTCTTTTAAAGTTTAAAATTCTTTTTGAATATCTTCAATTCCACAAAATATTTCTTGAATTTTTTCGATTTATTTTTTATTTTTCAATCTTACCAAATTGAAACATTTTGCTTCAAAATCTTCTACACTCTTTTTCGAAATTTTAGGAAATCGTTTGATGCGTTTAAAAATCTTTTTTAATTTTTTCTTAAAGTTAATTTTTCAAAATAAAAATTGTGTAAAATGTTGACATAAATATTTAAAAAATTTGGTTTCAATCGTGTCAGACCTTCTAAATTTTCTAATCTTTAAAAATTATTCAAATTTTTCCTGATTCTGTTTTAAATTCTGCAAATTAAAAAAATGGCCTTAAAATCTCTTAAAATTAATTTTACGAAATAAAATTTTGTTTTAATTTTTCCTAAAAACCTAAAAAAAGTTTGCATTCATTTTCTTAAAACCTTGTACAATTCTTGAAATATCTGTACATCTGTTTTAATTATTTTTGAATCGTTTCAAAACTTCTAAATACAGTAAACTTCCGTTTATTTTAAAGACCGCTTATTTTAAAGTTCAGTTGGTTTAAACCCCCTACTCGCACTTATTTTAAATTGCGCAGTTTCGTCAGCCCCCACCACGGTCCCTGTACACTCTCCTCCGCGTCAGTGGTTGACCAATAAGAAAAGAGGCCCGAAGAGCGCCCTCGTTGGTTTAAGTTGAGTATTTTTTCACGACGTCATTGGTACTCTACCTCAAATTTCGTATAGTTGATTGGACGCTAAACACTTGAAACACTTTAAAAATATTACTATTGAGGCCTTTATAACCTACCTTTACGTTTTGGAGATTTTCTCCAGAAAGTCGTATGCAAATTGTCGTATGCCAACAAAAACACTTGACAGACATTCGAAAAAGACTGATGCATGCATGCAGACTAACGGACCGCGACTTTTTCAACTGCGCAAATCGGGGCCGTCTGAAACGTTTTCACTTGGAATGCATCATATTGCGTAATATACGCGACTGAATACTCGCGCACTCGGCCCTTTCGAGACGAGAGTCGCAATCGTATCTCGCCCTACGCGTTGAGAGACTGCGTGGGCCAGCAGTTCTAGGAATGTTGAGTGTATTTATTTGTATCATTATTGATGGTATTTATTCTTGATTTCAAATCTCCCGCACTTTTCGGCTGAAAAAGTGGCGACAGGTGGCGCATCGGTACAAGAACGGGGCAGACAATGAACATCGTTGATAAAAATAAACTGCCAACTCGCGTTAAGTGTGGGACCCCCTCCAGCTTTAAAACCATTGATCGGGTAAGTTTCAAGGACCTTGCAGTAAACGGAAGTTTACTGTATTTCTAAAAGTTACTCACATTTTTTCTAAAATTATGTAATATTGCAAAATTGCAAAATTGTTCTTTAAAATCTTTTACACTCTTTTCACACATTTTAGGAAATAATTTTACAAAAAATTTTATTCTTTATAAATTTTCTCTGAGGGCGCAGTCCCATGGAGGAAGATTGGCATAATCAGACCAATGAGGTGACTGCTAGAGCTTGTGCAGGCACCTCATTGCTCAAAACTGTTCCACTATTCTACTAATCTACCTAAATGGGACTACGCCCTCAGAATTCATTAGAAAACAATCATTTAAAATTTTCGCATGAATCTTAGGAACATTTTTTCATTCTCTTGACACCCTGCAAAATCCAGCTTACCTTAAGATGTTTTAAATCCTGAAAACTTAAGAAAATTGTCTCAAAAAGTCTTCCATATTTTTTTCCCGCAAATTTTGTAATCTCTAATACTTAAAATTATTTTTTTAAAATAAACCCTCAACCATTTTAAATTTTCCCAGAAATCTTGAAAAATTCAATCTCCTCAAATCTTTCATAATTAAAAAACTTTTAATTTTTTTTCGAATTCTTCAAAATAATTTTTTGTCCATAATTTAATTTTTCTTACCTCTTTAAAAATGTAAGAAAATTTACAAAATTATAGTGTGGTAACGAAATCTTAAGACCAGAATTATTTCCCATTATTAAACAATTATTCACAATTTAAATTTACTTCTCTAAATAATGTTTAGAAGCATTCAGAAAAATTTTATGATGAGGTAAAATTATTTATATAGAAAAATTGATATACACAGTTGATGGTGCAGAAAATTCATAAATTAAAAATGTTACGTAATCGGGTCAAAATAACTAACCCCCTCCCCCTTTTAATGTTACCTAATATGTGAATGCTCCCTAAACTAAAATATTATTGAAAATTGTGAAATTTTTTGGTATTTTTATTTTGATAATTAGAAATTTTACAATTTTCTGATCAAATTTGTCTACATATTTTAAAATAATGTTAGAGTTATTATTAATATAAGTGAATTGAAAAAACTCAAAGGAAAGTAAATTATATAATATTAACTACCCCGAAAGGGAAACGGCCTAATGATATAATAATAATAACAATAAAACATATCTTATACATATTAAAATAAAATAGTAAAATGTACATAGTATTGCGAAAAACGTATTTATACATTTTTTATACAGAAAACACACTTCCAATTACTATTTATTTCTTAAAAGTTTTCGAACCGTCACATTATAGCTAGAAAGAAATTCTGAAATATGACAACTAGGATAATAAGTATTATCATTTTGATTTTAAAGTTTTAATATAATTTTCCTACGATTTTACAGAAAATTTAGAATGATATTTAAAGATTTCAATTATGTCGGAAATGAATCCAGAAAATTATTTTTGAAAAATGTCTTAATTTTATAGGATTTTACCAAATTTAAGGTTCAGTTGGAGTCAGTTTGACATTTCAAACTTCAGGACTATTAGAAGGAAATATTTTATATATTTAGGGATCTGTTTTCAAGTTGAAAAATATTTTTGATTTCTTTAAAAAATCTAAAATTCCCACATTTTCAATTTTCAAAGAAATCTTAATAAAATATTTCTATTTTCTTGAAACTCTTCAAAGCGCTGATTGTAGATTTACGTAAAATAGATTTCATTTAAAATAGAAATTAAGGAATATCAATGCGCCTCTTGCTCCATAAATGAAAAGCAAGATGATAATTTATTTAAATAAAACTTTCATTTAAATCAAACTTTTATGGGTTAATGTATGAGATTTTATTTCAAAATAGGATCTAAACAATTTTGAGTTTGTTTGAATAAAACAAATCAGTATCTCAGTGAGTGTTTTGAAATTTCTTCGGCAGTGCAAACTGTAGAGTTTAGATTTTAGAATATATTATTCTTATCCTAAAAGGCCTGGTCCCAAAGGGCTAAGCTGCTCGCAGCTCCTTTTTCCGGTACCTGCGGCCGGCCACTCGGCCAGCCCTACCCTCTCTTCTATTGTGAATGAGGAGAATCCCATCTGGTCGTTTTGTCTCGGAATACCAATACGAGACAGATACAAGACCGAACGTTCCGAGATTTCTCCGATACGAGACCAAAACGAGCGATACAAAACCGAGACTGGAAGGTGAGTATCGTATCGGTATCGTCTCAGGATCGAAAAATATCGCTCGGCGGCATCACTAGTTAGCATAACACTAGACAATACCTCCCCCCATCCCCCGCATTGTTAAGTAACTTTCAGTATATAATTTAATTTTTGCACTATAAATACAACGTGTTCTACCTTTTCAAAAATTATTACCAAATTTTATGTATATAGTTTTCAATACCAAATAATAAAATTAAATTATAATTTAGAACAAAAAATTTTTGGTTGAGTTAGAATTTTCTGAAATATTAAACAAAATGTATTTTTATGGATCTGCTTAATAGAACACTGATTTCAAATGAGAAAAAAAAACTTCCAGATATCTTTTTCTTATTTCGTTTACAGAAACTTTACAACTTTTAATGATCCGAAGTTTGCATTTTTTGCCTTTTTTGGAAGAAAGATCAACAATTTTTTCACATTTGAAAATATTGTAGTAGTATTCTCAATATCCATCCATAAATTACCTAAAAACTTTTTAGGACGGAAGGGAGGGGGCGCGTAATAGAAACTGTCACGTAATATTTTTGACAAATGAAGCCCATAGAAAATTCATGTATCCACCATTATAGTATAACGTTCAAGTTTAGTAATTACTAGGGTGTCCAAACAAAGCATGTTTTTGAATTTGGCAAACGCTGCCCCTAAATTTCTTCTTTTTGGCGCGAAAATATTTTATGATTAATTTTTTTAGTTTTAAAGTTTTGAAAAATACAAATTTAGGGCGTCAGAATTCCTTTACCCCTGGTAAGTATTTTTTATTTATTAAGTAATAACTAATAAGCTTTACATTTTATAAAACATTACATATTCAATATTCCTTTAGTACTTTGAAATAAATTGTTACCTATTATTTGCCTTAAAAAGATGTGTGTATAAGTATTTTTAATATATCATTTATAGAGAATATTCTCTTTCCATTATAGAAGAAATCATGCGCTAATTATTCCACGAAATAAAACGTTTAGGCGCCATTTCAGACTGCGAATTGTAATGAAATTACAAATTTTTGTATTCTAGGCCTGATCATATCACCAAAAGTGTTTTTTTTTTTTAAAGAAAATTTGGAGCTTATTCCTCAACGAATAGAAAGTACTTTTTCGCCGTAAAAAAATGTTCCATCCTTGATTTTATGTTTTCTTTTTAATTGAAAACTATAAGCAAATTCATTTTCACACCTAAAACAGCCTAGCGAAACCTCTAAACAATTTTTTTCTAATAAAACAAAGTTTATGGCAGTATTTTTCCACTGAAAGGAAGAAATTTAGGGGGGTGGCGTTTGCAAAATTGAAAATCGCTCTTTCTTTGGCACCCTACAAAGTACAATAAAAGATTGTAATGACGTTATAAAGACTTCAAAATCGGTATAACTGAATTTATATATTTCTTTTTTTTTCCTTCATTCTGTAGAAAAATATTCAGAAAAACAATGTGTTTTCACCATTCCGGAAATTGCTACTACCACCAATATTATTCAACATTTTTCAAGTTTATATGAGGCTAAATACTAAATCCACCCTTAGAAACTACACCTAGAACCTCAGAAATTAATCCCTTAAAATGTTTACGGCAGATTAAACAAGAAGTGAAAATATCTAAAACATTCTTCAAGGAGTTTCAATCTTCTAAATTGTTGTTCAAAATATAAAGTTAAGTGATTTGATAAAAGATTTGAGAAAATTGTATAGCATCGGTGCTGAAAATAGATTCCACAACAACCGTATCAGGGCGCGTATTGTCTCCGGTTGTCGTCGAGTAGCAGCTTTGTTCATGATAGTACCTAACATGACTGAATCCTATATTCCTGTATGATCCTGTAATCCGGAAATCGAATTCAATATTTTATTGTCGCAAAGAAAAATTAGGTTTCTATAGGCTATCGCGAAGAACCACGGTATCGATCAGAAACGTAATGACGAATAGCTGTAATAGATAAATAAAAACTGGCTGAACCCCCATGAGATAAAGTTTTGAACTCAAAGAAGATTAATTCATCAATCAAATCCCAACTTTCAAGCAATGCTCTTTTAAACTTTTAGGTTCACAAGCGGTATAACTTCCTTCGACATAGACTTCTATACAATTAAAACTTAAGAACCAAAGGAAATAAAGTTTTCCTTCTTTTTGGAAATCGGCCCCTTCTCGAGAATCTGTGAGCTAAAAACAATCAATTTCTAACTAATAGGTTGCGGGGTTGCTCCTTTCTACCTCGTCCCCTTTTTCGTCAATGCCATCCATCCCCTTCTTAACCCTCTTTCTGTGCATGGATCAAGGTCAGGGCTGTACCAAGAGTCAAGTAACTTCTAGGTCATCAGTAGTCGGAAAAAAAGAAAAGGGGAACAAAAACCAACTAACTCATTCCTTTGTGGGGCATAAAATCATCCCGTAAGAATGACAGAAAACAACGTTTCCGAAAGAAGAAGATCCACCGATAGAGATACGATCAAGCGGGATAAACCCCTCAACGAAGAAGAAAGGCTTTTATTATAAAATAGTTTGGTAGGACCATACAGATCGTCGAGAGGAACAAGTTGTAGTGAACTAAATATTTCAACACGTTCACAAGAGAAAAAAAAGATCACAACGAGGTCAGCCAAAGAATTTATAAACTTGGGACTAAACGACGAAAAGGTCCACTTAGATGAACTCATTCGCTTGAAGACAGCAATAGAGACCTTAATTACTTCAAACAGCAATATAGAAGGAAAACTTACTGCCACCGCGGATACCGCAGATAAAAAGATTCGCCCAGCAGCCAAAATCCTGGATCAAAACATGATCAGGCAGATAGAACTTCGCGAACGAGAATGCCACCAGCAAGCCAAGGAACTCTCAGATGGCATTGCTATCCTAGACCAAGAAAATAGGATTGTGACCATCGAGGGAAAACAGTCAGAATTGGAAAGACGCGTAATTAAAGGTGCCCTAATCAGTAATTACAAGCCTCATTGACTGAAGAACTTGCCGTTACCGAGGTTCAATGGAAGGACAAACGAACGTCCCATGCGGTGCATACGCGAACTCGAAAGATACATGAAGGCCACCGAGTTCCAGTTCGAGTTTCGGCACCTCATGTATGCCAGCCTAGGCGGTATGGCAAAAGAATGCTGGGCAATAAACGAGGCCGAAGAGGTAACATATGAATCATTTAAGGACAAGATCATAAAGCGCTTCTGGAACGACACAATTCGCAAACAAATTTCCAATTTTCTAGAATACGGGTTCCACCACAACCGCGGGAAGAGAACTATGGTGGAACATGCCATTAAAATGATTTCCAATGCTAAGGATCTGATACCACCGCCCTTAGAATCGGACATAGTTACTCAGCTTTCGCGACACTTTACTGAGGAGATTAGAAATGCGGTTGTGATGTAAAAAGTCTACTCCTATTCGGAGCTCTTAGAAGTCCTCGACACTTTCGATCGAGTGGGTGGTTTAAACAAAACCGAGTACTACACTTGACGCAACAACCGATCAAACGACCCCATGCACAATAGGTCGGATGCGGCTCCCTTCGGAAGCCCACCAGGGCAGGCCAAATGGTTCAACTGGCCAAGGCTACGGCGTACAGGAAGCACGGAACAACCCTTACTCCAGCTGGGAAAGTCCTAAGAATGAGTTTTGGAACCGAACTGGAAGAACAAACCAGGATCTTCCAAGCCATTCGACGGGAGATCGGAAATTCGGATGGCAGGGTGTGCCGGACCCGACAGGCTTAGGGAGCCAGGATCCGATTACAGGGAGCAGCGTAGTCCTAGGGAAGTCTAGGAGAGATACCGCCCACGCGAAGCCCAATGCAAGTACCCTCGATCGGGAGTCAAAGGTTAGAAGGGGTTCGTTCGGGGGAATTCGAAAGGTAACCTATACGACGGCGTATATCGTCGAAATAAAACCGATCAAAGAGGACATTCCGAGTCTGGGGGCGGCTATGGATTGCGCTATTCAGGTCAAAACAACTTCACCAAAAGCTCTTCCCCGGAAGTCGTGAAAAAAAGTACACTTTTTGAAAACTATCTCAAACGAATTAGAACCGGAAACTCTGGATGAGCCTCTGGACTTTAATGCATTCAACTTCGATGGAGACTCGGGAAACGAAACAGCCTCGTGTCTCCAATCTCAAAGCGAAATTTTACAACCCTAGAGATGAACTACTAAAAGAGAGCGATCCGAGAATCGGCAAAAATAAAATTAGGTGTCCATTAATAAATCGCTCAGTTGCAGGTGTTAAAGTGGAAGCCTTAATAGATAGTGGAAGCCTTAATAGATACCGGAAGTTGAAATATCAAATTCTAGCAGAACTCTTAATAGAAAATATGAAACTAGTCTAAATATTTTTAGTTGTTCCAAAACTTAGTAAATCTTGCATCCTTGGATAAGACATCTCAAAGCGATTAAATGGAAAAATAGATCTGGTAACCGATACTCTAAAGCTCTGCAAGGATCAACACGAAATAACCATCAAAATAGAAATCGTCGCTGAAAATCACTCAGAAAAACGCTCTTTCATCCAATTAATTAAAAACTCGCACAATCTCATCGAAACGGATATTTCAATTCCAACAGAGGGATCGGAAATCGATGAGTCCCTGCATCAGCCTATGCTCATTACGGATGCAGAGATCCAGGATTGCGTACATAAATGCGTCAACATGCGTCAACCGGGACGATAACCACAACTTTAGATTCTCAAATTTAATAGCCACCTTTCGAGACGTATTCGCACGACGCACGGAGCGCATCTCAACCTACGAACACGAGTTGTTGACTCTACATAGCCGCAAACCCTATTTTTGCAGAACATATCCAATTCCAATAGCCTATCACGAGCAAGTGTCGAAGGAGATACGACAAATGTTACAATTGGGAATAATTTAGACGTTCCAAGAGTAACTACATAAATCCCATGATAATCACCTTTAAAAAGGATGGCTCAATTCGTATGTGTCTGGACGCAAGGAAACTCAATGAGTCACTCCAATAAACAGCTTTTTTCCATGAAGGCAAGTGTTACGAATTTGGGGTCACACCTTTTGGGTTGAAAACAAGCACCGCTGCTTTAGTAAGAGGCTTAGACCTTGCCTTATGCGGAATCGGAGACTTCCTGGTGAGCTTCGTGGATGACTTGCTCTGCAAGTCAGAATCAATCGATCAACATTTCCAACATCTAACCATTGTATTATTAAGGTTTTGAGAGGCAAACCTAAAATTAAATTTTTCGAAATGCTCATTCTTCCGAGATCAGGTAACATTTTTGGTCACATTATCACGACGGAAGGAATAAAGATGGACCCAGAAATACTGAGGGTGCTAAAAGAATAACCATGCCCCAAGAATATGATGCAATTGAGAGGATTCCTGGGATTCATTCATTTTTACACTAAATTTAGTCAACTGCATGCGCAAACAGTAACTCCTCTCCACAAGTTACTGTAGACAAATGCAGCCTGGAAATGGAATGAAGAATATGAAACGGCCTTCCAGATCGCAAGGGCCCTTTTTTGCGAAACAGTCATCATGGTTTTTCCTAATCTATCCCGCCCATATTATCTATATACAGATGCCAGCGGTTTCACCTTAGAAGAAATTCTGGCACAATATTATGAGCATGGAGAAGAATGCATCGTCACCTGCGCAAGCCGCACTCTGAATGGGGCGGAAGTTAGCTACTTCACTACAGAACAAGAGCTTTTAGCGTTGGTATGGGCCTTGATAAAATTTAGAACATATATTCTAGAGGCTCAGGTAATAGTCCGTACAGATCACCGAGCTCTCACGTTTGTGATGACCTGCAGATTCACTAGCGCCAGAATAACGAGATGGGCATTAGCAATCCAAGACTATAGATTAGAAATTGAATATATAGATGGAAAAGCCAATGCAGCTGCAGACGCACTGAGCAGAATCACCCTCGATTCTGACCACCTACTCCTTGCACCGGATAACGGAGGCATATTTATTCACTCGCTCGTTAAAAAAAAACCCTCGTCAAAGTTACGCAATTTTATAAAAAAAAAAACATCTCTCACGCGCAATAAAGAGATACAATGTTAAAAGAAAAACTCTCATCAGCAGAATCCGGAAAATCAACAAGATACATGATTCACGATAACACCCTGTACATCAAAATCGGCGAATCCAAAAAACCCTGCATCCCACAAAACATGGTGCACACACTTATTGATGGAAGTCACGAAATGTACGCACACATAGGGGCAAACAAGTGTTATAAGATGTTGATGGAATATTTCCATTATCCAAATTTCGCAAGGACGAAAAGGAAAAGACTAGCGAGTTGCGATTGCTATCAGAGAAACAAGATCGCGAACCAAACGAACTTTTCAGAAATGCAAAGAATCACATCATAGAAACCAAAAGAAGCCTGGAAGAAGAATGGAAAGCCCAAGAAAATTATAAGTGATCAGGGGACACAGTTTACATCCAATGAATGGGTGACAACCTTGGAAAGGGAAGGAATCCTAGTAGTTTTCACTGCCGTACGCCACCCACAAAGCAACATCGTTGAACGCATACACCGTGAACTCTCTAGAATTTTCATATGGTTGCTAGGAGAAAAACACAGCTCATGGGGGCTCTGGATAGAGAAAGTCGAGACGTGCATGACCGAGGTCCACCATGACACAACCGACTTCACTCCCTTAGAAATCCAACTGAATAAAAAACCTCAAAGAGCTTCGGCACAATGGCTTCAACTCTCGAACAAACCGGCGGATATGCCGTATGAGAGAAAACTGAAGCTTGTAAGTGAACGAATTCTAAGAAAGGGAAGAGCTCGTGCAGAAACCTTCAACAAAAACCACTACATTACGAACTTCACTGTAGGATCCAAAGTGATGATCAGAGCCCAAAGACAATCGGGCAAAGAAGAAAAAATCACAAAAAATGTTCTGGAAATCTACGAAAGACCTTATTTCATCAAGAAACAAATACGTGCTGGAACGTACGTACTAAAGAACCCGCAAACAGGAAGAGAACGCGGAACTTTTAATACCAAAGATCTACAGCCCTACCAAGAACGCGAAGACCACCCAAAAATTGGTGCCACAATACTAACCAGCATGTATGCTTTAATAAAAATGCATGTTAACATTTCCGTTAACCCAGGTCCCTCCCTCCCATATAAAAACAACAAAAACAGATTCTCAAATTCCTTACAGATAAACGGGATAATGGCGGAATTTGGAGAAGAATGGCGCAATAAAAATCGAGCCATCTCCACCCAAGCAAACCTATCGACAGATAAAACCTATCTCATAGTAGTAGAAGAGAAAAACGCAAGAAGACGGGAAAACCGAAAAGTTCTAAAAACGAAGGCACCCCAAAGAATAACTACCCTGAATCAGAGCTTAGATGGATGCAGCGCATGAAAAATACCTTGGGATACCCATTCTTACCCCAATGCCTAGCCAATCCAAATACAAAAAGCAACCACATTAACACATTAGGACCTAGCAAATCGGAGGTTTCTAAACCGAACACTGATAATCAGCAAAGGAAAGATAGGACAACCACTACCACTACCAAAGAATCACACCCGAACACACTAGAAACTGGCCCATCAGGAAACATTAAGATCCGAGTATACAACCTCAGAGAAGCTATTCTATTCAAATAGCCAAAGATGCAGAAGTCAAAAAGAAAGATGAAGAGCGAAAGAAAATCCACAATTGGGCAAGCCAGAACTGGTCAGCGTTGCTTCCGACGGGAAACAGAAATAAAAACTGGAAAGGAAAAGCAGATTCAAAAACTCGAATCAAAGGCATCAACCATTCTCACCAACAACGATCACAAAATAAAACACACAACAAGCCATAAAACACAAGGCAGGAAAAACCAAAAAGCAATATGAACAAAGAGACAGAATGCCTGATGTACACTAGGGTGCCAATTTAAAATGCAATATTTGTTTTTCAAGGTCTTAGCCAATAAATTTGTACAGTTTGAAAAAAGGCAGCGTTTTTTGTCTTTTTTTTAATCAAATTTTCGTGAGCTCCCGCAAGACGTTTAACGTTCTAGGTTCGCTAAATATTTTTGTAGCTTTAAAAGAAAAAAACACGTGAAAATTTTTTGTTTCAAGAAAAAATGCTATAGGGTAAGACATTGAAAATTTATTAAATTGGCTCAGATACTACACTTAAGTAATCTAAGTTTCATAAATTCCTTGGGTCTCTGAGATTTGTCCTCAAATGGAAAAAATGTCCCGCATTCTTTATTTTCCGAATAAAAGTATCTTAGATCCCGCTCAAGGCAAAGGAAGATGAAAAATGTATTTTTTTCATTTTCTCTCTTGAATTATGGCCTCTAGTAAAAAAATAAATATAATAAAGATATTTCATTTTTTTGTGAGGAACATTTTTTAAGAACAGATTTTTTGTCTCAAACCCTTCTTTCGAACAGTACATCACTTAAATGTCAGGAAAATGGCATTTTTCACTTTTTTATTTAAACTAAGAGTTCAAATGAAAAAAGAAATGCAGCAAAAACATTTTACTTTCTTTTAAACAATATTTTTTATTTATAACACTTTCGTCTAAAACCCTTTTTTTGGCTAGTAGACCACTTACATCTTAATAAAATAATGTTTCCCACTTTTCTAGCTGAACTGCGTGTTCCAGAGAAAAAATGAACGTGAAAAAACATTTTACATTTTTATAAACGACATTTTTTGTTTATAACGCTTTTGCCTAAAACCCTCCTTTCCAACAGTACATCACTTAAATGTCAATCAAATGACATTTCCCACTTTTTTAGCTGAACTGCGTCTCCTAGAGAAAAAATGAATGTGAGAAAAACATATTAATTTTTCATAAACAACATTTTTTGCTTATAAAACATTCATTTTAAACCCCCTTCTTGGCTACTAGACCACTTAAATGCCAATAAAATACCGTTTTCCACTTTTCTAGCTGAACTGCGTCTTCTAGAGAAAAAATTAATGTGAGAAAAACATATTAATTTTTCATAAACAACATTTTTTGCTTATAACACTTACATTTTAAACCCCTTTTTGGCTACTAGACCATTTAAATGCCAATAAAATGACATTTTCCACTTTTCTAGCTGAACTGCTTGCTTTAGAGAAGAAATGATCGTGAAAAAACATCTTACCTTTTTATAAACGACATTTTTTGTTTATAACACTTTCGCCTGAAACCCTTCTTTCGAACAGTACACTACTTATATGTCAAGAAAATGGAATTTTTCACATATTTAGCTGAACTGAGGGTTCAAGTAGAAAAACAGGCGCAAAAAAAACATTTTACTTTTTCATAAACAACATTTTTTTTTACAACACTTTCACCTAAAACCCTTTTTTTCAGCCAATAAACTACTTACATGTGAATTAAAAATATTTTTAAAAAGAATATAACATAAATTAAGAGAAAGATGTGCATAAAATAAACAAATTTTATTCTAAACATTACATCGATAAAAGGGTCTTAGGCGACTGTGTTATAAACAAAAAATGTCGTTCATGAAAAAGTAAAATGTTTTGTTCTACATTCACTTTTTCTCTGGAACACGCAGTTCAGGTAGAAAAGTGGGAAATGTCATCTGACTGACAATTTTAAATAAAATTTTATAAATAAAAAAAAAGAAATACATGGCCTTTTTTTGTCAAACTGTACAAATGCATTGGCTCAGACCTTGAGAAAAAAAATATTGCATTTTAAACTGGCACCCAGTGGTAGATTACTATATTTATAATAATAATTTTGAAACAAATAATTGTAGTAAGAACAGACATGAAAAAAATTATAAAAAAATATTGATGAAATTGTACTCTATTCTTATGTTTCTTTTTCTTTTTACGTTCGTTTTTGCTGAAGTAGATTCTTGTTTGAGATGCTGCACAGAGAAAATAGTGTTAACGGACATAAAGTGAACTCCTGAGATGATTTCTTAAAAACATCACGTACATTCCTCCAAGCCTTTTACCCTGAAATGTTTTTTTCCTAAGAGATTCATAAATGAGAAGGAATCAAATTTAATAATAAAGTAGTCAATGTCACTACTTGTAATTGAGAAGATAAAAATATCGGATCAGATAATGCCATTAATATAAGGGATTATATGGGTATTTTTTTATATAATGGTCACTTTTGCTTCCTCGTGTAATATCTTTTCGAATATTTATTGAATCGTGTTAAAATTTGGTGAATTTCTCCTTTTTGATAAAGTTGACCAAAAGGATAACAGATTTAGAAAATATTTTATTATTCTTTTATGAGAATTTTAATTAAAAATTTTTCCCTCAAATTTTTGTTCTTTAACAAAATGGAAGAATTTTCAATTTTAAATCTTCAAATTTGAGCTATTTCAAAAAACGCATTCAAAATTTCATCATTTTATATTATATACATTAAATATTGAAGAGTGTCCAATTGCAAATATTGAAAATTCAAGACTTTGTGATTGTAAATCTTCAAACTTGGACAATTAAAAAAAAAGGTGTTGAAAAAACATACCAATCAACTCTAAATCTTGAAAATGGAATAGTTTGAAATTTTACATATATTTTTGAAACTCAAGAATTTTCAATTGTAACTCTTCAAAACTGTAGAACTTTTAATTGAAATTGAATTTGCCAGTCTTCTGAAAAAATCATCTTTTGGTTTGAAGATTCAACTATTTGTTTTAAAATGCTACTGTTTGTGGTTGAAGTTCAATCATTATTCTTCGAAAATTCGACCATTTGGTTGAAAATTCAAAATTTTTGTCAGATTTTTTTTTAATTCAACTGTTTTGTTGAAGGTTCATTCCTCTGGATTGTAAATTCACCTTTTTTGGCAGAAAATTTCTTAGATAAAAATTGATCTTTGTGGGTTGAACATTTTACTCTCTTGTAAAAAAGTTCTCCTTTTGGCTTGAAGATTCGACTATTTGTTTAAAACTGAAACTGTTTGTGGTTGAAGAATAATCTCTTTTGTTTAGAAATTTGACTATTTGGTTGAAAATTCACCTATTTTGTTGAAAATTCATTTTTTCCTAATTATTTTTTTTTTTTAATTTAAAGTTTAACTATTCTATTCGTGGTTAAAAATTGACCGTTTGAAGTAAAAAAATTCAAATTTTGTGTAAAGCCTATTTCGGTACATATTTAATATTTTCTGGATTAAAATTCAACTGTTCTGTAGAAAATTCGCCTTTTTGGCTTGTAAAGTCAACAATTTGATTGTTTGAAAATTCGACCACTTGGTTTAAAATTCAACTTTGTAGGTTGAAAATTCTACTATTTTTTGGAAAATTTATTCCTGCGGTTGAAACTTAATTGTTCAACTTAAAATATGACTATTTCTTTTTTTGTGGTTAAAAATTAATCATTTGTAGTTGAGAATTCAAATATTTGGTAAAAAATCGTGTATTGTATTGAAAATTCTATTGCTTCGGTAGAAAATTCCACTATTTGGTTGAAAATGAACATTTAGGTTGAAAATTCATATTTCTGGGTGAAAATTCAAATGTTTAATTAACGTTTCTTCAAATTCAAGTATTTTGATGAAAATTCATCTTTTTTTGGTAGAAATGTTCTTCTTTGAAAATTCATCTTTCTTGGTCGAAAATTTAACTGTCTTATAAAAAAATTGTCTTCTTCGACTGCAGATTCAACAATTTGTTTGAAAATGCAACTTTTTGTGGTTGAAGTTTAATATTTTTTGTTTGAAAATTCGACCACTAGGTTTAAAATTCATCTTTGTAGGTTGAAAATTCTACTATTTTGTGGAAAATTCATTTTTTCGGTTGGAAATTATTCGTTTAACTTTAAAAATAACTATTTCTTTTGTGGTTGAAAATTGATCGTTTGTAGTTAAAAATTCAATTATTTTGTTGAAAATCGTGTATTGTATTGAAAATTATATTTCAGGGTTGAAAATTCAATTGTTCAGTTGATTTTTCTTTAAGTTCAAGTATTTCGTTAAAAATGATTTTTTTTTCAGGAAGGTTGCTGGTTAAAAATTTCCCTTTCTGGCTCAACTTTCTCAAAAATTCGTCCTTTTCGCTTGAAGATTCAACTTTAAAAAAAAATGCAACTGTTTGTGGTTGAAGTTCAATCTTTTTCATTTAAAAATTCAACCACTTGTTTGGAAATTTATCGTTTGAAAATTCAACTATTTCGTTGAAAATTCATTTTTGCAGTTGAAAATTATTTGCTTAACTTAGAATATAACTATTTCTCTTGTGGTTTGAAATTAATTGTGTCTGGTCGAAAATTCAGTTATTTTCTTGAATAATCGTGTATTGTTTCAAAAATTCTATTATTTTGGTCAAATATTCCACTATGTTTTGAAAATAAACTTTTTGATAAAAAATCCATATATCTGGTTTGAATATTCAACTGTTGAGTTGATTTTTCTTTAAATTCAAATATTTTGTTAAAAACTAATCATTTTTTGGTAGAAAAGTTCTTGGTTGAAAATTCATATTTTTTTGTTGGGAATTTAATGTCTTATAAAAAAATCGTCTTTTTGGTTTGCAGATTCAACCATTTGTTTAAAAATGAAACTTCTTGTGGTGGAAGTTAAACATTTTTTGTTTAAAAATTCGATCGTTCGGTTGAGAAATCATCTTTATAGGTTGAAAATTCGACTTTTTTAAAATGAAAATTCATTTTATTGGTTGAAAAATATTTTCTCAATTCAGAATTTAACTATTTTATTTGTAACTAAAAATTGATCGATTATAGTTGAAAATTCAATTTTTTAGTAGAGAAATCGTCGGTTTTATTGAAAATTCTATGGATCTGGTAGAAAATTCCACTATTTAGTTAAAAATGAACTTTTTGGTTGAAAATTCATATTTCCGGGTTAAAAATTCAACTGTTTGGTTGATTTTTTAAAAGTATTTTGTTAAAAATTCATCTTTATTGGTTGAAAATTTCACTGTGTTATAAAAAGGTTCGTCTTTTTGGCTTTGAAATTCAACTCATTGTCTAAAAATGCAACTGTTTTTGGTTGCATTTTAATATTTTTTGTCTGAAAATTCGACCATTTGGTCAAAAATTCATCTTTGTAGGTTGAAAATTCAACTATTTAGTTGAAAATTTCTCTCTTGGGGTGAGTGTGAATTACTCAGTAGCGTAATTTTTACATCCTCATCAGAGAAGTCCTTTTGAATACCCTATAAGATTGTCATAACACCTTTTGGAATTTTCTTGAAAAATCGAAAATTCAAATTTTGATCGCATCAAAAAAAAAATGAAAAATAAAAAATTCCATTTTGCCATCAAACTATACAATATTCGAAAAAAATGAATATAACAAAATTGTGCATTCAAAAAATATCAACAAATCTGTGAATAACCACTTTTTGATAGGATGCGTAATTTTGGTTTAAATTCGTAAAAAACAGCATTAAAAATGTCAAAAATGAAATTTTTGGACAAGCCACATAAGACACAAAAAAAATGGAATAAATATTATTCAACCAAAACAGAGCTACAAATTTGTCATTAATAATTTTTTGATCGAACGCGTAATTTTTGTTTTAATCGTAAAAAAATTACATTAAAAATATAAAAAATTAAATTTTTCGTAGAACGGCACAATGTACGAAAATAAAATTAGTGCAAGAAATTTTTGCACCCAAAAAAGATCTATTAATTTGTTAATTATAATTTTTTGGTTGGAACGCCTAGTTTTTGTTTTAACCGTAAAAAATTGTATCAAAAATAAAAAATTAATTTTTGGAAGAACTACACAGGAGACGAAGAAAAATGAGAAGACAAAAGTTGTTCAACCAAAAAAGATCTACTTTGTTATAAAAATATATTTAAAATAAAAAATTATCTTTTTGGAAGAAGTACACATGCTACAATAAAATTTTATTTACCAATATTTTTCGCCTAAATTATGTCTACAAATTTGTTTGAAAGCACTTAAGGCTAAGATGTTTAGTTTTAGTTTAAATTGTAAAAAATAACATTGAGAATAAATAAATTAAATTTATGGACAAACGACACAAGTTGCAATTAAACGTATAATAACAAAATTGTTTTTTTGTTCTCATAGGATGCGCACTTTTTTCAATTTTAAAAACAATACAATGAAAATACGTATGTTTCAATACCAATGCATATTATGAATTGTAATAATATAAATTTATTGAAATGATAGATTTTTCAGGGTAGTTGAGAATTAAAATTAATGCAAAATAGGAAACAAATATGTAATCATGATAAATAAAATTTGTGCTTTATATTGCAATATCTGAATGAGCAATCCCAGGCCGAGTCACATAAATAAATGTAATATACATTTGATGTAAAGGTGTTGAATATAATGTAGAAAAGTTCACATTTTGGACAAAATCGAGTGCGAAGCACGAGATACGTGATGAGAATGTGTTCGTTAAAGCCCAAGGAGCTTTAACAAAAGAGAATTCACAATCACCGAATTACTTGCGAGCGAAGAATAATATTAAAGGAAAATTTTTGTTTCTTCACTCCACTTTCCTCAAGAAAAGTTGGTTTATTTTATGGGAAAGGAATGACCAAATAGCCAAGAAGAAATGAAGTAAAGTGAAATATTATGAGGATATTTTCTTCGCATTTCTGGTCAAAATAATCGTAGAAATTGCGACGCATTTTCGAATGAGTTAAAAGTTTTATGTCAATGGGGAAAGTTCGATTTTATATTTAAAGCGTTTTATCGTTGGTATTATAAAGTGTTTGAAAGCACAGAAGGTGAATATACAACAGTGGTCTGGTGGCAGAAAGCCATCTACAGTAAAACTAAAGCACTTTTCTCTTCGAGTTTCCAGTTTTCGTTCATCGATTCAGATATAAATCGAAAACGTTACTTGAGGATAGGAAAAGATTTAAGACAGAGCCGAGCACATTGGGGTCTGACGTTATAGTGTCATAAAACTCTCAACGATAACAATTTTATCATTTCGTGAATCAGAAGTGTATCACTTGCCTATTAATTTCTATCGACATTTTTTCGAGTGTAAATGTCTAAATTAGAGACAAAAAATATAATTTAAATTAACTTTTATTCAGAAAAAAGATGTTCTCCTTTCACTCCGCTGGGATTCGAACACCAGGTCAACTGATTTCGGTCAGGTGCTCTAACCACTGAGCTACAAAGAAATCAGAGAAAGGATTCTTTTTTTTTCTGAAATACGCTTTATTATATTCTCCTATACAGAAAATATTTTAACGTCATTTCAGACAAGATGGAGAATAAAAATTTTTAATTAAATTTCATTCGGAAAAAAGATCTTCTCCTTTTACTCCGCTGGGATTCGAACACCTGACCGGAAATCAGTTGACCTGGTGTTCGAATTCCAGCGGATTGAAAGGAGAAGATTTTTTTTCTGAATAAAATTGAATTAAAAATGTTTATTCTTCATCTTGTCTGAAATGACGTTAAAATATTTTCTGTATATGAGAATATAACTTTGGTCCATATTGTAGATTTCCATTTTATGTGTGGATTTCTCTTCTCGATTCGCTACCTTCTCCGATGATAATACAGATTTCAAATAAATATAATTTAAATTGTTTTGTTTAAAAATAACTAGAACATTGTGCGCGGCTCCCACGCACTAATTACCCTTTCTTTTGGAAAAAACTAGGTTCATTTTCCAACATTTTGTTCCTGATTTTCCAAAAAAATCTTTCTCTAAAAAATAGTTACCTCTCGAAAATCTCGAAAGCTTTGTTATCGCATTTCCTCAATTGCCGATTGGGTTATTTGAAAAACTTGAAGAGAAAGGGAATTTTCAACAAAATAGTTAAATTTTCAAAGAAACTGATGATCTTTGATAAAAAAATGAATTCTCAAGAAAAAGTGTAATGATTGAAATTTCCGCCAAAAATATTTTAATTTTTGATAAAAAAACTGGTAAATTGAACCAAACAGAAGAAATTTCCACAAAAGAGTTGAATTTTCCACCAAAAAGATTTCAATCGATATAGAAAAAAAATTCATCCAAAATGTTGAGTTTTCAAGCCAAAAAGATGCATTTTTGAAAAAGAAATTTGAATTTCGAACCTAAACATATGTATTTTCTATCGACGTAATTGAAGTTTTGCCTTAAAAAAGACCAGTTTTCAATAAAATAAGTGAATTATGAACTGAAAAAATCCGTTTTCAAAAAAAAAAAAGAAAAGTTATTTCAAGAAAATTTGTTAAATTTTTGACCAAAGAAATGAAATTTTGAATAAAATGATGCACCCTTCATAAAAAAAATGGAATTTTCAACTCAGAAGATGAATTTTATACTAAAAAATACAAATTTTCAACAAAAAATATGAATTTTCAACTATATAAAAAATAAATTTTCAAAAAAAAAGATTAGTTTAATTTTACGTTAGAGAAATAAGTTTTTAACAAAATAAAATGTATTTTTGAAGAAATAGTTAAATTTTTAACTAAACAGATAAATTTTCGATGAAAAAGATTTGATGTCCATAAAAAAATCGACGAAAAGTGGGACAGTTAAATTTTTAGTTAGAAAAATTGATTTTCAATACAGAAAAACTAATTTTTAACGAAGGAAAATAAATTTCAGCGAGAAAGATTCATTTTTTACCAGAAAAGAATAATTTTTAACAAATACATTTATTTCCAACCGAGTATTTTAATTTTCAATGTAATTTTCAAACTTACAGTTGAATTTTCAACTAAAAAGGTTTATTTTCTACCAAAAAAGACAAATTTTCAACTAAAAATAGAATAATTATATGAATTTTCAACCAAAAAAGTTAATTTTCTTTCAAAAAAATAAAATAATTTTTAACAAAAGACATCATGAATTTCCAAACAAAAATTCGAATTTTCAACCTAATAGCTGAATTTTCAACCAAAACGGTGAATTAGGCATCAAAAAGATTAATATTCTACCACAAAAGACAAAGTTTTAACAAAATACAGAAATTTCCAAACAAATAATTGAATTTTCAACTAGAGAAGATTGATGGAAACCAAGCATGTAATACTTGAATTTTTTGATAAAAAAATTTATTTTCAAAAAAAGGAAAATGGTTTTTAAGAAAAAAAAATTAAGTTTCAATAAAAAAGAATAATTTTCTACCAAAAAAATTAATTTTCTACAAGATACATGAATTTTCAACCAAAAAAGTGGATTGTTTACTAAAAAGATTAAGTTTCTACCACAAAAGACAAAGTTTCAACAAAATATAGAAATTTTCAATCAAATAGTTTAATTTTCAACTAAAGAAGATAAATGTTTAACCAAACATGACATTGTGAAACTTTTAGCTAAAAAAATAGTAAAAAAAATATATTTTTCAACTAAGTAATGAATGATCAAACTAAAAAAATGTTTTCTTAACAAAGTAGTTCCACTTTAAACTAAGCAGTTGAATTTTGAACCGATAAAAGTTTTCCAGTCGTTATTCACGATAAGCGAAAATCTTGAAAATTTAATCAAACAGTTATATCAGAAGAAAAATCCTGGGACCAAAGTCAAATTGACAGGATGATTCGAGTAAAAACTGATTTAGATACTCTGTAAATTCCAGATTTTTCAATTTTTTG
The DNA here is from genome assembly GCA_011634705.1 of Andricus grossulariae. NCBI lineage: Eukaryota > Metazoa > Arthropoda > Insecta > Hymenoptera > Cynipidae > Andricus > Andricus grossulariae. Next base: position 11,231,771 of record JAABKJ010000755.1, read on the forward strand.
TTTCGAAATTTTTTCTTATTGAAAATTACATTTTTTACCTAAAAATCTAAGTATATTATGTTTGTTTGGTCATCAATCTTCTTCAATTGACAATTCAAATATTTGCTTGTAAATGTCTGTATTTTGTTGAAACTTTCTCTTTTGTGGTAGAATATTAATCTTCTTTGTGACTGATTGAAATTTTTGGTTGAAAATTAATTTTTTCAGTGAAAAGTTTAAATATTGAGTTGGAAAATTCTTAAAAAATTTTTAACTTGGTGAAAAATTCATCTATTTTGTTAAAAATTGATCCTTTCTGGTTGAAAATTAATTTCTTTGATTGAAAATTAATTTTTTTTAACTGAAGATTTAACTATTCCATTTTTCGTCACAAATGTTTTTTTTTTCTGATAGAATATAATCTTCTTGGTTAAAAATTCGTCCTTTTGGTTGAAAAATTGAACTATTTTGTTGAAAATTCATATTTTTGATTGAGAATTCAACTATTGGTTTAAGAACTCATTTTTTTCGGTTGAAGATTCATTATTTTAGTCAATTGTTAATGTATTTACGTAAACATTTTACTATATTGTTAAGTTTTTTTTTGTTGAAAATAAAGTTTTTCAACATAAATTTAATTATTCCATTTTTAATATTTATCTTCATTTGAAAATTCAGTTATTTGCTTGAAAATTTCTGTATTTTGTTGAAACTTTCTCTGCTGTAGTAGAATATTAATCTTCTCGGTGAAATAATTAACCTTTTTGGTTGAAAATGCATTTTTTACAATAAAAATTTGACTATTAGGTTGAAAATTCCTTTAAAAATTGAAAATTTAGTTAAAATTGATGTTTTTGGTAGAAAATTAATCTTTTTTGGTTCAAAATCAATATTTTAGATTGACAATTCATGCCTTTCATTGAAAATTAGTTTTTTTAAAAAATAATTTGGTTAACTAAAAATTAAGGCAACATTTTTTGTCGTTTTTTTTTTATAAAACTGAAAATTAAAATATTATATTTTTGTTGAAAATTTATATTTTTTAGTTGAAGATTTATCTACTATGTTGAAAACTCGTCTTATTATTGGTAGAAAATTAACCTTTTTTGTTGAAAATTTACTTTTCAGGTTGAAAAGTCCATTTTTTGGTTGAGAATTCATGTATTTTGTTCAAAATGATTTTTTTTCTTGTAGAAAATTAATCTTTCTTATTGGAATTTCATTACTTTGGTTGAAAATTGTTTTTTTTATTTATATTCAATTTGTTAAATTAAAAATGTAAACATTCCATTTTATGTCAAATTTATTTTTTCTGATAAACATTTAATCTTTTTGTTTGGAAATTAATCTTTTGTCTTGAAAATTCAACTATTTAGTTACATTTTTTTATTGAAGATGCACCATTTTAGTTACAAGCTTATTTCTTTCGTTAAAAATTTTGCAAAGTTTGTTGGAAGATCAATTCTCAGTTGACAAAATTAATTTTCAACTACAAAAATACTATTTTTTTATAAAATAGTTCAACCTTTAACCGCATAGTTGAATTTTCAAACAATGGAATGTTTTTTTCAATTAAAATATAATAGTCGAATTTTCAATTGAAAACCATCAATTTTCACCCAGAAATAGAATAGTTTACTTTTAAGTTGAAAAAGTTGATTTTGAACACAAAACAAAAGCAAGTTCCAACAAAATATTTCAACTTTTAACCAATTAGTTGAAGTTTCGCCCAAACAAGATGACATTAAAAAAAAGAGTTTAAAATTCAACAAAATAATTACATAGATTTTCAACAAAATATTAGAATTATGGATCAAAAGAGATGAATTTTTGAAAACTTGAAAACAGGAGAAAAAAGATAAATTCTTTAAAAAAGGGAAAACAGGAAAGAAGTGGAAAGAGTGTAAAGTCTCAAAATTATAAAATTTTGGAAATGTGAATATTAAAATACTGAAAAATAATCTTTGGATGAAAAAGAAAGAATGAGCAACAAATTTCCAAGAAATAAAAAAAGATCGCTCTTTTTATTTTTCGTTTTATTCTTCTAAATACAGAAGTTTCGGAAAATACGGAGCGAATTGTGTCAACACAATAATTAACAAGGTATTGATTTATTTCTCGAAACTGAAAAGCTTTGTTTGTTTGTCTTCTGATTTTGGAAACCTGAAAAAATCGATATAGGAACACTCCAAACAAACATAAAAGAAAAACAAAAATAGTGGCTTTGAAATCATGTTTTGTTCTCCAGTCCACATTGTGTCAAACCCAGAGCTTTTCAAATTATCGAGTGAGAATCAATAACATTCGTATAAACTACTAGAAAGAGACAAAAACAGGATGACCTTTTTATCAACTCTTAAAGGAATAACTGATGCTGGATTCATTGAAAGATATTATACACGGAAAAAAATTGTTGAATAAAAATCTAGTACCTTTGTATCATAGTATTAGATATGAGAGAGTCAATTCAAATTCACAACCTTCCGTATTTAATAATATAATTATTCATTATCTGAAAAGCATGTAACATTTGAACAGAATTTTTGAAAAGATGATAGAAAATCTGTTTGGAAGCCGCTGAACATGTAAAATGTGAAATCTTTATAATCTCAAAGAAAGAGCTCGAAAAACTAAACGACTGTTACTGAAAATTGGGAGATTGATAAAATATGGGATGTTGAGCATCGGCTGACATTTGTTTCTGCCTGAAGTCTTCAGCCTCTTAGGGATTTAGATCTGGATAAGGTTTTCACCTGAAGTGATAATATTTTCAAGTGACATCTTCCCTAAAGTTTGCACTCTTTGAGCTGCTATTAGAGCAAGAAGCGACACAAGCTTCTTGGTAAGTTGTTCTAAAGATATATCTTCATTAGGATGAAGAGTGGCCAGATACACCAAGACAGGTTCCGGTTCCCATGTTGTTGAATATTTAGGCGCTTGAGGTCTCAAAATAGCCACTCCCTTAAAAAAACCTGGCTAGTTGAGAATCCTTACCTAGTCCATTACCTATCATGAACGATAGAGCAGATCTGTATATATTCAGCGTGCTGTAAGATTTCACTTGTTTAGAAATCTCTGCAAAAAATTTCAAGATGATTGTCGCTATCAACTTCAAACTAATCTCGATGGATTCATCCGATTCTCCTCTGAATATGTAACCTTCCTGATGACAATAATCTTTCATTAGGTTTGAAGTACATCGGTTTGCAACTTATTAATGATTTAAAACCCGGGTACCACGGTTGTGATGGCCAATGAGGTACCACGACAAGGCCTTCACCTTTGTCGACCTGAATTTTTCTTAGCATTTTTAAAATCATGGAAAAAGGATGGAAGGTACAAAAGAAAAAATTTGACCAGCAAACTGTGAAGGCATCTACTGCTCACGCTGGTGGGTCCTTATGCCAGGAGATACACTGTTGACATGTTGTGTTCGTTCTAGACGTAAATAAATCTAAGTCAAATTTCCAAAAATTTTCTATCATTGTTTGAAAATCCCAATGTACCAGTTCCCATTCTGTCTCCTGAGGCAGGATTCTGGATTGCTTCAGTTTTGACTGTAGATAAGAAGCATGAATCTAGATGTCTCTAGCTTCACACCATTGCCATATCTGCTTGCTAAGTTGCATGAGCGTCACATATCTAATTCCTCTCATTCTGTCAACGTATGCGATGGCTGTTGTATTGTCCATCCTTAGTAATATCTCAGAATCACGATAATCCTTCGCAAAACATTACAACCTGAAAAAAGCTGCCTTCTATTCTAGATAGTTGATGTGACATCCCTGTTCACTACTGTCCCACCAATCATGCGCTTTTTCACCTCAACAATAAACCCCCAGCCTGTTAGTGAGGCATCAGTGAAAATCGTTATTGCATATTTTTTTTCTCTGATAGGTTTACTTGACAACCTTAAATTAGTTAACCACCAAGTTAAGTCCGGTTCAATTTTCTCCGAAATTTTTATTTTTGCCTTGAAAATGTTTTCGGACATTTTTAGCGCTCAATATTTTTCGCGTTTCAGTATTTGCGTGTAAAGCCGACCGTATTTGATTGCGGGAATCAAATACGGTACATTTTGTACAACTAGCTTGAGCAGTTTGGTGAATGTGTAAGGGGCAACACAGAGTCTAAACGGCATACATCAAGACTTATAGATTTTTGTCTCAAATTCAAACCTGAAAATTTTTTTATATTCACTTGCTATGGGCATAAGCAAATAAGCGTCTTTCAGGTCAATCGAGATCATGAAACACCCCCTAGTCATTAACCCTATGGATTCGAACCCTACCTAAACTACCTAAATCCTTGTATTATACAGCGCGCACTAACCAACTTCACTATCAAACCACTTGGATCTTGGTCACGAAATCTCGGTCAGGTACATATTTTGAGGAAGCGTCATACCAAGTCGTACGGTGAGATTTAACCATTTTTAAACTGAAAGTCTTTGAACTCAATGTTTCTTTAAAGAAAACATTTTTCTGATGATTGAAGAGTAGTTCTAAGACAAATTTAAGATCTTTGGGATAATCGCACGCTTAAGCGCTCTGAAAGACTGCACTCGCTGACGATTTGGACCCTACCAACAAAAGTACCTAAACCCATCTATTCTGCGGCGCTCACTAACCTAAACTACCAATACCCTTGTATTATACCGAGCGCACTAAGCAAATAGGATATCGAACCACTTGTATCTTGGTCACAATATCTCGATCAAGTACATATTTTGAGGTAGCGCCGTACCAAGTCGTACAGGTGAGCTCTAACCATTTTCAAACTTAAAGTTTTTGAACTTAATGTTTCTTTGAAGAAAACATTTTTCTGATGATTAAAGAGTAGTTCTAAGGCAAATTCAAAATATTTGAGATAATCACACGCTTAAACGCTTTGAAAAACCGCACTCGCTGAGGATTTGGACCCTACCAAAAAAACTACCTAAACCCGTCTATTCTACGGCGCTCACTAACCTAAACTACCAATAACCTTGTATTATACCGAGCGCACTAACCAAATAAGCTATCGAACCACTTGGATCTTGGTCACAAAATCTCAGTCAAGTACATATTTTGAGGCAGCGTCGTACCAAGTTTTTTGGTGAGCCTCAACCATCTTTAAACTAAAAGTTGTTGAACTCAATCTTTCTTTAAAGAAAATTTCTTTCAGATGATTACGATCGTACACTTAAACGCTTTGAAAAATCGCACATGCTGAGGATTCGAACCCTAACTAAACTACCAAAACCCTTGTATTATACCGAGCGCACTAACCAAATAAGCTATCGAACCACTTGGATCTTGGTTATATAATCTCGGCCAAGTATTGTGAGGCAGGGTCGTACCAAGTTGTTCGGTGAGCCTCAACCATCTTTAAACTAAAAGTTGTTGGACTCAGTCTTTCTCTGAAGAAAACATTTTCAGATAATAATAATCGCACACTTAATCGCTTTAAAAAATCACACTTGCTGAGGATTCGAACCCTACCTAGACTAAAAAAACCCTTGTATCATACCGCGCGCACTAACTAAATAAGCTATTGAACTACTTGGATCTTGGTCACAAAATCTCTGTCAAGTAAATATTTTGAGGTAGCGTCGTACCAAGTCGTACGGTGAGCCTCAATCATCTTTAAACTAAAAGTTGTTAAACTCAATCTTTCTTCATAGTAAACATTTCTCAGATGATGATAATCGCACACTTAAACGCTTTAAAAAATCGCACTGGCTGAGGATTTGAACCCTACCTAAACTACTGAACCCCTTGTATTATACCGCGCGCACTAACCAAATAAGCTATTGAACCACTTGGATCTTGGTCACAAAATCTCGGTCAAGTACATATTTTGAGGCAGCGTCCTACCAAGTTGTTCGGTAAGCCTCAAACATATTCAAACTAAAAGTTGTTGGACTCAGTCTTTCTTTAAAGAAAACATTTTCCAGATGATGATAATCGCACACTTAAACGCTTTGAAAAATCGAACTTGCTGAGGATTCTAACCCTACCTAAACTATCAAAACCCTTGTATTATACCGAGCGCACTAATCAAATAAGGTAGCGAACCACTTGGATCTTGGTCACAAAATCTCGGCCAAGTACATATTTTGAGGCATCGTCGTACTAAGTTATTCGGTGAGCCTCAACCATCTTTAAACTGAAAGTAGTGGAACTCAATCTTTCTTTAAAGAGAACATTTTTCAGATGATGATAATCGCACACTTGAACGCTTTAAAAAATCGCACCTGCTGAGGATTCGAACCCTACCTAAACTACCAAAACCATTGTATTATACCGAGCGCACTAACCAAATAAACTATCGAACTACTTGGATCTTGGTCACAAAATCTCGGCTAAGTTCATATTTTGAGCCAGCGGCGTAGTAAGTTGGTCGGTGAGCCTCAACCATCTTTAAACTGAAAGTTGTTGAACTCAATCTTTCTTTAAAGAGAACACTTTTTAGATGATGATAATCGCACACTCAAACGCTTTAAAAAATCGCACTTGCTGAGGATTCGAACTCTACCTAAACTACCAAAACCATTGCATTATACCGAACGCACTAACAAAATAAGCTATCAAACTACTTGGACCTGGGTCACAAAATCTCGGTCAAGTACAGATGTTGAGGCAGCGTCGTACCTAGTTGTTCCGTGATCATCAACCATCTTTAAACTGAAAGTAGTGGAACTCAATCTTTCTTTAAAGAAAACATTTTTCAGATGATGATAATCACACACTCAAACGCTTTAAAAAATCGCACTTGCTGAAGATTCGAACCCTACCTAAACTACCAAAACCATTGTATTATACCGAGCGCACTACTCAAATAAGGTATCGAACCCCTTGGATCTTGTTCACAAGATCTCTGTCAAGTACATATTTTGAAGTAACGTCGTATCAAGTCGTACGGTGAGCCTCAACTATCTTTCAACTAAAAGTTTTTAAACTCAATGTTTCTTTGACAAAAATAACACTTCTTGAAAAATAATTTAAAACATGCGAAAGAAAGAATTAAATTTAACTTATTTCAGAAAGGGCCTGATACTTTTTTTATTTAAATAGGCAAAACTTTTTTTCTTGAATTAAAAAATAATAAGTAATAAAGAAAGGTGAAATATGTAAAACAAATAATTATATTTTACTTATTTCAAAAAGCTCTCAATACTTTTTTTCTTTCAAGATTTAAAAGGACTACAAACTATCCAAAAGTGAAAAACAATCAAGTCAATTCCACTGAGAAAATGCTTTAATAACCGTAGCGACAAAAAAACATTTTTTTATACAAGTACCTCCATAAAACGCCCAGTTATTCATCTAATCTTTTTATAAAACTTTTCTAACTCAGGCTTTAATTTAGAATAACAGTTCTTAAATAACAATTTAAAATATTGAATTTTTTTTTCTTTAATTTGAATATTACCTAATTCAAAAAGTTCTTGATACCTTATTGGTTGAAAATGGTTGAGTTTCACGGTGGTCGAATAAAAGAATATTTGTGTCCTTTGCATTATTAATTTTTTAAGTTCAAAAACCTGTAATTGTCAATTTTTTATTATTTTTCTACAACATTAAATATATTCTCGATCAAATTTTAAAGAATGTTTTTCAATTCCTTTTCCGTATATATTGAAGAAATGTTATAATAATATTTTGAACATCTCTTAAACCTCGTAACCTTGTATTATGTTGCGATATATTTATTTTTAATCATTTATAATGAATAAAAACTATATAAATATATAGGTGATTGCTAAAAGTTTACCCATTTTTAGTCCCAAACATTTTCTTTGATGGTTGAATTGTTTCTAGAAATATCTCTACTTCGTTTAGAAATTACAAATAAAAACCTGAAATTCGAAACATAAAACTGGCGAATAATATCAACGACATTTTTATTATTATTCAAGATTTATAGATATCGTTAATATTGCATTGAAAAGGATAATAATTAAGAAGAGGTTTTCATATTCTAGCTACGAAATTCTTGGAAATTAAAAAAGCCAAGAATCCAACTTTTGACTTATCTTGAATTTAATTTTCTAATTTTCAATATTTCAGAGTGAGGGATTTCGAAAAACACTTCAAAATCTGTCCCAATTCGACAATTAGTTTTTACAAGTAAAAAATATTTAAAATTGGAAGCGCTTGATCTCTAGAATTTTAATTGCAATCAAATCCATGTTTCGAAATGGTCTTATTGAATATCGTAATATGCAATATGATATAAAGTTTAATTTAATATGATTGAATAACTTTTTCTATTAAAACCAAGAATTGAAAAAATAATCTCGATCAGAAAATAAATCCCCTGTCATTTCCCGATCAAAGAAAATTTCCGACCGAGCAAATACCCTGAAAGAAAATAAAAGGCAAAGAACGCAATAGACGCTCACCGAGCAAAACGAGCAACGTGCGCGGTGCTACGAAAAACGTTCACTGCGCATTCGTAGTGCTCAGTGACTGTCGCCGGAATTCTATAAGCCCGTATTTTCAATTCTGCGATCACTCATTTTCTAAATTTTTTTTCAAAAATCATATAGAAATTCCTTCACCATAAAATAAAAGCTGATAAAGCTTTCAATATAATTTATCAAATGTTTGCTTGAATCCCTTTTCTTGAAAATTATTTTACTGTCATTTAAAATCTATAGAAATGTTTATTATTTATCAGAAAGGATCGCTTGGTTTTTGAAATAGTTTTTCATGAGAATTGGAAGGCTTTTTCCAGTGACTCTGTTTTTAAAAATTATTTGACTTTTCTTCTACTATATTAATTCAAATTCTCTTAAATCTCTTCAGACTTTTCTCTCTATCCGGGAGTCCTGGAAAGGTCACTTAAGATGTAAGCGACTGTTTTTTTTCGTATACAAAGAATTAAGGAAATTTCTTTGCTCAGAAATCACCACAAGTTGGAAGACCATTTATCTTTCTCTTTTTTTATTCTGTCTGGCAAAAATTGTAAGACGAATGGCAAAATATTTGCTGTAACAGCGATGCTTCTCTTTTGTGTTTATCTGAAAAGAACGAATAAAAAAAACATGTGGAAAAGCTACTATCAAGAGGACATGATTGATTGAGACAGAAACCGATGGAAAATAAGATTCTTATTTGCGTAGAAAAAATGGTGTTAGCTTCTGTTGGCTGCCAATAATGTTTCGAAACATCCGTATTTTATTTAATTTTCATAATTGATTATTATAAGAAAGAAAATTAATAGTAGCGAATATACGAAAGGAATTGCCTTTGTCAGGTTGATATTGGGCGGTTCTAAAACTACATCAGACTGTCAGGAGGAAGGGGGGATTAAAATTAAAATTTTCAGTTAAAAATTCAGTTATCAACCAAAGTGATGAATTTTTAATTAAAATGATGAATCTTCAACCGGAATAAATTAATTTTGAGCCGAACAGACGATTTTTCAACCAGAATGATGAACCCTTAACTGGACTATTTAAATCTTAAAAAAAAAACCAAAAAAAAACGAATATTAAACAAAGAAGTTTAATTTCTACCAAAAAGGCGATATATTTTTAATTTGGAATTCATCTCTTTTTGATTAAAAATTCAACTAACTGGTTAAAGATTGAACTATTTTGTTGAATATTATTTTTCTTGAATGGAAATTAATTTTTTTTACTGAAAATGTAACTATTTCATTTCTGGTTGATGAAATTTTTTCAGTTGAATATTGAACTATTCTGTTCAGAACAATGTATTTTGTTGTAAATTCGTAATTCTTAGTAGAAAATTAATCTTATTTATTGAAAATTCAACTGCTTGATTGAAAATTGAACTACTTTGTTGAAAATTCATTTAATTTGTTGTAGATTGGTTGAAAATTTAATAATTGTGTTGAAAATTCGTTTTTTTTTATAATAAATTTTTTGAACTGCAAATTTAAGTATTCCATTGTTGGTTATAGATTTACAGTTTTCATTAAAAAATTACCTGTTTGGATGAAAATATAATATGCTATTGTTTAGGATTCAAGAATTGGTTGAAATTTTTTTTATTTTTATTTAAAAAGTAATTTTCGTATCTGAGAATTCAACTAATAGATTTTGGCTGAAAACTGATCCTTTTTAGTTCATAATTGAATTTTTAAATTTTTCATTAGGAATTATTTTTTTGTTGTTGAAAATTTCATTACTTTAATGAAAGTTGAACTAACTTGTTGAACATTAATTTTATTGTTTCCAGATCTAACTTCTTTTCGAAAATAGTCTTTTGTTGTGAAAAATTAATTTTTTCAACTGAAAATTTAACTATTTCATTTTTGGTTGAAAGTTTAACTACTTCGTTTACAATTCATTTTATTTGTTGAAGATTTAACTGATTTGTTACAAAATTGTTTTTTTTGCATGATAATTAATCTCTCGACTGAAAATTTAACCAGTTCATTTCTGATTACTTTTTTCTTATTGACAATTTATCTTCTTGGTTAAAGGTTGAACTTTTTTTTTAAAAACTCATTTTATTACTTGAAGATCAATCTCTTTGCAGGAAAATTCAACTATTTTGTTCAAGTTTGTTTCTTTGGGGGGCTGGAAATACATTTTTTGAACTGAAAATTCAAGGATTCAATTTTTATTTAAAAATTGATCGTTTTTACTTAAAATTCAACTATTTGGTTGAAAATTAAAATTCTAATTGAAAATTCATATTCTTGGTTAGAAAATTCAACTGTTATGCAGGAATTATCCCTTTTGGCCTAAAAATTCAACAGTTTGGTTCACATTTTTTTCTTTCTTTAATGAAAAATCTTTCTTGGTTGAAAATTCATCTCTTATTGTATAAATTTGATCTTTATCGTTTAAAAGTGCAACTGTTTTTATTGAAATATAATCTGCTTATGTTGAGGATTGAACTGTTTTGTTAAAATTTTGTTACTTTTTTTTTTTTTAAACTGTTTTTTATTTGAAAATTAAAAAATATATTTTTGATTGATTTTTCAACTATTATATTTTTCGTTGAGAATTAACCTTGTTTGGGTGGAAATTGAATTAATTTGATGAATGTTGAACTATATTGTTAAAAATTCATTTTATTAGTTTAAGATTCAACTGTTTTGTTGAAAAATAGTATTTTTTGTTGAAAATTAATTTTTTAACTCAAATTTAGATATTTTTGGCTTAAAGTTGAACTGCTTTGTTTGAAATCAGTTTTATCAGTTGAAGATTTAACTATTTTGTTCGAAGTTACTTTCTTTTTGCATAAAAATTAATTTTTTTACTGAAAATTTAACTATTCATTTTCAGGTTGATAATTGATCGTTTTCAGTTAAAAATCAAACTATTCGGTTGGAAATATATGTATTTTGTTGTCAATTCGTCTTTTTTAGTAAATAATGAATCTTGTTGATCGAAAATTTTATTACTTGTTTGAAAGTTGAACTACATTGTTCAAATTAACCTATTCTGTTGAAAATTTGTTTTCTTTTATTGAAAAAGATTTCCTTGGTCTGCAAATTTAAGAATTCTATTTTTGGTAAAAATTAATCGTTTTTAGTTCAAAATTCAACTTTTTGGTTAAAAATTAATTTTTAGTTAAAAATTTAAATTTTTGGATAGGAAATCCAACTGTATTGTAGGGATATTTATATTCAAGCCTTTCTAGCTTAAAAATTCAACAATTTGGTTGAAATTTTTTTTCTCTTTTGCATAGAGCATCTTGTTTAGTTGAAAATTGATCTTTTTTTGGTATAAATTTAAACGTTCTTGGTTATAAGTGCAATAGTTTGGTTAAAATATAATCTGTTCTGGTTGAGGATTTAACTATTTGGTTGAAAATTCGTATCTTCTGGTCAAATTCAGCTATTTTTTATTTGAAATTAAAATGTTTTTTGGTTGAAATATCAGCTATGACATTTTTGTTGGTGAATTCGTCCTTTTGGGTAAAATTCGACTCTCTTTTATTCAAAATGAAAATATTTTTTGTTGAAAATTTATCATTTTAGTTGAAAATTCAACTTTTTGAAAAAATAACCTTTTTTTGTTTGAAAATTCAACTGTTTTGTTGAAAATGCATCTTTGTGTGTAAAAAATTCATTTGCCACTGTTTTGGGTTGAAGTTTAATCTTTTGTCTGAAATTTTGACTATTTGGTTGAAAATTCATTTTTGGTGAAAATGAACAAAACCTCCAGTACTGAATTTCGAACAAAAAATGATGCTCAAATGGTGAATTTCAATTTTGAAAATGAAATGCAACGTTTTCAATAAGGCTATGAAAAATGGTTGTGTTTTAGTTGTTAAAACAAAATTTTTGTTAATTATTTCTCAATAGGGTTTAAAGTCTGTTGAATAGGTGATTAATTTCTGATCTTAAATTTTACCGATTACTGGTTAAATAATTTTCTAGAGAAACGAGAAAAAATCTCCCTCTGCCCGGATTTGAACCACGAACGCCACTATTCACGAGTGGAGTGTTAACCAATTGCTACCGGGGTAATTAATAAATTTTTGATGTTAGATTTTGCCGATTACTGGTCTAATAATTTTCGGAAGAATCGAGAAAAAATCTGCCTCGACCCGGATTTGAACTGGGAATGTGGCGCAATTGAACTCCGGTGGCGTAATTGGTTAATGCTTCATCCGTGAATAGTCGCGTTCCCGGTTCGAATCCGGGCCGAGGCAGATTTTTTCTCGTTTCTTCAGAAAATTATTTGACCAGTCGTCAAAGAAATGTAACAACAGAAATAGCCCTGGTCGACAAAATAACATCAATACTCAAACTGTTGAATACTTATGATTTGATTCAATTTTGCACTGCAGAGTCTGAGTTTTTTTTTAGTAATTATTTGTATTAAAAATTAGGCACTTTGAGTCACTTTTAGAAAAGAAAAGAAAATTTTGTTATCAGCTAGGTATACGTTTTTATTGTTTAATTCAACATTTTTAAGATTAGTTTTTTTAATTTAATTCCTAAATAAAAAAATGTTTTACGATACTTTTTCTATAAAGGGAAAATTTCAACTCCAACGTAAGATAAATTTTAGTAAGATAAATATTCACAATAGATACACACAATTTATATTTGAATTGGTTTTCAACTTCGCCTGTCAATTTGTGTTATCAATATAATGTTATATGCATATCAGTTCATTTGCATTGAATCCCAATAGCGGGAAATATTTGACACGACGAGAGAACATTTTGATGAGAAGAGAGAATTATATCTATAAATTTCTGATTAAAAGATTACAATTGTATTACAATTTCATATCAGAAATTAACTAAAGTAAATGAAACTCAGTTGCTTTTTGTGACATTCACAGGATTGGGATTAATTATTCAGTAGGGTTATCCCAATTGTTTTTATTTTTTTCAAATTTGCATAGATATCGACCTGAAATTTTTTCGGATACACGAAAAAGTAAACTCATTTTTTTAATAAAAAAAATGATATTTGGAAGTTTAACACGTATTTCCCATAAGAAAAAAGACGTTTTTGTAAATTTTATTCAGAATCTTCCATATTGGGTGAATCGAGTTCAAATTTAATATTTCTGTTCACAGATAGCTACAGAATTCAAATGAATAATTATTTTTGCAAAATCACTCCCATAAGTATATTTTATAGGGTCCCGAAAAAACCCCCATAAGTGAAAAATTGGGTTTCGCGAGTTTTTGACGTTAATTATGATATTTTTGTGATTAAAAAAATATGAATTTTTCTAGTACATAATTTTTTTGGCTTTTTAGTTATGAACAAATAATAAATACAGAATAGAGAGAATCTTTTTTCAAACAATCCCTTAGTTTTTGGTGAATATATTTTTCTAAAATAAAACAAATATTTGAATTATTTTTTTAAATTTCTATGCGAATCATAACAAGTGTGAATTTTCCTTGAAGTAGTTACTAAGATCCTTTTTGTTTAAAATAATTTTAATATTTCTTATTTGTTCCTAAATAAAAGTAAAAAAAAGCGAAAATTTCCGAAAAAAATTGCAACTTTTTAGTATTACTCTAAGAGAAGATAGTTATAAACAATAATAATTTGTTTAGGAAATTATGTTTGTTAACTTGAATTCTTAAACTCTAGAGAAATGTTTGTTTATTTCATTAGTTATGATTTTTCGCGGTTTTTAAAATACAAATAGTTTCTAATACATGAAATATTAGCTTTTTATATAAATTGTTCAAACAATTTATAATTGTTTTTAGCCATTTTCTTTCATAATAGAATAAAAAAGTCGCGGGTTTTCCCGAATTTTTCAACTTATTTTGAATTATTCAATTAGAGAAACGCAATAATCAAATAAATTGTACAAAAATATTTGTTTACACAATTAATTACTATTTAAAATTATATTCTATGAGAATAATGCTAGAGAGTTGAAGTTTATAAAATTTATGAAGTTATAACATTTTCCACTTTTGGCTCACTTTTCAATTCGAGCGATTTACTGATTAATTCAAATTAACAAACATAATTGTTTAAACAACTTATTATTATTTTTCATAATGTTTTCTTCGTATAATTCTAGATATTTGCGGGTTTTTTTTCTGAAATTTTTAACTTTTTGTCCACTTTCTACTTAGTGAGATAATTAATTAATTCAAGTTAACAAACAGAATTGCTGAAACATTTCATTATTGCTTATACCTATCTTCTTTTAGAGTAATGCTAGAAATTTGTTGGCTTTTCTGAAATTTTCAGATAGTCTTTGACTTTTTAGTTAGAAACGAATAATAAATATTATATTGATTTAAACAAAAAGGTTTTCATTAACTACATCGAGAAAAATTTATATAATGTGATTCATATAGAAAATTTGAAGAATATTTCAAATATCTGTTTTATTTCAGAAAAATTTATTCACAAAAAAGGAAAAGATTGTTGAGAAAATTATACATTCTATTGTTTATTCATTATTTGTTTATAACTGAACAGTCATAGAAAAGTTAAAAATTTCAGAAGAACTGCGACTTTCTAGCAATTATTCAAGAGGAGATAGTTATAAACAATAATAAATTGTTCAAACAATTATGTTTTAGTTAACTTGCAATAATTGTTACCCCACTTTAAGTGCAAAGTTGACAAAAAGCGGAAAATTTCAGGAAAAACCGCGAATATCTAGCAGTACTCTAGGAGAAGATATTTGTAAATGAAAATAATTTATTTAAACAATTATTTTTGTTAAATTGCACAAATTTTTACGTCGCTATAAGTGAAAAGTGGACAAGAAATTGAATATTTTAGAAAAAGCCGCAAATTTCTAGAATTGTTTAGGGATAATATTATTAAAAATAACAATTTATTGTTTAAACAATTATTTCTGATAACTTGCATAAATTATCATTTTGTTTTATGTGAAAAGTTGACAAAAAGCGGAAAATTTCAGAAAAAACCGCAAATATATAGCATTACTCTAGGAGAAGATAATTATAAACAATAATAATTCATTTGAACAATTATTTTGTTAAATTGTACTAATTTTCACGTCGCCATATTTAAGAAGTGGACAAAAAGTTGAATATTTTAGAAAAAACTACAAATTTCTAAAATTTTTCAAAGATGATATTATTAAAAATAATAATTTATTGTCAAGACAATTATGTTTATTACCTTAAAATAATTATTATCTCACTTTAAGTCGAGAGTTGACAAAGAGCTGAAAATTTCAGGAAAAGCCGCAACTATCTAGCATTACTCTAGGAGAAGGTTTAATTAATTTAAACAATCATATTTTTCAATTTCATTAATTTTTACTTCGCTGTAAGTGCAAAGTGGCCAAAATTTGAATATTTCAGAGAAAACCGCAACTTTTTAGCATCATTTAAAAATAATATTATTAAAAAAATAGTATTTTTTTAACTGGAATTAATAATTCCCTCACTCTAATTGAAAAGTGAACAGAAAAAGAAAAGTTGTAGAAAAAACTGCAACTTTCTAGCACTGTTCTAGGAGAATAGCATTATGTATATTACTAAATTGTTTAAACCGTTATTTTTATGAAATTTTAATGACTTATGCCTCGATCTAATTGAAAAGTTAAAAACAAGTTGAACAATTCGGAAAAAACCGCAAGTTTCTAACTCTCTTCTAAGAAAAATTAATAAAAACAACAACAAATTATTTGAATAATTTATGTAAAGATCCAATTATTAGTGAAAAGTAGAACCTTTTGTATTAGAAACTATTTTTATTGGAAAAACTGCAAAAAAATTATAATTTGCGATAAAATATCGCAAAACCAAAGTTTTCACTTATTTCTTAAAAAATAAAATTTTCTAACCAGAATTTTTCTAAAAAAAAAGACGAAATTCCAATACAGCAGGATGAATTTTCTATCCACAAAGACAAATTTTTAACAATATAGTTGAATTTTCAGGAAAAAAATTATCGACCAACTGTTAAATTTACAAAAAAAATTTACAACAGTTACACTTGAACTTTTATGCAAAACGGACAGAATTTCAACAAAATAGTGGAATTTTTAATAAACCAGCCCCATTTTCGACGGAAAAAGTTCACTTTCTAATGAAATAGTTGAATTTTCAACTACAATGTTAAATCTTAAAAAAAAAGTTTTCAAAGAAATTTAGCTTTAAATCTAGTAATTAAACTTTCAATAAAAACATGATAATTATCAACAAAAATTAAAATAGTTAATATTTCTACCAAAAAATATTTTTATTTTAAATTAAAAACAGTCGACTCTAACCAAAAAATATGAAACAATAAAAAAACAGTTGAATTCAACTAAAAAATACAATTTTTTAGCAAAACATTTGAATCCTCAATCCAAAAATGCACTTGTAATTAAAAGAGATAAAGTTCATACAAAAAGAGAAGGAATTTTCAACCAAGAAAACTTTTTCATTGAACAGAAAAAAAATGTCAACCAAATTATGGAATTTTGAAGCAGGAAAAACGAATTCTTTACAAAACCGTTGGATTTTATACCCGAAAATATGAATTTTTAACCAAAAAGTAAATTTTTTATCAAATAGCTGAATTTTGAACCAAAGTGATAGAATTTTTATCAAAACCGTTTAATTTATATCCTACAAAGTCGAATTTTATACAAAAAAGTTAGTATTTCAACTGCACAATATGAATTATCAACCAAAAGGTTAATTTTTAACAAAAAATGAAATACTTCATTGTACAGTATCAAAAAATTATTTTCAACCCCAAAAAAACGAATTTTCCACAAAATTGTCAAATTGTCGAACAAAATTTAATAAGATGAATTTTCAACAAAGTAGTTCAACTTTCAGACGAGTAGTTGAATTTTAATGCAAGAAGATTAATTTTGAGCAAAGAAATACGAATTTACAATAAAATGCATCAATTTTCAATCAAATAGATTAAAATTCAACTAGAAACTATCAATTATCAACCAAAAATAGAATATTTAAATTATCAGTATAAAAATTCATTAAAAAAGAAGAATTTTCAACAAAGCATTTACAACTTAAAAGATCAGTTTTTAGCCAAAAAAGGATTAGTCAAATTTTGAGTTAGGAAAATTAAATTTTAACCAACAAACGAATTTTCTACAAATAGTTAAATCCTGAACGGAAAAAATTATGTTTTAAAAAAACACTTGCATTTTTAACAAAAAAAATCAATTTTACACAAAAAATATTGATTGTCAAGCAAGAAAGATGCGTCATTTAAAAATGAAAAAAAAAATGTCATCGAAATTGTTGAATTTTCAAGAATACTTAAATTTGCAGTTCAATAAATTAATTTTCAAAAGGAAAACAAATTTTTAACAAAATGATCAAGTTTTCCACAAAAGAGATGAATCTTCATCTATTAAAATTAATTTTTTACAAAGTAGGTCAATTTTCAAACAAGTAGTTGAATTTTCAAATAAGAAGACGAAAATGAAAATGAATTTTTAACAAAATAGTTCAATATCCAACCAATGAAATAAATGTTTAGCAAAGTAGTTTAACTTTCATTCAAAAAAAGATTAGTAAAATTATTAGAAAAATTAATTTCCATAAAAATCCAATTTTGAACAAAACAGTTTGATTTAAAAAGAATAAAATAATTTTTTTTTTAAATTAAATTTTACTTGAAATATCAACCAAAAAGATGATTTCTCAATGAAAGGTTCAATAGTTGAATTTTCAACTAAAAATATCAAATTACAGCCAAAAATTGTTTTTTCAAATTCCGTGTAAAGAAAATTAATTTTCAGCTAAAAGGAAACGAATTTTCAACAACATAATTGAATCTTCAACTAAGTAGTACAATTTTTACCCAAAATATATGAATTCTGCACCAAAAATATAATAGTTGACACCCACACCCACACCCACACCCACACAATTGCTTAGAACATTATATTAGACATTATTATATTCCGGAATAGGGGAAGAGTGTAAAGTCTGTATTTACATGTTTTACATGTAAAATAAAATTACTAAGTACTACTTTTTGAATAGCCCCTTAGTGGTTATAATCTGCAAATTATAAAATTCTTCATCATCTAGAAGAGTCTACAAAATTTGATAACTTAAAAATGAGAAAAAACAAAGTAAAGCATAAATATATAATATAGGGCAGATTGCCAATGCTGATTTTGATTAAAAATAAAGTGTTGTACGAGTTGTAGTTTAGTCTGA
Organism: Andricus grossulariae; assembly: GCA_011634705.1. Taxonomy (NCBI): domain Eukaryota; kingdom Metazoa; phylum Arthropoda; class Insecta; order Hymenoptera; family Cynipidae; genus Andricus; species Andricus grossulariae. Next base: position 11,250,337 of record JAABKJ010000755.1, read on the forward strand.
CTGTACAAAAAACATTTCAATTTCAAATCACCTCAATAAAAACTTACTTTTTTGAATTGTGACTTTGTAGTGTTTTCAAAAATAAGAAAATGGATTTAAAATTATTCCTTTCGGTAATATTTCTCGTTTGACCGTATCCTATATCGAGTGGCGTTGACAGATTGTGGTTTGTCCCTTTCGTTCAGATTTTCAATCGTCTTTCATAATGCCTGGACATTAACAAATCGATATTACCAAGTCTTTGAGCATTCTAGCGAAAAGGGGACCGGATTGAATCTGGTTCGATGATACCGAAAATTTGATGAAAAATTTCGTTACGTGCGGGTTCTCAAGGATGAGGGTGGGCTTTATCTTTCCCATAAATTCTCTGACCCTCCGTTCGTTCTACACCTTTCCCTACTGCAGGGAATTTCAAGAGATACTGCCGGAACTCGACACATGTATGTATCACATGGTTGCTTACCATTTTATTAAAAAAATTTATTCTATAATTTTAATATAAAAAGATCTTTCCCAGAATAAGATTTTTGGAATCAGTATCATCCGTATACAAAAGTTTGGGTATTGCATACAGAAAAAGTTACGGAATAGTCACGTTATTTGTAACTTTCAGGGTAACTTTTTTACTATTTTAAAATGTAACTTGGGACGTAACTTAGTTACGATTTTTGCAGTAACTTGGAAATTTAATTTTAGGTACTTTGTGTTTTTGTATATTATCGTCTATCAAGAGAAGTTTATGGGTCAATTATGGGAGGATTGGATGAAGATTCAGCTGTTTTCTTGAAAATTTCTCTTTTTGGTTGAACGCGATTGCTATTGATTGCAAATTAAAGTCTCCTTTGGAAAAGTCAAGCATTTTATTAAAAATTCAACTATTTTACTTGATTGAAAAGTAATTTTTTTGTTGAAAATTTATATTTTCGGTTTGAAAATGCAACTGTTTTGTAGAGAATTTGCTTTCTTGGCTTGAAAATGCAACAATTCAGTGGTAATTTTTTTTTTCCTTGTTTCAAAATTCGACTTTTTTGTTTCTAAATTGATCTCTTTCGGTAACAAAATCTTATTTATTTTATTTAAAAATTCTTTTTTTTTTGTTGGATACAACGGTGTTTGATTTCAAACAAAAATTTCTTTTTCGGTCGAAATAATATCAAATATTATACTTTTCGTTGAGGATTCATCTATTTTGTTTGGAAATTCAAACATTTTGTTGAAAATTCAACTATTTTAATTGGTTTGAAAAGTAACTTTTTTGTTGACAATTTTTCTTCTTGGCCTGAAAATGCAAAAATTCCGTGGTAATTGTTTTCTTCCTTGTTCCAAAAGTCGACTTTTTTGTTTCAAAATTGATCTCCTTTGTTAAAAAAATCTTATTTATTTTGGTTGACAATTCTTTTCCTTTTGTTGAATTCAACTGTGTTTGATTTCAAACAAAACTTTTTTTTTCGGACGAACTAATAAACTAAAATAATAAATAATAATATTCTATTAATAATAAAAAAATAGTAATAAAAATAATAATAAATAAATAATAAAATAATAAACTATTATACTTTTCTTTGAGGATTCATCTATTTTTGTTGCAAATTCAAGCATTTTGTTAAAAATTCAACTTTTTTAATTGGTTTGAAAAGTAACTTTTTGTTGAAAATTCATATTTTCGGTTTTTTGAAAATGCAACTGTTTTGTAGAAAATTTTTCTTCTTGGCTTGAAAATGCAACAATTTGGTAGTCATTTTTTCCTTCCTTGTTTCAAAATTCGACTTTTTCGTTTCAAAATTGAGCTCTTTAGTTAAAAATATCTTATTTATTTTGCTTGAAATTTTTTTTTGTCGAATTAAACTGTGTTTAATTTCAGAAAAAAAAATTTTGGTTGAAATAATATGAACTATTATAGTTTTCGTTGAGAATTCATTTATTGTGGTTGAAAATTCAAGCATTTTATTGAAAATTCAACTCTTTTATTTTGTGGAAAAGTAACTTTTTTTGTTGAAAATTCATATTTTCGTTTTGAAAATGCAACTGTTTTGTAGAGAATTTTTCTTCTTGGTTTGAAAATGCAAAAATTCCGTGGTAATTCAAGCATTTTGTTAAAAATTCAAGTATTTTATTTGGTTTAAATGTAACTTTTTTGTTGAAAATTTATATTTTCAGTTTGAAAATGCAACTGTTTTGTAGAAAATTTTTCTTCTTGGCTTGAAAATGCCACAATTCAGTAGTCATTTTTTTCTTCCTTGTTTCAAAATTCGACTTTTTCATCTCAAAATTGATCTCTTTTGTTCAAAGATCTAATTTATTTTGGTTGAAAATTCTTTTTGTCGAATTCAACTGTGTTCGATTTCAATGAAAGAAAAAATTTGTTCGAAATAATATCAACAATTATATTTTTCGTTGAGAATCAATTTTTTTTTTATTTGAAAATTCAAGCATTTTGTTATAAATTCCACTATTTTATTTGGTGGAAAAGTAACTTTTTTTTTGAAAATTCATATTTTCGGTTTTTTGAAAATGCAACTGTTTTGTAGAAAATTTTTCTTCTTGGCTTGAAAATTCCAAAATTCCGTGGTAACTGTTTTCTTCCTTGTTTCAAAATTCGACTTTTTATTTTCAAAATGTTTCTCCTTTGGTAAAATTTTTTTATTTATTTTGGTTGAAAATTCTTGTTTCTCTTGGATGAACTCAACTGTTTGATTTCAATCAAAGAAAATTTTTTTTGGTTGAAATAATACCAACTGTTATACTTTTCGTTGAGGATTCATCTATTTTGGTTGAAATCTCATGCAATTTTTTCAATATTTAACAATCTTATATGGTTGAAAAGTAACCTTTTTGTTAAAAATTCATTTTTTCGGTTTGAAAATGCAACTGTTCCGTAGAAAATTTGTCTTCTTGGCTTGCAAATCTAACAATTCAGTAGTCATTTTTTTCTTCCTTGTTTCAAAATTCTACTTTTTCGTTTCAGAATTGATCTCTTTTGTTAAAAAAATCTTTTTTAAATTAAGATCGAAAAGAAATCTATTTTATCATGAATAATTTTATGCAAAAGGAGCATGAAAAAGATTCACCCATCTCACGGTTGTGAGACGTGGCCATGAATGGGATTTACTGCGGTCCTACTGGAAGCCGATGTCATTTTTTAGATAACAGTTGCTCCCAGTGGGACTCTGCGGTGGTTGTTAACCTTTAGTTTTTAATTATATATATATGTACAATCTTGTCCGATTTGTACATTCTATATGAATACCTTCAAATTAAACGTTTCTACATGGGCAAAACAAATATGTTAATGTTACAGGGGTCCTATGTTAAAGTAGAGACAGCACCGATTTTTATGTAGAGCATACATAATTTCCTGTATTCTTTATAAAATTTTTAGGTGATTAAAAAATTTATGGACGACAGCATATTTTTTTACTGTAAATCTTACGAGAATTTTCGGTAAACATTACAGAAAAAGCATACTGTCACCATTCTGCAAAATTAGCAGCCTGTTTTTGCGTTTATCGAGCGTGTAATAATAAATTGTAGTCTGGAGTTCCATTTCTCAAGACATAACCTTTTATATTCCACTATTATTGTAAAACCTAGAGAATAGGAATATAAAAAAGTCGGAATTATATACTTTATGTAAATTTAAAACCTCTCAAAATACTCGTTAGGCATTATTTAAAATTTAAATAAATGGGTCGATGCAAAAGAAAATTTCATTTGTTTTTCAAATTTAAATTGAAATATACAAATAAATAACCATTCTCACTATAAAGAAATCAATTTTTGTGAAGTCTCTATTTTTTCATTCAATTCAAAATCGTTACATTTTCAAATATGAAAATACAGTCACTGTTTGGTAGAAGCGCCACGCTAAGAAATCTGTCAACTGTTTCTAGTTATTTGATTTGCCTGCCTGCCTTACGTGCCTTACCAGTCATGCTTAACTCACATGTCTTTCTTGCCATTCCTGTCTTGTCTGTCTTGCCTGCCTTATCTACCTTGCCTGCCTTGTTTGCCTTGCCTGCCTTATCTGTTTGACTGCCGTGCCTACCATTCTTGCCTGCCTCCCTTACACGTCTTGCTTGCTTTGCCTGCCAGCCTTGTATTGCCTGCCTTACCTGCCTTGCCTGTATTGTCTTACATGCTTTCCTGTCTGTGTATGTGCGTGGGAATGAAGGTTATGGAGATAAAGAAAGTATAGGAGTCTAAGGGGGGAGGTACATTATGGGAAAGAGATAGATACAGGAAAAGGGGAGAGAGGGGAAGGTATAAAAAATGCATTAAATATGGATAATCCGTTAAACAGTTGTGACTGCAGTCCCACAACTTTTTGGCTAAGACCAACATCCTGAAAAGGGTGGAAAGATATTATGTAAAGTTCGAAATTTGATTTCTATTTTAAATCATTCCATCACTATGCTTTCGTTTTACCTAAAATTAAGAAATTTAGGAAGCTCAACTACTGTGTCGTGGTGGAAAGTGTGCAGAGGTATTCAGGCACTTACGATACAAGGGCCAGCGCTGTTTGCGACACCGTTGGAAATAGACTCAATGCTTCATAGTGGCTGGACGCGACAGTCTTGCCAACGGACGGTAACTGTTATGAGCAGCTATAATAACAGTAGTGGTCGGTGTAGTGGCCCGAAGAGGAGAGTCCTCATTAATGGGACGACGGACTATGAATCGTCATGATCCCCGTGAACGGAGCCCGCCTCGGTCTATGAATGTAACTTGAATTCGTCTCGGGCCCCTGGAACCGGGTAATAATAATTTGACGAGAATAGCGCCAGGCGGGTGAACAATGCAGCCAACCACTCAAGTCTCTTATGTTTGGGGGCGTGTGCACTCTAGTTATTAAAATCTTACTTCTCTCCAGCCTCTTTGCATCCTCATCAAACAAATACATTACCTCTGCCCACAAATCCGCATATTTCATCCTAGTCTGACTAATACTGTATGTATCTACTTAATCTTAGACTAACCAGCATTGCTAGGGAAAAGCCTTTCGCGGAGGACTCTAAATTTTTGTTGTAAATCTCTTTCTGAGTTTCTTGAAGGTTTGTAGATTTATTTGCTATTTTTTTTAATTTGATACTTAATTTTCAATCATTTTTGTAGAAGATTGTGAATGACTTTTCGGTACTCCTTCCTGGAACATCGGCAGGCGACGCAGATTAATCTTTCGCTTAGAGGCTGACTGATGCATTACGAACAGTTGTGCAGCTCACTGACAACGATCTTTGTAATTATTCATAGAACGACGAAGAAGATTCTCATTGGAAAGGGGCAGAGAGACCATTGTTTCTGGAGACACGTGAGGTTTACATTCATGCTCTGGCGACATAATTGAGAAACTGGAAGTATTACAATTGAATGAGATGCCTAGATTATAAATCTTTTTAGCATTTCGAATATTTGCCGTTAATTAATAGTGATTAATATCAGACGATGTCGATTATTGGCTTGACTTAGTTTGCTACTCATTGTTTACTGATTAATGATGTAAAGATAAATTAATAGAGTAAAGAATACCTATTACAATGTTGACAAGAGGATTGAAATTCATAATTGAGTTATGTTCTTAATGACATTATAAGTGAAAGTAACTAATAATCATGCATTAAGCAATTATTGCTGCGAATTTTATTTAACATAACATTAGATTGGTTTTCATTAAACAATATAGTTTCATACTCCACTAAATCCTCTGTCTCAAAATATTTCAGTTTTTTATACATATAAGAACATTCTAGAAAATCAGGGAATGATTTAGTATTCGTAATTTCCTATTGGACAAATCGCACAGATGTTTGAGACTCGAGCGTGACTCAAGTGCGTCATTGCCGTCGACGTAAATTGTATGAACGACCTTGCACGCGTTTTGAAATGACTCTTGGGATGGCAAACGCTCGTTTGTTTTCCCATTTACTTTCATGGCGACGAGTGACGTTTAGTTGGTGGTTTTGGTATCACTGTATCATATAACCCGCGAAACGAGCCGCTAATTCACACAAGATACAAACGGTGAAAAGTGGTGAGTTACAAGTCCCATTGGAGAAAAATTAGAACCGCTTTTTGAATGCCTAAATTTTAGTATGCGACATGAAAATCAAAATAATTGAGCTGTAGTATGTACATAATCGTTGGATGAAAAATTAGGGCAGCTGAGTTTTATGGTTTATTGCGTGAGAATAATATTTTTCCAGTAAATAATGATGAAGAGAACCAAGTTATAATCAGTCATTTGAAATTATCCCTAGAATAATTAATAGGTTTCGTCAGACTAGAATTAAAGTCACACCATTATCAACCTCGAAGAATCGACATTCCTTTGTTCGTGACTCCTTTGCCGTTTTGCGACGAATGGCTATCATTCCCGAGAATCCAAGCCGCGTGTGTGTTTCGCGCAATTGAACGCATCTGCCATGTGGGTGTTACCAGTAAATCTTAGGAGCATAATATGTCAGATGTATGTATTCCACAATTATTTGCGTCACCTAGTGCTCACGCGTCTATGAATCTTATTGCACAAATGTCGATCACAATTTAACAATAACGACCCACAGGTTTGAGAAAAAAGATAGTGGATGAAGGATATTGAAAGCATGCATGAGACAATAGCTACCTTAAGTTTTAGTGTCTAAACACTAATTATCACTCACAATTACCATAAGAGGAAGTACTGACGACATTAGACAAGTATTGCATGTAATCTGAATGTATGGTCAGTACCAAATGTACCCCTGAATATAAGAAATATGTATGTTTTTTTATGTACTATTAATGTAAATCTTTAGGGGCTTCTGCTGACAAAGATGGTTCCGGGTGACAAAGCAGCCTGTAGCAAAGTGCAACGAATCGTTATATACAGAACGCGAAAGCACGCATTCCTGGACGATTCTCGCCGACGACGATGACGTCGGGAATGCAATGGCGAACTTTTCGGGTTATGTAACTACACATGAAACTAATATATTAGGGTGTCCCGACTTTGCGGCAAACTTAGTCTGCACGTCCTGAGTCAAGCGCCAGCGATTCCAGGCGTGAATCAACCACTTATATATTTTTATTAACAAACAAAAGTATATTATGAAAGAGATTATTTATTTTTCATACGGTACCAATAGTAGTTAAAACTCCACTAATCAAATATTGAACCAATGTATAAAAAGCGTTCAGAGAGTATTCCGATTTTATCATTTTATACGCAAACTTTTCTCTGATAGTTCTTTCTCTAGAGGGAAAATAACTTCTTTTGAGAACTGACTTTCGATCGCTGGGAATGGAAAATTGGTATCTGGCGTGGGTGCAAAGTCTGAGAGCATGCTGGGCATTGAATAAGTACAGGGTAAGGCGTATATCGCCTGGAAATAAAAGGAAAAGGTATACAACCAGACGCCAATAAATAAGGGTTCTTCGACCGATTTCGACAGGCTGTAAGTCAGAAATATGGAGAGAGAACGAATTCTTGTGTGACTTAAATATATACAGGCGAATCCAAAGAGTCAACTGAAAGCGCAATTTCTAATGTACACTAAAATATCTCCCATTAGACAGATGAAATTTCTTGAAGCAGAATTTATTCCCATTTAAAGAAGCATTCACATTCATAATAGATAACAATAAGAATAACTAGATTGATCCAGAAGGATCATTTACACACTGAAGTTACTTGATTATTATTCCAAATATCTTGATATATTTCTTTTTCTCATGGTATAGATAACAAAAAACGTTTTTGAATCTTTTTTCAAACCACTATTATGACTTATACTACTTAAACCGTTTGATATAGCAAAAAAATCTTTCTGCCTTTATAGAGGTTTCGTGGCATTTTTTTGTGTTAAATGTGGAAAAAAATTAAAGGGGACTTTATATCTGAATCTGTTTGAAATACTCAGAATATCATATCATATCTTCCTCATTTTTCAATTATTTTTTTTATTGCTAATAACAATTAGATAAGACATGATGCGTTTAGAATAAACTTGATATAATAGGATTTATTTTATTTAATATCATATTGAATAAATTGCGTTACACACCATCTCGTTACCTGTGACAACAAAACTAATAATTTTTAATGCAATGAAGAAGAGTAAAGAAGAATAAATAAAATATCTTCATGTAATTGAGATAAAATATAAAACTTATCATTTACCAATTTCAGCATTCGTAATTATTCATTAGGTTGATCTTTTTAGGGATTCAGGCTTACGGTTGATATTTTGTATGAATATTTACTAGGTCTGACCTGCATCTTTCACATTTCAACCGTTGCCTATGACCTTTGAGATCGGACATTTGACCTCTCACCTTTGATACCTTAATTATAACCTTTGACCATTAAACTTGACCTAGCTGCAAGATGCTTGTTGACCCATTCTGGGACACATTTTCTTGGGTTAGAAAACAAATTGTGCGTTAACGCTAAAAAAATTTCAAAAAACGGGTACCCAACAGTAGAAGCTCCTTTTTTATGTCTAGTAAAAAAGCACGCTATGCTTGTCAAATTTTTCATTGTAAAATTGTCAGCAATAAATACTTTTCAACTTACGGGTTTACGATTCAAATTTCTACAATTTTGAAGAGCCACAATTGAAAACTCTTGAATTTGAAGATGTAAAACGAAAAATTCTCAAATTTCCATGAATTTGATGATTTTGTAAATCAAAAGTTATGTTTTCAATTCTGAATCTTCTAAATTGAAAAAATGTATAATGTAAATCATAAAAATTAGAATTTTAAATCCTAAAACTTAAAACTTGCATAACTTTCAATTGAGAATTTAAAAAATTAAAAGCTCTTTAATTTGAAATGCAATATTGAATAGGTTCTTGAAATAGTTTAATTTTTAAGGTTTAAAGTTGAAATTCATTTAATTCTATAGATTTTAAATCACAAATTCGTCGAATGTTAACAGTAAAAATGACAGCGTTGATTTATTTTTCGGAAATTCTTTTAATTCTTGATATATGCAACTTATGTTTACGTATATAAAAAAGGAGCTTTCAAAGAACTTTAAGTTACTTGTATCAGTGACTGGAAATGTTATTAGTTACTATTTTCACAAAGTAACTGTAGCTGTGATTGGTTCCTTTTTTAAAAGAACTTCCTAAACTCGGACATCTAATTTTAAATGATCCTAAAATGAGATAACAATGATTGTCATGTCAATATAACATGATGACAATTCGATACTCCGATTCAAACTATAGAATTTTCATTCAATCATAGCAACCTCAAGTAGAAACAGAATTTTATAAGATATGAAACTGACGTATGCTGATAAACTGACCAACAGGATGGCAGAAAAAAACAAGAGACAAAAGCCACGCGAAAAGAAAGCGGAAACATAGGAGCTTCAATGTGGACAAAACGAAGGAAATTATTTCAAAGATTATTATTAATAATTGTCGTGTATTAACGAGACCAAAAAGCTCACTTTCGAGGGGCAGCTTACTATCGATGTCATTAACCTACTCGTACAGTCGAGAAAACGGGAAGGTTTCTTGTTTTTGCAATGAGATTTCTGGAGTTAAAATGTTTAGTCTGTGTCTCTTTGCCCCCTCCGGCACTCTACCACCCCCCGCAAGGCTGTCTGGGGAGTTTGCCCAGCGATGATGCGCAAGACGTCTTCGGAAAGTGGTCGTTTATCACTAGTCCTCGTTAGCACGTTGATTCGCATGATTTAACGCGGATTACGAGATTCGATGAAGTCGAAAATAGCTTTTCATTCGATTATTTTAGATCCGACGACAAAATGTTCCATTAATTTCAGCACATCATAGTGATTTATGGCCCATGCAATTCAAATGAACTTAAATTATTTGAGTTTATTATTGATCACTTGAAAAGTCTGTAAAAGTTTTACCATCGTTGAATTAAGATTAACGGGGATAGAGATCCGGATCTTAATGAGAAATTTGCAGATCATTAAAATCATAGATCCTGATGTTATTTTCCTTGTTCTTCTGGTATGTATTAATACCATCAAAGTCTAGTGCACTTACCAACTAAGCCACGGAGAGGACGAAATTCATCTTAGTATTGATACATACATACATACCAGCACACAACAAAAAATAACTGCGGGAACAAATACACGTATCACTCATAAAGAAACTCTAACATCAAAACTAAATCTGATTATAAGGTTCGAATCACCTACAAGTATAAAAAGTGTCCGGAAAGTATCCGAACTTGTGGTGTACCAGGACTAGGAGTTAATTCTGGCCAACGGCGATGATATCTTCCCAATGTACTTCTTTGGGAGGCACAACATTTTTCCAGCGATCTTCCCGCTTTCGGAAGCACTCCTTAAAGTTACCTTTCGGAATAGCTAACAGCTGCTTCGTCGCATTCTGCTTTATTTCCTCTACGTCTTGAAATCGCTTTCCTTTTAGAGAATACTTCGAATTGGGAAACAGCCAGAAATCACGTTGAGCCAGGTCAGGACTGTACATGGGCTACCGAAGTTTCCTCAGGCCATGTTTCACCAGAAATTACTAAATAAGCTGCGATGAATTGACAGGCACGTTCTCGTGGTGAAGGACACAGTCACCGCTTTTCCGAAAATTAGGCCGTTACCTTCTGACTGCGTCACGTAATCGCTTCAGAACTTCTTGGTTATACTCTTCGTTTTCCGTCTGACACTTTGGAGTGTGTTCATGGTGCACAACACCTTCCTGGTCGAATGAAACAGTGACAGTGATGCGGTCTTTGTCTAAGGGTCGTACCCATAAAACCATGGCTTATCCATAGTAATGACCATTTTGACCCTTTCCAGGTTGTGCCTGATTGATTTCAAATTGTCCTGGGCGACTTTCACTCGATAATTCTCTTGACCTTCCGTCAGCAGCCGTAAAACGAATTTTACAGTTACGCGGCTCATGCCCAACTCTTGAATTAAAATTTCCGAAACAATTTCGAAATTAACAATTTCTAATTAACAATTCCGAAACAAACAACGAAAACAAATCTTGAAATACCGAGGATTTCCACTATCTCTCTCACTGTTAAACGACGATTTTCATTACTTAACACTTGCACTCGTTCTACTTTTACAACTTTTAAATAGCCAAAACCACTCTTTTTGATTTGAGTATCACTCATAGATTCATCACTATATACTTCCCGTATAATAAAGATGGTTTCTGAACATGAATGGCCAAGTCTTCGGCAAACGTTAATTGCATACTCTTTGTTCAGTGCATTCCGTCATCCTGAAATGCGACCTCACAGAGGTCTCTCCTGAATAGTAAATAACTGTTTCTGAAAATAGCACAATTAAGTAAAAAGGTAGAGCACAGGGTCGGATATTTTCCGGACAGACCACGTAGTTCATAAGAGCACCAGCCCGACAATCTGAAGACCTGGCTTCGGCTCCCTTCGATGATGGAAAGAATTTTTTTAACAAACTAAAAAATATATTAATACTTTAATAGCATTGATACATACCAGTAAACCAAGAAAAATAAGATTGGGAACAATTATAAATAACACTGGTTAAGAAACTCCAACATGGAAATAAAAAATATATATATGCATAATTAATTGTAATGCTTTTAAACAAATGAAGAAAATATGGAGCCTAGAACGTGTAGAGTGAAAAGAGATAAAACAACATTAGCCTTGGAACTAGTCACCTGTCATGTAAAATCGTCATCTCGTCAACTATCATAACGATCTAGTTTGTTACGACGATTCACGAGACGACAACGTTGCGTGACGGAAACACGTGTCCCATTGTCTGTCTGCATTATGGCCACCCACTTGGAGCAGAGTCCAGAGCAGAGAAAAGAGCAACTAGTCATATATAGCCCCAGGATCGTAGGTATTTTGCAAATTAGGAAGAGGGTGGATTCACAGTTGAAAATTACATCCAGGCACACCTATAAACTTTAAATCACTCATCAATACGTGAATCCATTGAAAATTATAACATTCACGAATATGAAAAAAAAAATGACCTAGACCTAGACCCTCTAATTTGGAAAAGCTTACCTGGCCCAGATAAGATACCATTCGCTAAATGTTAGTCAACTCAGTAAGTATCTAGAAGAGTGGAATTAAATTTTAGACGACTTTAGAGTACCGTAAAACTGACCCAATCGGGAGATAAAACGGGAAAAACGGAACACACGAATGATATTTTTAATTATATTGAATTTTCTGGTCGAAAAAAGGATGAAAATCCTGTAGGATAAAGTGGAGCACACGAAATATTTTTGTTTTATGACTTGCTATTGCCTTCTTCGAATGAAAAGAAGTGTCTCGCTTTACCCCACATGTCCCGCTTATCCCCGTCTTGCGGTATTTATGAAGTAAACTATTTATATTTTTGTTTTGACGAAAAACTGCCTGTGGTGATGTTTTGAAGGAAAAGTTGATCGCTACATTTCGGCGGTCATTGCTCCTTTGAAATTTTTTTGGAATTGCAGACTCCCCACATCCCCTTTTCTTTACGCGCCTGTTTGTACAGAAGCGCGTGGCAGAGTGTGAAGTAAAGTCCTAAGACTTTCAGACGTTGGTACCAGAAGAGATTCTCTTCATCTCAGAGCCATGTATCATTCTCGCTATTATTATGCTTTTGCCACCCCCGTGACAATCCTAACGGACAGTCCAACTATCTTTCTCGGACTCTTTCATTTTCTTCTCGTTTCTCTGACTCTCTCCTCTCCTCAAACGAAGACAAAGTGCGTGCGAGAAACTTCGTCGGGATCTGCGACATTCTGTGATTATTAATAAAGCGGCAGTGGCCCTCAAATAACACTCAGTTGACTTGACAAATAATATCAAATAATCCATTTTTTATCAACCATCTTTCCATGCCGAGTCGTTTTATGCGAAGAATTTGTTAATGAACGAATTTCCTAATGGATCCCATTTCTCTGTCAAACATGTTAATAAATTATGAATTAAGCCGTCGAAAGTGTATTTTTTGCGAGAAAACAGAACTTTAAATTTTTATTTACGACAATGGCGCCAAAAATGTCGTAAAAAATCTTCAATGAAACGCTGATTAAAACCTTATCTGAGCCATACTATACTGCAAAAGTATTTTTTTAAATCAGAAATATCAAGAAAAAGTAACATTTTTTCTGCAATATTATTGATAATTTTTTCCTAATTTTTAAATGAATGATTTGCAAAATTACGCAAAACAGTACTAATTTTTAACCCTTTTCCTCAAAGACGACGCTCTAGAATGCAACACAAAACATTCAAAAAGTCGAATAAATAATAAAAAAATAAACATATAGGCGTTACCAAAAGTAATTAGGTAGCTTTAACTAATTTTAGTAAATCTGAATCACACTGTACGAATTATTATGAAAAATTTTCCCTTTTTTCTTTGTAGAGAATTTTAAAAAGGCTACATTCAGTAATCCCGAAAAATTAGAGGGGCTGGAAAAATGGATGGGCTTGTCGCCCCTGATTTTCGAAACGTCTGGTCAAATTTATGAGAAATATGCCACTACTCATTGAAAATTTCGGGACGTCGAGACACTTCGTTTTAAAAACAGAAAAAAAATTAAAATGCGATAACTCTTCAAAAACATTTGTTCGAGCACAATATCTCAGATAGATTTTTCGTTTTGTATCTGTAAAACTTTCTAAATATTGAAAAATTTACTTTTTCTATATGTATGAATTTTTAATCTATAGCTTTCAACTATTATGTAAGAGAACAATTTTATATTTTTCGAATTAATCCAGTTTCAGTTAATTTCATTATGTTCTTCTAATTTGTGAATTATGTTTTTCGGTCCAATATATTAAAAAACTTTGATTTGAAATCTTTCAGAGAAACAGTACATATATATTTTTAAACATAGATGTTTTTTTTTAAATCCTATAAATTAGCAAAATCGGAAGATTTCCATAAAGCACAGTTGAAGGGGATCAAACCAAATATCCTAAGCGCCATCTTCTACAAAACCCTTTCTATTGAATTCAGAATTTTTTTAAATTCAGGATACATAATCCAGTAAAACGATTTGTCAAAATAAATTTCTAATCTAATTTAAAAAAAATGAAGATTAATTTAACTAATTTTAAAATCAATCAGATAAAAACATAAATAAATAAGATAACATTATTTTATTGATATAGGGGCATTCATTGATATTCTTGAATAGTATACTTTAAAAATTATTTTATTACTTTTGAGTATAACATTTTCTATATACAAAATTGCATCAAATTCTTGACCCCAGGTACCTCTATATGTACTGAAATAAATCCACTGTTTGTACCTGCATTTTGGTACACGTTGCCACGGCCTAACTAATTACAAAAAATTATCATTTATGCACAGTTTTATATTTCTAGAAATTCATGAACTCATACTCTTAAAGATAACAGTTGAAAACATTATTTCTCTTTACTTTTGAAAACATTATTTCCATGTAAAATCGTATGCTTTTACATGAAAGCTTTTTTATAATTTTGTAATAAATTTTCGTCATAATTATAAAACAAAACGAATAAATTATCAAAGAGAAAAGGCACATGTAGTAAAGATATTTTGATGTGGGTAATGACAGGAAGAACCACAAGAAAATAAGAAAGAAAGGAAAGATATTTCGAAAAACGGAATTTAAGAATTCTCAACAAATATTTACAAAAAACAATAAATCAACACAGTAAAATTTATTTTTTAGCACACATCTACATGCCAAGCCCTTCAAATTCAGCCATCATCGAAGACAGTCGAATCACTGAGAAAGAATGTACCATAGTGGGCTAAATTCTTTAATAGCAAAAACACATCAGTTAGACGTAGCAAATTGTTATTTGTCATTTCACATCTACATTCCAAGACATTCAATTTGAGCCACCCCCCCAAAAATCGGATTGATAGATAATCTGCCAGCATAGTCGTTTGAAAAAGAAAAAATTCACTCAGTTATTTTAATCTTCAATGTTTGAGAACAAAAAAAACATTAGTATAACACACAAAATTTTATTTGTTTACGTACATGTACAATGTGCATGCCAAAACCATTGATTTGAGCCGTCCTCGAAGATAATCAGAACATTTTTGGGATATGATAAACTCTGTACAATAAAGGGCGCTTCCTATTAATATATATGATCATTCCTTAGAGCTAACAAATTTTTAAAAAAATTGCAGTAAATTTTGTTTTTCTCTCACACGTTCAAAATATCAATAAAAAATCAGCCAAATTTCCCTCATTTTTCTTAATTTTTAATCACTGATGGCCAAAAAAGAAAAAAATAAGAAAGCAAATTTTCGTTTTTATTTAAATTCTACATGCCAAGATTTTAAATTTGAAACATCCCAGGAGAAAATCAGACTGAAGAAAAGCTTTTATCACAGCAGTCTGAATAACTGAATTTTTCTCATTCTCTTATTTTCTACTACTGATACGAAAAGAAGAAAACTATAAAATAGAACATTTTATTTTTTATCTCCATGAGAATCGGACTGATAGAAAAGCTTCCAGTGTCTAGGGGTCTAAGAAACCAAATTTGCATAATTTTTCTCACTTTTTAACCACTCACGGTGGCTCTCGATTGACTTCAACCTAAAAGGGCTTGCGCTTGACAGTTTTTTTTTTAAATTTTACACTTATGGGATGTCTCTCGATCATCCTAAGCCTAAAAAATAAAATCGTTCGGACCATTTTTAAAAAAGAGCAATTTTTTAATTTTTTACGGAGATTATTCAACATGTTTTTCTGAAAATAACTTGAAAGTGACATTTGAGGGGCTCAAAACGTTTATTTCATGATACAAAAAAGGGCTTCAGGTGCACAATATTTTAAGAGAACTAAATCCCTTCAATGTTTTCGATAAAATGGTGGAAAAAGTGGGAAAATATTAGTGTTTGGTAAACTGATTCTATTCAGCCCATCGCAAATCCCAAAAACCTTAGCCAGAAATAAATATAAAATTCTACTTATTCTTGTGAAATAACTCATTTCCTAGGCACCTCTGGTGCAAGTTGCCAATAAATTAAATTAGACTCAATTCTGAGTCTATCTAAAAAACAAACTAAGTTCGAAGCTCAATAACACCGAAATGATGGACTTCAGCAATGATTTTTGAGAGTATTCTCTATCCCTCCTCAAGAATTACAATTTTTCGAATTGAGCTCTTTTAGTCCGACACCCTCAAGTTTTTTGTGTTTTCCATCACTTGAAATAATTTCACTCCGTTTCCAGATATGCAATCGAATTTAAAAAATCGCATCAAAACAAATCATGATTAGTTTTCAGTGCCTTTTGAAAGTATCAAAGTGTACCAGAGCTGTCTAAGAACATCCAAAATTCTGCTTGTAACTTACAAAAGAGTACAGAAACCTAACTTAGAGTGACCTGTCAAAATGATATATAACGATCTTAAGCTGTTAAGCGAGTTCGCTTGCAAGAAGAGTCCACAAAGACCAAAGAACAAATAGCCTAACAGCAATGTGTGGTAATTTCATTATTTCGGGGCAGCAGACAACACTGACACTAATTGCGTGGTTACCGGACCTCGACCAGCAAGTGTTAATCATACAGTCTGGTAATTTTGCCGTCATCGACCTGGAATCGCGTGGGCGAGGTGTGTTGAAGTGTCAGGGGCAGTAAGGTGTCCCGGAATTATTATCGTGCATGCCAAAAGAATGAGAATGCAGAATCTTTGTGCGTCTGCTGGCTGTCTGCATGTCTGGATGAGAGCGAGTGTGCATGTCTCATTGTTCCTCGCGTTGCGTTGGGTGGAATATAATTTATGATACAAGTATAAGCGTCTGCGTAATATGCGTGTAACTACACTTCGCGGACGTGGCGTTGCTTCCACGTCGTGTTAAACTACACGTCGCGACGCCCAGTGATTTTCTCGAGACAAATTCCAAAAGGGAAAGTTAGTATTTAATTACAATTTTTTGTTCATTATTTTCAGCGCGGCGGGCCGAAAATTTAATTTGTTATTTTTCAGGGTTTCGTATGCCCTTATAATCCTTATAACAAAGGTCCATGTTTGATCTCCGTCGTTTACCTGTCCTAGTTCCTACAATATTTTTGATAGAGGGTTTAAAATAAAATATAAAAAGCCATTGTAGATATTCTGAAACTGGGCGGGACTGAATGTATAGGCAAAATAATTTGCAACAATTTACAATTTTTAGAGTGTCTGAAATGGTTCACTAAAATTTATTTTAAAAATTGTCTTTAATGTATAATTTTGTAACGTGAATAGAAAAAAAAGTAAGAACTACTCAGTTTTACTTTTAGAACTGCCCATTTCAATTTACAACTGCCCGACTTGGGTAGAATAAACTTTACGGTATAACCTTTTTGGTATATCCCATGAAAAATACTTGACCTCTCATCCCAAATTTCGGGATGACGAAACACTTCGTTATAAATTGCAATAGGGTACTTCATAAGTAAAGATCCTTAATATATTTTCTTATGAATATATTTCCCAAAGTTTTGGAAATTTTCGCAAATCATTTTGCAAAATTTCAGAATGTCTCAAATTGCTTTTTAAAATTTATTAAGAAAATTTCTATAGGGTACTCTAGAAAAAAGTTTCTTAATACATTTTCTTATGAATATATTTTTTTCAAATTACTTGGCCAACTTTCATTTCAAAAATGCATTTAGTTGTACTTGGTAGATTGTTCGCATCGGCGATGTTTTTGGTGGGATTTCATGTTTTTTTTTTGTATTTTATTTTAATTAGGATATACACGCTAATCTAATTAAATTTTCATTGAATTACTAATTTTCTAAATTGAAAAATGAAATGCATTGCCTGAATAGTTTTCGTTAAAATTCAATTGAATAAACTAAATTTATTATTTAATTTAGTTTAGTGGTACAATTTTTCAATTAGAATTTTTATTGGATTCTTCAATTTCAGTTCAAAATGAAACCAACCGATTGAGATAAAATTTTACCGAGAAGTCTGTAGCAAGATTATCTCGACATATATTTCAACAATTTTCGATATTTTAAATAGTTTGAAAAATTTTACCATTTATGTTATCTATGAGTTTTCATTTTTTCCCACTGAATAGGTCAAACTTTAAAAGCAAAATATAACGACAATATGTTGGTAAAGACTTTTAATTAAAAGGGGTCAATCGATTCAATAGATTAGCCAGTAGAACTGAGCATAGGTTAAAAATTGGTTGTTGTTACGTTTTTTGTTTTGTTTTAAGATCACAATTTCTAAAGCATTGACATAAAATCTTGCCTAAACCTATTTTTAATGCCCGATCAATCACCTGGCAAGTTTCATTGAAATCGGTTGAGAATTGTGCCGACAATCTAAAAAAGACGCAACATACATGATTATCACATATAATGATTCTTCATAGTGTTTTTTGTGTGCTTGGCGGAGCATTTTCAAAATTTGTCGAGAATATTTCTTTTAAATTGAGAATTTATATGTACGGCTATTCATAGTCCTCGGAAATTCGAACAATTCATCCTTACGACTTTTTCCGATACAAAAAAATTATCAGAGTTATAGCATTTGCACAATTAAAAAAGAAACTAAAATGAAAATTTTAAGCCAAACAACGCACGATATGAAAAATATTCAAGAAAGGAAAAACGTTGCTATTAAGAAACCCTAAAAGAATATCATAACAAATTCGTGAATTGTCTTGAAAAATCGAAAATTCACATTTTGATCCCACAAGAAATAATAAAAAATAAACAATTCCATTTTGCGTTAAAACTATGCAAGACACAAAAAAAGATTGAGAGACAAAAATCGTACAACCAGAAGTCGTCTACAAATTTGTTTTTAATCACTTTTTGATAGTACGCGAAGTTTTTATTTTATTCGTAAAAAACAACTTTAAAAATGAAATATTAAATTTTTGGACAAACGACACAAGCTACGAAAAAAATAGAAAAACAAAAGTTTTTGACCCAAGAAAGAGCTACAAATTCGTTATTCACAATTTTTTGGTAGGAAGCGTAGTTTTTGTTTCAATCGTGAAAAATGACATTACAAATAAGCAAATTAAATTTTTGGATGAAAGACATGAGGTACAATAAAATGTTTGATCAAAACAAATTTTTTGATAGACCTTAAGATTTGCTTTTAACCTTTGTTTCCCACGAGACAAGTGATGAGAATGTGTTTGTTAAAGCCGAAGGAGCTTTAACAAAAGAGAATTCACAATCACTAAACTTCAGTTGTCGATGGTTTGACCTTTACTTTTAAAACTCATATGCAAAAATGTAGGGGAAGTACTATGATCGAGCGCGTAGAACGAGGTAAATACATTATCAAGCGCGAAGTGCGAGATTCAACAGACGCGCGCCCTATGTGCTGTTTGGAAATCTAAAAATTATCAATAACTGGTGGCTGAGGATTACAGTGTTCTATCTCCGTTTGGTCAACTTTACAGTATAAAGTAAAGGTAAGTAGAAATTTATATTTCCGTTTATCTCTTTAACGATGGTAAACCTTTTTGCATACATTATAATTCCTAAATACTTAAACATAATCCTTAAAAGTTGACAAAACAATCTTATATTTTTTTCACCTCTCAATTCTTGGAAACATTATAAATGAAAAGCTTGGTTCATTTTAGATAAAACAACATACTTCCGAAAAAAATAACATCGAACTTTTATTTTTCTTCTATTAAGAGTTCAAAAAATACCCATGAATTCGATCTCGGGTATTTCCAATTTTATTTTATTTTATTTTTGTTCTTATTTAAAACTAATAATGTTAATTTTTTTAAATAGAATATCAAGTGGTGTTCCAAAGAGGCTCCCGACCACTGTAAAAATTAAAATATACAATTCCGTCAATAAAATATTATTATTTTTACATCAAAGTTGAATTACGTTAATAAAAAAGATTTACTGTAAAAACCCTACTTCAAAAATATTATAAAAGACTATAACATTCCTACTGTTCAATAAAATGTATTATTATCATAGGTCAGTCGATTCGTATCGAATTGATAATTCTTTTTAAGATTTATCATTTTAGTTGAAAATTAATCTTTTTGGTTGGAAACTTAATTGTTTCATTGGATAATCGTTTTTTTTTTCTTTGATGGAAGTTATTTTTCACTTAACAATTTAATTATTCCATTTTTTGTGGAAAATGTATCTTTTTTTTTTTGAAAATTCAACTACATCGTTGAAAATTCATGTATTTTGTTCAAAATTTGGATTTTTCGGTAGAAAATCCATCTTTTTGGTTACAACTTTAAAAAATTTGGTGACAATTTTAACTATTTGGTTGAAAATGAAATTGTTGTACTGAAAATTTAAGTAGTCCATTTTTTATTGTAAATTTATCGTTTTTAGTTAAAAATTAATTTGCTCGGTAGAAAATTCGCGTATTTTGTTAAAGATTCATCTTTTTTGGTAGATAATTGATATTGTTGCTTGAAGATTTATTTTTTTGTTTGCAAAATTCGGTTTTTGAAGTTTAAAAATTCTTTTTTAATTTGCAACTTAACTATTTATCTCTCAGGTTGAAAATTTAACTATTTTGTTACAAATTCTTTTCTTTATTTAGAAATTCATGTTTTTCAATCAATTGATTAGAAAGTAATTTACGTTGCATGAAAATTCAATTATTTGATTAAAAATTAACCTACTTAAGAGAAGATTGAACTATTTGGTTGATAATTAACTTTCTTTGTTGAAAATGTATGTTTTTGTTAAAAACTCAATTATTTGGTTGTAAATTCTATTATTTGGTTGAAAATTAATCAATTTTGTTAAAATGTATCTTTTTTGGTTTAAAAGTCAACTATTTTATCGAAAATTCATGTTTTTGGTTAAGCATTCAACTATTTTGTTGAAAATTCGTCTTTTTTGGTTAACTTCTACCGTTTTTAATTTAAAATTAAAATCTGTTTTGCTTGAAAGTTCAACCATTAGATTTTTCGTTAAGAATTCATCTCTTATGGTTATAAATTAATCTACTTCGTAGAACATTTAACAACTTTTTTTTAAAGTAATTTTTTTTGGTTTTAAGATTCCTCATTTCAGTAAAAAATTAATATCTTTGGCTGAAAACTTAACTATCTTGTTAACAATTTTTTTATTGTGAAAATTAATTTCTCAAGCGAAAATTTAATTTCTGCATTTTTGGTGAAAATTTTAGCGTTCTAAGTTGAAAATTCAAATACATCATTGCAAAGTCATGTATTCTGTTAAAAAATCGTCTTTTTTCTAGAAAATTGATCTCCTTGGCTGACAATTTAACTGTTTGTTTATCTAGAGCTAATCCGTGGTAATCCACTACCACTGGACCGCATTTTCAGGAGTTGTTTCCACTCGCCCGGCCCACTGTGTATCTCTCAAATAAAGATCGTGATTTAATTTTGAAGTTATTATTATTATTCAATTAAGCCAAATCTCTGTTGGGTTAAGCGTAACTCACTCGGTTCTAGCCTCGTTATACTGCCGGAGATCAAGGAGTTAATATGAGAAAAATGAGAAAGGGAAGTATAGTAGGAGGTATGAGGGAGAGATATATATTTTTAGATCGATCTGGAATTTCCGAGAGAATTTCCGTGTTGCCTATTCAAATAACACGCTCGTTCCGCAACACTGCTTTGACACAGGTCGCTGATCAATCTTTTTAGCAATCACCCCAATCGAAGAGCTTTCGAAAGTCATAATGTATTAAAAATCACACAAAAATACGCCAACTTACTGATAATCCCATAGTAAGATCCGTACTCTTTTCTCTAATCACATCCACCAAGTAAAAGCTTTGCATGCAGGCCCATTATTACACAAGGTCTTTCGTTTCAGGCATCTCTCACTCTGCTCATACAACTCTAGCTTCCTTTACGCCTTTACATCTTCTCATGTAAGCTCTTGTATTTCTGTGGCATTTTATATATTGTCGTCTTAAAGTCTCATTCACATATTCCCACCATTCTTTCCTCGGTCTGCCTCTGGATACGATACCATTCGCTCGGCCTAAATATACTTGTTTCATCAATCGTTCTCCTTTAATTCTCTCAGCATGATGAAAACATCTCAACAAATTTCTTTCACTCTTGCCGAACAGTGTTTCCTCTTCAAAGTAAAACGATACAACTTTCTGAATCGCTTAAGTTATTCGAGAAGTTAGTTTATAATCTGATGCAGTTAACGCCGAGGTTTGTAGAGCCTAGTTCAGTAGAATTATAGATGGTGCGAAATAATTCACTGACATGAGTCTTGGGCATTACGTCGAAGCGAGGGTAATTATTCACGTGAAATTTATATCATCGATAGAGTATAGTGAGCCCACCTGAAACTTTACGCTCGAGCACGTTCAACTTTGTCGTTAGTTGCGGTCGGTCACAGGATCGTGTAATGCAGATTGCACATACACGAGTATCGACATAAACCCAAGCCAGTTTTCAAGGCGAGACTTACGAGCCGAACCAATGAGATACGACGCCCACGCCACGGTTTGACATCGAGCAAACTGTGACAGTGGTAGGAGATAGGAGATTCTTTCTCTTCTCTTCTCTTTCTTACAAGCACATAGATATCTCAGGTACGTCCTGAGAACGTCTCAACTTGGACCCTGCGGATGTTCGTGGGATGTCGTTTTGATATGGCTTCGTGTGGGTTTATTATCTTCTCATACTCGCCCTAGAAGGCTAGGTTTCATCCAAATTTTCCAAATTTAACACATCGCAATAATATGTGGAGTTACACCACAGGGAGAGACCACATATTACGGGAGGCTTTTCACGGTAAAAAAAGGATCATTTTTTTGCAGGAAATTTTGCTTCAACGATTATTTTACTTTCGAGATCATAATGACCTGGCCATTCAAATAATTTTGATCTGCTTTCAGGTTCATTTGTCTGGCCGCCAATTTTTGGCATGGAAGTCATAACGACATAATCTAAAAGTTGTATCGAACCGCACGCAAGTGAAAACTGAACTCAACATGAGATATATTTTATTATGAGTTTTCGTTATTTTTCTAACTGTTCTAGTACACTGCTTGCTAAGAAACCATAAAAAGCTCGCATATGAGCTAAAGTATGTCGGCCATCTTGATTTGACTTGATGCATGACCCCGAATCAAATCAATATGATCAAAATGCTCTTAATTTCGGTATCATTTCTGTTGCATATGAAAATTATATTGATTTCGGTATCATTTTAAACTTAATTTTCTTCGGAGTTTTCAGTAATTTTCGTCTTACCCATCCCTCTTGTTATAATTTGTGACATTTCATTTTTTCTGGTTGAAGATTCATTTCACTGATTGACAATTTAACCATTTTGAAAATCCATGTGTTCTAAATTATAGTATAACGTTGAAGTTTAGTAGTTACAATGCAAGATTGTGATAACATTATGAAGACTTCAATATCGGTATAAGATTAATATTTTTAAAACTTCTTATGTTTATCAAGCTTTGCACTATTTACTAAATACAACCTTAGATTTGTAGATCTAGTTTTTTAGATTTGACAACAGATTAAACAGAAAGTAAAAATATTAAAAACCTTCAGTAATGAATTTTCATCTTCTTAATTATTGTTCAAAATATGAAGTCAAGTGATTTAATCAAAGATTTGCGAAAATGGTATAATCTCATTTTATTACATTTAATTAGCGTTTATCATGATCGCAATCGTTCTTCAAAATGTTCAAGTTATTTTAGTTTAAGTTTAATAGTTGAAGATGTATTGTAACATGTTTCTAATTTTGATTGAAGATATAACATTTTATCTCAGCAGCAATTGGAAATATTTATTAGCACTAGGTCAAAGGAAAGTTTCTTTGATTCAAAGAAATTTCTCTCGAATAAAATAAATTTATTTGGTTCAAAGAAATGGTTTTTTGTTCCAATAAAAATTTTCCCTTAATCTAAAATGATTGTATTCAAT
Organism: Andricus grossulariae; assembly: GCA_011634705.1. Classification (NCBI taxonomy): domain Eukaryota; kingdom Metazoa; phylum Arthropoda; class Insecta; order Hymenoptera; family Cynipidae; genus Andricus; species Andricus grossulariae. The sequence continues at coordinate 11,274,197 of JAABKJ010000755.1, forward strand.
TTGAAGTTATTTTTCGTTAAATGACAAAAAATACGTTAAAGAAACGGTTACTTTAATTTAAAATAAATTTTTTTTCGAATGTTTTGGTTTGTATTTTAGACCTCGAAAAATATAAAGATGTTTTTTAGTTTTCGCCTTTGGTCTTGCGAGTGAATAGTTTTCTGAATAATTCTGGAACTCTAAGTCTTTTTGATGTTTTTTTCATTTTGGAACATCTTTGTGAAATAGGTCTTTCTTGAAGATTTGCAAATGAAGATTCTTCAGTTCCTGATGTGTATAATTTAGAAAGATATAATTTTTTACGTTTTCTTTCTTTGAATAGTTGATTTTATAAGATTCACAATTAAAAACTCTGGAATTGTAAACATATATATTGTATAAATAAATATTTTTCAATATTTATGATTTTTCAAATCAAAAGTCAAGAGTTTTCAATTTTAAATCTTCAAAAATAAACAAATTTTAATTCTAAATTATCAAAATTACAGAATTTTCCATTGTAAAACTTAAAACTGGCAGAATCTTTAACAGTACATTTTGAAAATTTAAAACTTGGGTATTTTATAGATTCACAATTCAAAGTTTCACAATTTTGAAGAGTTACAAATAAAAATGTTAAGAATATAGAATTGAAAATTATGCAATTTTCAACATTTATATTTTTAAGGTACATAATTTTCAAGGTTTTTTTGGAATAGTTCAATTTGGTTTATCATTGCAAATTCATTAATTTGGAATGTTTATAGTTTAAAGTGATATTTTGAACATGGTTTTGAAATATTTATTTCCATTTTGAAGATATGAAAATTTAAAAACTAAAAATTATTCAACTTAATTATTTAAAATTGAGATTTGTTCACTTTCATAGTTTTGGAATTCAACATTCCTTAATTTTAAAGATGTATAAATAAAAATTCTCAAATTTGTATGATTGAAAATTTTTAGTTTTTTGGAATAGTTCAATGTTGAAGATCTACAATTGAAAATTCTTCCATTTTAACGATTTTCAATTTAAAATTATTTTATTTTTGCTATTTCAAATATTTAATAATATGTAATATTTATAGTATAAAATAATTTAATTTTGAACGTTTTTTGAAATATGTAGTTCAATTTTGTAGATTTACAAGGAAAAATTCTACAATTTTTAAAATGTTTAAGTAGAGACTTTTTAATATTCAATGCGTATGATAGAAAATGATGCAATTTTGAATGCTTTTATCAAATAATAGTTTAATTTTGAAGTTTCAAAATTGAAATTATTCAATTTTTTGGAAAATCTGATGATTTTTTACACATGTAAAAATGTTTCCTTATATGGGCCTTTCCACGGAAAGTGTCATTTTCTCCAAAAACAAAAGTACTAAAAGAAATCTTGAGGCACACATTTCAAACTTTTTTCCTACATTCTAAATGCATATAGAAACGCATATTTTAGCATGGTCAATATTTTTGAACATGCGCGCAGTTTGCACAAAATATTGAAATTAGTATGTCCATTATCTTAAATGGATGAATAATATTTTAGGAATGGAAGATCAAGGAGGGTTGTTTCTATTTTTTAAATGCTCGGGATGCTTTCCAGTAGTGTGTAAATCACTATCTTCTTGTTCAAAAATAGATAACGAGTGTCTGCAAAGAAATAATGCGGCAATTATTTGAAAAATTCGAAACATTATTGCTAAATTTTAAGTCATCATACTCTATCTTTTATTTTAAATCAAGGTCGGTTTTTTTTCCGATACTAAAATTATATCTTGACCATTTAGAACATAACAGTTCATAAATTAAATAGTTCGAAGAAAAAGTTAATCTATATTGCTAATGATATTTTTTCTATTGTGGTCAGCTTTCTTTTAAGCTTCTGCTTGACGTGCTGTTGCCTGCTTTTGCCTTTTTCGCAGTAAAAACTCCTAGTTTATATTATATTTAACACTGATATATTTAGTTCAATTATTTGTTACAACTTTCTTTTTCCTTGTACACAAACTAATTTTCACAAGTACAGACAGTGCCTTACCTGGTGGCGAAAAAAAAAATTGCTCTCAATGCGGGAAATTTCAAACCCAGAGGAATACATACTTATTCTCTAAGTTCTATCAACTGTCAAAAATTATGTTACGTAATAATATAAAAATAGCATTATATCATTCGATAGATACTGATATTATAATTCGCTAATATAGATACAATATAATATATTATATAATAATTTTACTGTTTGTCACTCTGATTTTACTGAAATAAAATCGAATGGAAATTATATTGGGATGTATCACGAAAAATTTACTTTCAATAAAGTAAGCCAATGAAATTGTGTTTAACGCTTCAACCATTTTGATATTAAAAATTGTTCAAAAATTGTTTTAAATATATTTTTTCATCATTAAACCATTATTTCAAATATATTCCTTACAGCAAACATTAGAAATACTTTCTTAAACTCTTCTCTAATTCAGTTTGTTAGAAAAGGGTGAGCTTATTACAATAATGATAGATTTCTTTGCCGATAAATTTATAAACAAATTATTTTTCATTTTGTATTATTACTAAAGTAATGTTAGTTTGCGAGAAACTTTAGGCCTTTCAAATATAAAAATCTCTTTGTTCTAGAAATATTTTTAGACGAGTAATTTTATAAAAAAATATAATATTCTTTCCATTATTTACCTCCTTTTTGTAATATTTGAAAATATTCCAATTTTTTGAAACAAAATGCAGACAAAAGTTATTCCTTTTAATAAAATTAAACTTTTTTGTGGGACAAAATTTTGTTGTTGACATGTAACTTTTGATGAAAAGCCATTTCTATACATATTTTAACTTTTATTTTTACGAAATGTACATGATCTTTGAGGCACTTAATTTTCCATGCGGGGACGTTTTTTGGCCACCGAAATACAGCAAATCAGCAAAATAATTAATCCTATCTTGAGGCGCGCGATTTTTACAGCTGCTGGCGCTGGAGTGGAAATCTTCGCTGATAATTTGGAGTGGACATTTTAGCCTCAAATTGGACATAACTTTTGCGCGCACTACGATATTAACTTTATCCATAGTAAACTTCTTCGGCCCAACATACTGTTTGATTTTCTTGAGCATAGTAAACTGTGCTTGAAATATTCTTGGAATAAAGTACGATGATGGAGTTGACATTTTTCGCCAAATTCAATATTTTCGATATTTGAATGTGTGATATTTCGATAATTTTAGAAGCACATCTTCTTCCTTCATATGGTAGTGGCGCGCACTTTCCACAAGTACAGGCCTTAGAGCCGACATTTGAATTGTAAAAGCGGTGACACGGCTTTAAGATTTTTTTGTTTCAAACATTGCGCAGAAAAATTGTGTGCATGGAAAGCATTCAATTTGCAACTGGTGACAAATATTAAACAGGTATATTCCTGGGATTATTTCCAACTATTATATGTTCTATCTTTTTAGAAGGGTTTCTGTAATGACTGTAAGCTTTCGTTCCTATTTCAGGGACTCTGTAAATTTTCATGCAATATAACTTGTATTTCAAGTGTTGGTTTGCTTATAATATCACGGTGACAGAAAAATGACACCTTCGTGGAAACGCCCATATGAGAAGAAAAAGGGTAATTCCGGTTTTTCGGGTAGTAAGTAACGGAAGGAAGAGAACAAAAATGGGAAAAAATTGTGTTTCTTATTAATGGATGACACCTAATGAGGTATATAATAGGGTGGTCCGAAAAAACTAAAAATGATCAGATTCATTTGTTAAGCACTGAAAAGTTTCTTTGTAACAATATGAGCAAATTAAAAAAAAATTAAAAAACTTTCTCGCATTTGGCAAGTCGATTTAAAATTATCAAATTTTGAATTTTTTTGAATTTTTTGCGTGTGAAATAAAATTTTTCCCATTTTCTTGGGTTAATATTTATGGAAGTATATAACCTTAGATGGAAAAAAGTTTTTGTTTGAAACTTAATAATATGTACGCGTTTCTTTAGTTTATTAAAAAGAGTATAAAAAAAACAAACAAAAACACATTTTTTTACAACTTTATGTGCAAAGTAGCAGAGATGCAAATTTCGTCACTTTTTGAAATATTATATTTCGATGGAATATTTTGTTTCTCACTTTTTCCCCGCCTAAGCTTATTCACTACTACAAATTATGTTTAAAAAAAAAAATGTTCTGTAATTAAAATATTTGAAAAATTACAAATTTCAAACTTTTCAATCGGCTGTCCCAATGGTGAAAAATTGTTTAATTTCTGTGTTTTTTTTTTTAATTCGTAATTCCAAAAAGAAACAGTTCAGTGAATGAATGAAATCCAATGAATCCGATAATTTCGAGCTTTTTCGGCCCACCCTAGTATATAATATACTAGGGTGGCCTTTATTTTTCATTATTCACATTTCATTACTCTCACATCCCTTCCCCCTATCCAGTTTTATTCAAATGCCCCCAAAAAATTTTTTAATTAGAGCAAAATCGGTTAATACCATGCAAATACCAGGCAAATACCATGAAGATTCCAATTGATATAACATAGGAAAAAGTCAGCATTTGTAAATCTAATATTTAAACGCGATGATATGTAACAAATAATTTTGTATTTCATTATATTGTTTAGGATTCGTTAGGGAATAAGAATCTATCATAAAATTTGAGAATGAATGACTTTAAGCTACTCTTATGTGACCCCAAAGAAAAACCCATAAGTGACAAATGTTAATTTGACTTAATATCGCGGTTTATTAACGCTTTTTGAAAGTTTTTTTCAATAATAATTATTAATCAGTCATTCTAGAATGCCTAGTAATCTTTTAACTAATTTTCCATTGTTTTAACAATTTTCATTTGTTCAAACATTGGGGTTTTCAGGTAAGTCGCAAAACGAACGTATTTTCTATAGAAGTTATGAGTTTTTTTTAAACAGCTAAAACAATGACATCATTTGTTTAAAAAATTTTACAGTTATATTTGTATTATACTTCATTAACGAAACAAAATTGTTTAAATAGTTTGAATTGGTTTAAACATTCACAAATAATCTTAGAAAACAAATTAGTACTTCAAAATATTGAAACCTATCGAAAATTTCGTGAGATAAAATGTTTCTTCTGATTTTTTTAGGTAAACTATCTACTTGAACAAAGACGTATTATTTCAATAACTCTAACATTATTTAAAAAAATTATTTTATTGTTTTCATTGATTAAAGTACTCATCTAACGTCTAAAAAATACATTCATTCAGCGACTTACCTGAAAAAAACAAATGTTTAAACAAATTCAAATTTTTTGAATAATTGAAACTAATTGAAATGACTGAGTAATGTCACGTTACCGATCAATGATTATTTATGAATAGAAACTTCCAAAAAGCGTTAATAAACACAATATTATGAATATAATGAATTCAGAACAGTATACTGAAATACGGAATTATTTGTAACATATTATCTCGTTTAAATATTAGATTTACAAAAAGCTGACTTTTTTCCTATATTAAATAAGTGGGAAACTTCATGGTCTTGCGCAACCCCTAAATATTAACTGATGCCGCTCAAATTTGAAGGAAGAAATATTAGGAAAGGGCTGGGAGCAAGGTCTATCTTTTTTCTGGGAAGATAATCAAATAAGTTGCAACGCATGCAGCAGAAGCAGGCTGAGAAATGAGAATGGTTCGGTCGTATTTCTTCTGTTGCGATATGCAGATTGCAGAAAAGAATGCAGATAGATAGACAGACAGTAAAGTTGAGACACCCACCCACGTAAGTGTCTCGCTCTCCTTTCCGTCTGCCTCATCTCGCATCGCGTCGTCTGTCCGAATCGAGACACCGTGACCGACGAGTATGTGGTTCGCACGGTCCCTGCAAGTGGTACACAATCGTCGCGTCGCTCGTCTTACGCTCACCTCCTCTGCTGAAAACTGAAATGACGGCGCGGCGCGGCGGTACCAAGTACCAAGATTTTTCGCTGCCACGTTGTCAGAATAAGTTTATTTGCGTTGGCCCCTGTCCAGGTCGAGTGTCCAGTGAAAAACGAGTCTCTATGACGTATAAATTATTCTGGCAGTGCTGCCACATCATATCTTCTTTTCTTTATTCGCTACATTTTGATACACGCTTAAACGATTATGCAACCCACTCACAACATGCCAATACATCATCCGTTTCAGTCTCTCAAATTTCACCTCATACACCACTTGCCATCAGAAGAAAAGAATTCAACAAAAAAACGAATTACCAAAAAGTAGAGAAAGTCGATGCAAAATAATTGCACACATTACTGTCGGCGTGGTGCGCCATAGAGTAAAAAAGAATACTTTAAATTGTGGGGGAAATTCCATTTTATTTCGCCGAGGTTGGTTGCGACCTCATTTTTAATAATTGTAATACTTAACTATGATGATATTTACTGTTGTTTAAATTTATTTATCACATGAATTTATCAAATTACTTTATTTTTAGGGTTTCGTAGGCTAAGCAGAAACTCTCAGTTTCGGCCGGATGTCCGTTTGTCGTAATTTTTTCCAAGAAGTGGAAATTAGGGGAAATAATAGGAGCGGAAGTAGGGGGACTGAGGGTTGGGGAAGTAGTGACAGCGATAGGAAATAAGGGGAGGGAACTAGAGGAAGTAAGGGAAATTATGGTAGGGGAAGTGAAGAAAAGTGAAGGGAAATGATGGTAAATGAGGGGTGGAGGAGTGGAGGAAATGAAGGGAAAATAGGTAAGCGGAAATTGGGAGGTGGAAAGTAGGGGCAGTGACAGGAAATGAGTGGAGGGGGCCTAAGGGAAGTTGGGAGAAATTATGGGAGGGAAGTAGGGAAAGGGAAGTAGAGGAAGTGAGGGGAATTACGGTAGGAGAAGTGAGGGCAAATCAATGTAAATGGAGAGAGGGGAAGTAGAGAAAATAAGTGGAAATGAAGTAAGGGGAAGTAGGGAAATCGAGGGGAAATTACAGAAGGAAAATTGGGGGGGGGAGTATTATGGCTGATGGAGTAGGGGAAGAGGTGGGAAATTAAAGGTGGGGAAGTAAGGGGAAATGAAGGCAGGTCCTAATAGGATATAAACCCCTTTTTTGTAGATCACACTTATGTGCATTACATAGTAGAGACAATCTCAAATTCTACAATATAAAATTCAGTTGAATCAGACTTATTCAACAGTTTTTAAAGTTTTATTTTTCATACCACATGTATGATTTAAGCACTTTTCAAGCCTATATGAAGCTGGGCTAATGTTCTACTTTTCACTCCCTAGGGAGTAAAAGGTGAGGTCAGAGTTGAATAATGATAGTTATCAAGCAATCAGTTGGTCCCGTTGACAAATTGTTTGACAACTTGGACCAACTTAAAGCGATAAGTTACCTTAAGTGACTTATAAGTTACTACAATTTACCATGAATTACTATGAATTACTGAAAATTTCCGGATTTTTTTAGATACCATATACTTCCGTAAATTTCAAAAAGTTTAAAAAATGTTTTAATTCATAAATTCACCAAAAATTTCCAAAATTGTTCTCAAAAAAATTATAAGCCTTGAATAAAAACCTAAAATTAAAAAACTCTCAATGAACGCTGTTAATTGAAACTGAAATTTCCCCCAAAAATTTCAAAACTACATGACTTTAAATTTGAAGGTTACAAAATTGAACTATTCTAAACTGCGTTAAAGACTAAACACTTTATAAAATAGACAATTCTGTAATTTAAATGTTATTCATATATACTAGAGCCCTTTAAAGTAGAAGCAATTTACAACATTATCTAATTGAAATCGTAATGTTTATTATACAACATTGTGCAACATTTGAAGATTCAAAAATGTTAATCAAATCATTCAACTATTTATTGAGACATCTAACTGGATATCATTCAATTTTAAACCATTATCATGACAAAAAAAAATTTGAAATATTTTCTCCAATACCCGCGCTGGAACTAGCGACTTACACGTTCGTTCAGAAGAATCTAAGTTGGGTTCACTCGATTAGTGACGTCACAGCGAAGTAACGTGGTATTTAGTCCTCTAGAGGACTAAGTAATGCCATGCGCAATCTCAATCTAATCTACTATTTTTTCTTTATAAATTTACCATTATTTTCAAAATTTTTCTCAATTTATAAGTTTACCATAAATTGCCGAAATTTTTGTCAATTTATAAATTTAACATAAATTTCCAAAATTTCTCAAATTTTCAAAATTTGGGTTAATTTATAAATTTATCATAAAATTTCAAAAAATTTTGTTGATTCATAAATATACCATAAATTTCCAAAATTTTTAGTAATTTACAAATTTTCCATAAATTTCCAAAAATTTTGGTAATTGTTTAATATGCCATAAGTTTTCAAAAATTTTGGTGATTTATAAATGTACCATAAATTTGACAAATTTCCTTAATTTTCCCAAATAAAAAAATTTTCCTTAATTCCTATTAAATTAGGAATTCGCAGGTAATCTTTCAATGATTTTCAAAAAGCAAAAGAAAAAAAAACAAATTAGGTTTGTCAAACTGTAAAATACGTATAGAATCGAACTTCTTCTCTATTCTATAATTCACATGTTGACATTCTTCTGTACCTTTGCATTTTCAAAATCAAATTTCTAAATAAAAACATATTCTTTTGATGAAATTGTATGATAAATAAGTCCAAAAAACATTATATTTTATTATAGTTGAGTATCACAATCTTGAGAAAGTAGGGCGCAACCGATTTCTTCGAAATAAAATGGAATGACCCTGATTATACTGTCAATTTTTTCTGATCTTAAATCCAGAGATGAACTTAAAATCAGCAGTTTAAATTTTAAGACATCAGTATCTGAATTTTAGAATTAAGTAATGCGCTTTCTTAAACTCAGATCAACTGTACTTGAATGCAGATATGTTTTTAATAAATTTAAGTTCAGCTCTAAATTTTAGTTCAAGAAAATTGTGAGGCGTAACAGTTTTAAGTACAATTTTTTACAGCGCATTTTTTTATAGTTCAGTTAGTGGATGAATTAGGGATGTTCTCTAGAAATATCAGTTTATAAAATCGAAGAAAATATACATATTCTTCAATATAACAAATTTTAAGAGAGAAATGTAAGATTAATGTAGAAAAAATTGTCGAACATTGAATTTTTTGTTTAACAAGATTTGAGATTTCCATTCCTTTCAAAAAAAATCGTAATTTTTATTAAATTTCCATAATTGATAGCGTATTTTGTTCTTTAAGATATTATTTGCAATTCAATTTCGATGAATTTTACTGAAAGTAAGGCAGAAATTAGCTAGCTAGAAATTAGCTAAATAACTAGATATTATTTAAACAAACTATTAACAATTTGTTTTATGCCATTTCAACTGTGTTTTAATAATAACCATACATATAGAATTGTGGAAAGTTATTTAAGATCTGAATAAGTTATAAATTATGAAGATTTATTTAGAATTACTATTTTTTTCTAAAGCGAAGGAAAAAATATAAAATCTCAAATAAATAGTTACAGACTGAACTTTTCATCTGAATCGTAGATATTAAAAAATGTGGCTATTCCTGGCAATTTTGTCAAATATTCTAAAAATTATTGAATTTTGAGTTGAGATAACTATCGAAAATCTTTGTTTGGAAAAAATGCGATGACAACGGACCGGGGAAAAAACGAGACATTTCAGCGACTTTGTTTCTTTACTAAGAATTTATTAAATTTTTACGAGAGAAACCTGTGAAACGTAATTCTAACATGCATTACTTTACAATGTTTAGGTTTAACTTGACGATTAATTGCAGAGATAAATTAAATATATAAAACAATGAAGTACGTGATTTTGATAAGTGATTTGTGATTTGTTCGCCATGGCAGTGGTTAAAAATTCAATTATTTCCAATTCAATGCTTTAATAGTTAAATGATTTTTTCAACAATTTTGATACTTTAAAAAGTGCAAAAATTCTATGCTCAACGTTACAAGCTTTATAATAAAAAAATGGGTTTATATTTCAAAATGTTTGTTTTACATCATTTTTAGTTGTCCAATCTAAACTGTTTAAAATTGAAATGTAAAATTTTTAATAGTTGTTGTCGGCATTTTCGAATTTGTCGGCATTCATCTGAAATTGTTAATTTTCAAACATTTTCAAATTGCAGGTTCATATTAAAGACTTCTAGCTTTTTGACCATTTTGAATATTGCTAATTATAAATATAAAACACATGATCTATAGTTACTTACGTCAAAATATCGGAATTAAATTTGAGGAAATGCGAAATTAAAATTTAGTTCAATTAAAGTTACATTACTAGTAAAAACATATTGTTAATTTTACCTTACTCCTGGAAATGTAAAAGAATTTTTTTTAAATAATTGTAAATAATTTGGTATTTCTTCTTTGCAGCACTCCTATCAATTTCTCTAGAAATCACCTCAGGCGGAAGAGCTTCGCAAAGTCATCATATGTCATAAACCACACAAGTATACGCAAACTGCCCAAAAATTCCATAGTAAGATACATACTCTTTACTTTAATCACATCCACTAAGTAAAGCTATCTACGCGGGCTTATTAGTATCCAAGGTCGTTCGTTCCAGGAGTCTTGTACTCCGCCGACACTTTTCTTCAGGCAGCACTTGTACTTGTACATTATTATTGAACATTGAACGTTCCACGTTGATGGATTTTATTTGCAGTTTAGTTTTGAGTACTTTAAATTAGAAAATTTTCAACTTTAATAGCTTGAATGTTTTTAATTTAATGAGTGATGAATAGCATCATTCAAAAAACCAAAAACAATTGAAATTTTCAATGCAATTTTTGAACAGTTGACAGGGTGACGAGGCGCAACTGTCTCTCGGCCAGTATCCAGGTCAAGCTTATCTGTTAGCTCTGCCAATGAGAAAGGTTGGAAGAGTACTTGCGGGCGAGTAATCGAGAAGAGATAAAAGCACTGAGGGTGTGAGAAGGGCCTGAAAGGGAGACGAGAAGAGGGCTGATTTTTTTCGAAGAGGCAATTTACAGTTAAATTGCTCGGCGAGGCGTGAAGAATTTTGAGAGGCGTGCAACAAGTGGTTGGGTGCAACAAGTTATTGCCGACGACGTCTGGCTTTCCAGGCTCGTCCCCCCTTTTATTTCTCGCGCTTGCATTCTGCGATCAGCCACCAGCCCCAAGAATTGAAAAATCCTTCGCGGAATTTGAAATGCTGAAAAATAAAAAAAATATCTCCTTTATTGGCACTAATTATGTTAGATTTCTCGTGACAAAAGAATTTTGTTTACCACAAATAGTTCTTATGATTAGTGTAACCTCCGTCAGAAGAGTATAAATCTCAAAATCAAACAGTTTAAAATAACACCGAAGCATGCTTTCACTTAATTCAAGATCGAAATAAAATCTACTTCCTTATATACTACTTTATGCACAAAAATCAGAATAAAAAAAAGTTAATAAATTAATACACTGAAAAATGGATTCGTGCACGGTTTCGGTTCTGGCATCCGACATGACGCAACCTGATGCAACTAACGCGGTGAGAATGCGGCCCTCAGCTTGTTTGTCAGGCTTGGCTGAACACATCCTCCCCTTTCGGCTCCGCGGCCCCACTCATCACGAAACCGCCAAGTGGTGTCAATTCTCGGAACGCACAAAACCAATTTACGGAAATCCAGGTACCAGTGTATTAGATTTCCAACTACCGCTTTTATGGCTCATCAGAGAAAAATATATATTAAAAACATGATACTACATACTAGGGAACCACTGTGCTTCGAGGGAAATTTAGAATTTCTCATTAGGGATTGTTTGAAGGAAAACTCCTTTTTCTATCTTGTTTTCTTTTTCTTTTGTTATATATTTGTCTCTAATGAGCCCGAAAGCAGCTAGTTGGAAATCTAATTTTTATTTGTGTACTTGTTTGTGTTCTGATTTTGGCGCATAAAATAGTTTATAAGAATGTCGATTTCCGAGTAAAAAAAATTGCCATTGTGATCCCACTGAGATCCCAGTTAAAGTGTCGATAAAGTACTGGATATGAGACAAATCAGTACTTAATTGCCAACTTAATTTTCCATTTTAATATTTCGAAAATTTTACAAGTGCTGATGTGACTTATGCAGGACTTTTGTAGAACAAAAGTACCAGAAAAGTCCCACCTATTTTTTGTGTGGTTTTTTTAGGACAAAAGTACCAGAAAAGTTGCAACTTTTATTGCTTGGGCCTCATTTTAGTAAATTATTATTTAGGACTTCTAATAATGTAAAAAGAATTAGGTGGGCCTTTTCCGGTACTTTTGTCCTAAGAAAAACCTTAGCGAAACGGGACATATTATTAACTTTTTCTGTGTGACTTTAGTCCCATTTCATCAGTGCTTTTTGGGAACATATATTCCATCAAAAATTGTAAAAATTTCAAAAAAAATAAAACAGAACTTTTCTAGTACTTTTATCCAAAACATTATTTGTGACTGGTAAAATTTTCAAAAACAAATTAATTGGGACTTTTTCAGAACTTATGTCCTAAAAAAGCGTTGGGAAAACGGAAAATATTTGTAACTTTTCTGGTGCTTTACTCCTCTTCCAGGAGTATTATTGGGACATAAATCGCATCACCGCTTCTAAAAATTAAAAAAAAAATCAAATGGAACTTACCTAGTACTTCTTCCCCAAAAATGATTGAGAACTTATAAAAAATTGAAACGAATTAAGTGGGTCTCTTCCTGTTCTTCTGTCCTAAAAAAATCCTGATTAAACTGAACATATTGTAAACTTTTTGATGAGTCCTATTCTAGCTGTACTTTTATGGACATAAATATCATGAGCATTTGTAAAAATTACCAAAAAAATTAAATAGAACTTTTCTAGTATTTTTGCGCCAAAAAATATTCACACATGCAAAAAATGAAATAAAATTAATTGGGTACTTTTCTGATAATTTGTTGTTGAAAAATTAGGGCCCAAAATGAAGAATTATAATTAAGTGAAACTTGTTTGATACTTTCGTCCAACGAAAGTCCCACCAGCGGAAAACATTTTCAAGTCCATATTGAAATAGAAAAACTGCGGCAAGTCTCCCAGGACTAACACTCACATCTGCAGCATCTCTCACTCGCGGCAAGTTTCTCTGGCGGCATCTTTCACGCAACACAATTTTCTAAGTAGTTGTAAAAATGGAAAAAACTGCGGCAAGTCTCCCCAGCGACATCTCCCGCCCAAACAATTTTTTCAAGTAGTTCTAAAGATGACAAAACTGTGGCAAGTCTCCCCATCGGCACCTCTCGCTCAACACAATTTTCAAATTAGTTGTAAAGATGGCGAAATTGTGGCAAGTCTCCCCAGCGGCATCTTTTGCCCAACACAATTTTCTAAGTAGTTCTAAAGATGGAAAAACTGCGGTAAGTCTCCCAGTGGCATGTCTCGCCCAAGAAAATATTGTAAGTAGTTTTGAAAATGACCATCTTTACAACTAGTTGGAAAATTTTCTTGGGCGAGAGATGCTGCTGGGGAGACCTGCCGCAGTTTTGCCGACTTCACAACTGCATAGAAAATTTTCTTGGGCGAGAGATTCCGCTGGGGAGACTTGCCGCAGTTTTGCTATCTGTACAACTAGTTAGAAAATTTTCTTGGGCGGAAGATGCTGCTGGCGAGACTTGCCGCAGTTTTGTCATCTTCACAAGTGCATAGAACATTTTTTTGGGCGAGAGATTCCGCTGGGGAGACTTGCCGCAGTTTTGCTATCTGTAAAAATAGTTAGAAAATTTTCTTAAAAGAGAGATGCCGTTAGGAGACTTGCCGCAGTTTTGCCATCTTTAGAACTGCTTAGAAAAAATTCTTGGGCGAGAGATGCCGCTAGGAAGCTTGCCACAGTTTCGCCATCTTTACAACTAGTTAGAAAATTCTCTTGGGTGAGAGATGCCGCTGGGGAGATTTGCCGCAATTTTACCATCTTCACAACTGCATCGAAAATTTTCTTGAGCGAGAGATGCCGCTGGGGAGACATGTCGCAGTTTCGTCATCTTTACAACTAGTTAGAAAATTTTCTAGGGCAAGAGATTCCGCTGGCGAGACTTGCCGCAGTTTTGCTATCTGTACAACTGGTTAGAAAATTTTCTTCGGCGAGAGATGCTGCCGGGAGACTTGCCGCAGTTTTTCCACTTTGATGTGGACTTGAAAATGTTTCCCGGATGAGAGATGCCACTGGGAGACTTACCATTGGCGAGAGATGGCGCAAAAATGTCAATTTCACTGTGAGAAATGCCGCGCGGGAGACAAGCCGCTAGGTAGATGTAACGCAGACGTGACATGCCGCAGAGAGACTTGCCGCATGTGTGATAATATGGACCCTTTATTTACTACTCTTGGCCCTAATTGGACTGTTAAATATTTTTAAGACAAGTTCGTACTTAAGTATTGTCTCATGAAATTCATGAAATAATTTTGTGTTTATGACAATTATAAATTCAATAATTTATGTTCAATAAAATGTTTGTCTCATAAAATAACTTTTAAATAGAGATACTAAGATCAATATTCGTTCTAATCTGCAGAGTTGTCTATGAATACATTTAGATTTCTTTAAATTGCGTTTTAAATGTTTACCTCAATTTATAGAAAGATATCTATTTTTTGACTAAATGTTGTTTGAATGATGTTTATGAAATTACCAATTTCTAAAAAATGGGTGATTGGTTCAGAATCCACCACAAACATGATTTTACCTTAGTCATTCAGTATCCTTCTGCAGCGTGAGAGGAACGAGTGATAGTAGTGACAACCTTTCACCAAAGGTTCAGTGGTAACACCTTTTCTCGCTGGCAGTTCGTCAAGGAACCTACTTCCAACGCTGCAAATATTTCAGAATAACTTGAAATAAAAATGATGCTCAATCAATATGAGACATCTAGCCGTTATAAAGTGTCCATGAGAACAAATGATTAAATTTTGCTAATTATATTATTAAGTTTAGAAATAGATGTTTCTTAATAAAATAAATTTCATATCCAGCTCTGTTAGAAACTGTCTAACAGTGAGGAAACTACAAAAAATAGTTTTTTCAGTACATTTTAAAAAATAATTTATTTCTGCACCAAGGCAGCGAACTAGTCTTTTTACGGCCGAGAGGCGTATACAAGTTTTTGCAAACACGCGAGACCGTAAAAAGACTTCCTGCCTCGGTACACACGATATTTTATGTAATAAGAGTATGATTTTCGAGTTTTCTCATGATATTATATCTCAGGTTTGAGGCTAGTCAAAAAGGACAACTACCGCGCAGAACAGAGCGCGTGGGTCGAAGTAACAAACACGCATGCGCGCACATTTCCCGCGGACGGTAAAATACCCCACCTCCAACAATTATCTACTCTGCTGCTCCAAACCACGCCTAGAAAGTGAGAAAACCATACTCGTGTTACAGAAATAGTTTTCTATACAATTGATATTTTATGAAATTTTGTTGCTGGATTCACCTTTAGTGGCTAAAATAATTCAATTCAATTAGTTAATCATTGAACCAAACGCTTTAGCACACAATGGTAGTTCTCGGTAGTGGATTTATTGATTCGGTTAAAAATTACATAATTTCATCTCAGGAATTTAGTTTACGTATTTAGTTTAATAAAGGGAATATAAGTTGAGTGAAAAGCATAAACCAATAATTTTTAATTCAATACAAATTCGTTGTTCCTGTTTTCCAACGAATTCATTATAATCTTCTTTTCAACAATAACTTTCATGTTCTTATGCGATGTACAAATTTGTTCACTATTTTGTTCGTATCATATTAAAAAAATTAACAAATGGCAGACTCTGCACAAATTTTCTTTCAAAATTGACTATTTCTTAATGTTTGTGTACCATACTGAAGCCGTCATTTTTTTAAAACTTTGCGTTTTAAATTTTACATATACACAGACTTTGGTAGATAAATATCAAAACTTTTTAATGATCTTAGTCAGTTGCGAATTTTAGAAATTTTATAAATCCGTTTCTGTATTTTTACAGGCAGTTTTTGTAGTCCACTAAGCATAGGGATGTAGTGTGGATGGGTCTGCGGATGTTTATGTGTGTATGTGTGGATGTCGCGATTCTTTGTGAACACAATAACTTGAAAACGGTGTTAGATAAATCAATGAAATTTCATAGACTAATTTTCACCACTAATATTTTGAAACTGACCAAAGGATTTCCGAAACTATTTATTGCATTTTTGTAGCCATTCATAATATTTTAAAAATCGATTTTTCATAGTAAAACTTTGTTCATTAACATAATTCAAAGTTGATGCAAGAGTATAAAAGATTCCTTTGTTCGAGACAAATCGGTTCACTTATAATATTAATACATTTAATTAAAGAGTAGGGAAGTTATGGTTATTTATATATTTTTAAATTCGTTTTTTTAGTAGAAATTTTCTCTTCTCATAATTTAAAGTTGATGCGAAATTAGAAAAGTTGTGTTGATTCGAAACGAATCCATTGACGTATAGTATTGATACATTTTATTAAAGAGTAAGGAAGCTATGATAATGCATAATATTTGAAAGAAAAAAAAAGGTTTTTCATAGTGAAACTTTTTTCACTAACATAATTCAAAATTGATGCAAGAACGGAAAAGATTCCTTAATTCAAGGCAGATCGATTGTCCTATGATATTAATACACTTTATTGAAGAGTAAGGATGTTATGCTCATTTATAATATTTGAAACATCCGCTTCAAACAGGAAAACTTTTTTCATCGATATCATTCAAAGTTGATACATGAATAGGAAAGATTTTTCAAACATAAATTTTCAAATTAGATAATTCTGATTACTATTTTAAATACAAAATTTGATTTGTCTGATTTTTCATTATATTTTTAAAATTCTTTGTATTATTTTGTAATTTTTTATTTTTTGTAAATTTATATTTTTAATGAGTTGATCAAAATGAAAACTGTAGTTTGTCTATTATTTTGAAAAATTAAAACAATTATTTTATTTCAACCGAGCCAAATGGTACTCTTGCTAAGTCAAACTATTAAATCGGTTTAAAAAAAAATAACTACAAATAAATAAACATGCGATAACTCTACGAATAAATGTCAGTATAATAAATTCTTCGAATAATTTAATATTTACAATCTACCTATAACAGTCGATGATATTTAATTATCTCGCCACGTATCAATATTTAATGAATAAGTATAGTCTGTGCAAGATTCCAATGCTCCATTCCAATGACGTTCCACGACCGCAATAAAATCAATTAATCTGCCTTCCCCACTTCCTCAATGTGAATTCCTCCTTGTATGATACAGCTATGGATTATTAATATTCTTTATGCAAGAATAAATTACCAAAATAAGTGAAATTACATAAGTAAGAGAATAGATTAAATTGAAATAATTTTTTTTAATAAACAGTAACGATTCATGTGTGGAAAAATATCGTGGCAGACTTAAGTCAAATGGGGCGCAAATCTGGCTTTGTCGAGTATGTCCAATCTAGACGGTCTAATTGGGTCCAATTCTGGTGCTATTCAGCCTTCTCTATAATAGAAAATTTTATAATGAGGCGAAAGTATGTCATATTGTTTACATATACTAGATATTGAAATTAGTGCAAGTTACAAAATTAATATTCGACAATTATTCTAAAAACATGTGTAAAGACGTACCTTACGAGACCGAAAATCCGTACTCTTTTTTATAAAATTAATTTTTGATGTCCGTGTATTCGATCAGTCATAAGTATATTATGCTTAGCATTAATTCAGCTCAACCCAACAAAGGAGACTATTTTCAACCCAAAAAGGGCTTATTCTTGTTAAAAAATCATTTTTTCAGTGCTTTTTTTGGAAAAATGGGATTTTTAACACTAACAATAAACTGCATATTAAGACATTCAAAGTGGAGCCATTTTAATGTTAAAAAACTTGCAAAATATAAGAGAAAATATTACAGAAAAAATCCCTTCAAAGAAAATAAAAAAATCACTTTTTTGGCAAGATTAAGCCTTTTCTTGGTTTGGCTTCTGAATAGTCTCAGCATATTTGGGAAACGGCAACAAATAAAACCGAGTCTTAAAGTATGTTCAACGGGTTCAAATCAAATTATAAATGGAAAAAAAGGGAGAAATCTCGCAAGATTCCGACCTCTGGACCATCAATTGCTCAGTTTATGGTGCTGCGAGAACTTTGGCTGATTCAAATCAAAGGGTTTGAAAGGTCGCCCAAGAACTGAGGATCTTGAATCACTCACTGAACAAGTCAAGGCTGCTGACAATCAAGCAGCATATTGTTGACAAAATACGGCTGTCATCTCACGCGAGGAGGAATGTCCATCAATCACTGCCGAAGAGGTAAAAAAAGCACTTAGAGGCACAAAGAACTTCTCCGGTGTTGGACCAGACTGTATGCAGAACTTCTGATGGAAGAAGTTTACTTCTGCACAACAATAAATTTAACAAATTTAAATTCTGCTAACATTCAAAGTAACTGAGAGGGGTGAGTCGACGATCCGGGTGCAGCGTGTCGTGCGCCAGGTAGTTTAGCATGTATTCTACGGGCACTTTTTTGAAATTTGAATTGTGCCAACATTCAAAATTACTAAGAGTCGTGAGTCGACGATCCGGGTGCACCGGCTCATGCACCAGGTAGTTTAGCACGTATTCTACGAGAACTTTTTAAAACTTTAAATTCTGCCAACATTCGAAATAACTAAGAGTGATGAGTCGACAATCCGGGTGCACCGGGTCGTGCATCAGATAGTTTAGCACGTATTCTACGAGAACTTATAAAAAATTTAAGTTGTGCCAACATTCAGAACAACTAAGAATGGTGAGTCGACGAACCGGGTGCACCAGGTCGTACACCGGTTAGTTCATCACGTAATCTATGAGAACTTTGAAAAAATTTAAATTGTCATAACATCCAAAAGAACTGAGAGGGGTGAGTCGACAATCCGGGCGCACCGGGTCGTGCACCAGGTAGTTCAGCACGTATTCTACGAGAAGTTTTTTGAAATTTAAGTTGTGCCAACATTAAAAATAACTAAGAGTGGTGTGTCGACGAACTGTGTGCACTAGTTCGTACACCAGGTAGTTTAGCACGTAATCTACGAGAAGTTTTTAAAAATTTTAATTGTGACAACATCCAAAATAACTGAGAGGGGTGAGTCGACAATCTGGGCGCATCGGGTCGTGCACCAGGTAGTTTAGCACGTATTTGACGAGAACTTTTTAAAAATTTGAATTGTACCAACATTCAGAATAACTAAGAGTGGTGAGTCGAAGAACCGGGTGCACCAGGTCGTACACCAGGTAGTTCATCACCTAATCTACGAGAACTTTAAAATAATTTAAATTTTGATAACATCCAAAAGAACTGAGAGGGGTGAGTCGACAATCCGGGCGCACCGGGTCGTGCACCAGGTAGTTTAGCACGTATTCTACGAAAAATTTTTTTAAATTTAAATTCTGCCAACATTCAAAATAACTAAGAATGGTGAGTCGACAATCCGGGTGCACGATCTCGTGCACCAGGTAGTTTAGCACGTATTCTACGAGAACTTTTTAAAAATTTAAAATCTGCTAACATTCAAAGTAACTGAGAGGGGCGAGTGGACGATCCGGGTTCACTGGGTCGTGCACCAGGTAGTTTAGCACGTATTCTACGAGAACTTTTTTGAAATTTAAGTTGTGCCAACATTAAAAATAACTAAGAGTGGTGTGTCGACGTACCGTGTGCACTAGGTCGTACACCAGGTAGTTTAGCGCGTATTCTACGAGAACGGTTTTGAAATTTAAAATATGCTAACATTCAAAGTAACTGAGAGGGGCGAGTCGACGATCCGGGTGCACGATCTCGTGCACCAGGTAGTTTAGCACGTATTCTACCAGAACTTTTTAAAACTTCAAATTCTGTCAACATTCAAAATAACTAAGAGCAGTGAGTTGACAATCCGGGTGCACCGGGTCGTGCACCCGGTAGTTTAGCACGTATTCTACCAGAACTTTTTTAAAATTTAAGTTGTGCGAACATTCAAAATAACTAAGTGTGGTGAGTCGGCGATCCGGGTGCACCGGGTCGTGCACCAGGTAGCTCAGCACGTATTCTACGAGAAGTTTTTTGAAATTTAAATTTTGCCAACATTCAAAATAGCTAAGAATGGTGAGTCGACAATCCTCGTGCACCGGGTCGTGCACCCGGTAGTTTAGCACGTATTCTACCAGAACTTTTTTAAAATTCAAGTTGTGCGAACATTCAAAGTAACTAAGATTGGTGAGTCGACGATCCGGTCGCACCGGGTCGTGCACCAGGTAGCTTAGCTCGTATTCTACGAGAACGTTTCAAAAATTTAAATTGTGATTTCATCCAAAATAACTAAGAGTGGTGAGTCGACGATCCGGGTGCACTGGGTCGTGCACTAGGTAGTTTAGCACGTATTCTACGAGAATTCTGTGAACGTTTAAATTCTGCCAATATTCAAAATAAGTAAGAGGGGTGAGTCGTCGATGCGGGTGCACCGGGTCGTGCACGAGGTAGTTTAGCGCGTATTCTGCTGGAAGTTTTTTAGAATTCAAATTGTGCCAACATTCAAAATCACTAAGAGTGGCGAATCGACTATTCGGGTGCACCGGGTCGTGCACCAGCTAGTTTAGCACGTATTCTACGAGAACCTTTTAAAAATTCAATTCCTGCCAACATTCAAAATAACTAAGAGGGTTGAGTCGTCGATTCGGGTGCATCCGATTTGAGAATTTATGGGCAAACAATGCAGATCAACCTAGAGTTCGGGGTGTTGAAAATAATTTAGACGGAAACACGACGACGGGTCGGCAAAACGCCCACATTGAGTGGAAAAATCAACTCAAGGATGACTTGCTAGACTGCTACGATGCCCGCATTATCTCTGTTCACCGAGGTTTTATGGCGCATATGCATACTCTGTGGTGGTCTGAAATGGAGGCCTCCCTTCGTGGAGAAATTTCGCAAGAGTGCGACCTTTGGACCATACATTTTTCAGTTTATGGTGCTGCGAGAGCATTGGCTGATTCAAATGTAAGGCTAAAATCGACGATGGATCAAAAGACCGAAAGACGCTTGCATCAACTGAACAAGAAGATTGGATGGGGAAGACAGAATGTGTCCCGTTTTCAATCTGTGATTGACTACATAACATCTGGTAGACCGTTCACGGAAAGGGTTTGAAAGTTCGCCCAAGAACTGAGGATCTTCAATCACACACTGAACAAGTCAAAGCTGCTCACAATCAAGCATTATATTCTTGACAAAATGCGGGTGTTATCTGATGCAAGGAGGGGAATACAGAAGAGGAAGATATGGGTCAGGGAGAATCAACAGTTCCTGGCTGACCCATCGCTCCTATTCAGCGACCTCCCTGTTTATGTCGAAAATCTACCCAAACCCAACAGGGTGGAGAATTTTTGGAGATGAGTATACAAGATCTCGAAAACACTAGAGTTCGAAGAAGATACTGATAATATCATCCGCTTGAAGGAATTTTGCGACAACCTAATAAAATCTGAGGAGGAATGTCCATCAATCACTGCCGAAGAGGTGAAAAAGCACTTAGAGGCACGACGAACTTCTCCGGTGCTGGTCCACATTGTATCAAGAACTTCTGGTGGAAGAAGTTTACTTCTACACACCAACATTTGGCCAGCATATTCAACTCATATATGAAGTCGGAGACGTCCATTCCGCAGTGAATGGTGTTAGGACGCACTGTACTCCTACCGACGAAAGGCGACTTGTCGAACCCAGAGAATTACAGGCCAATAGCTTGTAGATGTCTCTGCAAGGACGCAGCGTCATATTGGACAAGTGTGCCAAGATTCATCTGAAGAAATGAAAGACTACTGGCGTTCCCGATGAACCCCAGCTTGAGGATATATGTGTTATAAGACATATTGACGCATTCAGGACGTAACCTCTCCGAAGGTGATACAAGCATCTCCTTCGACAGATTTGGCCTTCAAATCTGTCAGCGTTGAATATGGTATCTGCGACTAACATGCTTGCTGTCCCGGTTCTACTATACTTGTTTGGGGTTGTTCTATGGACGAAGAAAGAACTTAAGGCCCTTGATGTCACCACACGTAAGATCATGTATATGCATAAAAGCTTGCATATCAATTCGTCAGTTCCGCATCATACGTAGAGAAGAGCTCTCGATGGGTCTGTCCAACATGTTTCTCAAGTCTGCTGGACTGAGAACGGAGACTGAGGGATTTCTCTTTGCCTGCCGAGACGGCGTTATGGACACCTTAGTTCACCGCGAGCGCAAAATAAATATACTTGTAGGCGATACCAACTGCCGAGCGTGCAAGCAAGAGCGAGAAACACTTGGACCTGATATTGCCCTACAAGATGTGAAAACCAAGATCATTTACGTGATTGAATTATCGACACCAGCCGATGGTAATATCACGGCTGCCTTGGAGGTATGAAAGCCTACAAGATTACTACTACTACAAGATTCCGGCTTGCCAGCGACAGGCTCATTCCATCGTGAACCAGATGCAAAAGGCTGTTCTTCTGGGAACACTTCATCTAGTCCGCCAACACTGTTCCTCATAACATTCTACAAAGATTGATAGCTCTGAAAAAGTATCCAGAGGTGAAAACTTCATCTCTAAATGACCCGTCTGTTGCGTAGGGTCTAGGTAGGCGGTACATCAAGGGCCGTTATATTAAGGTTCCAGTGTACATCCATACATGCAGACAACAATCCGAAGGATGGTATAATGCAGTTTTCGAAACCCAAACAAAGAACTTATACATTTACGAGACATTCTCTAATTTTTTATTGCGTTTTTCTGTCAAAATGGAATATTTAGGATAAAGTTATTTAGACTAGATAAATCACTCAAGTGATTTCTTTTTTCTTCTGCTATTTAAGCTTGTTTATGGAGCGTTCACATTAGGGTGGTCCAGAAATGCATTGCAAAATTTATTTTCACTCTAGAGGGCAAGAGAGAGTTTCTATTTCCGGAACGAAAAACCCTGTTTTTTTCCCTTCGAAATTACAATATTAACACGTGCTACGGAATACTTGAAAATCCCATACATTTAACATGGGAACATTTTGGATTTTCAAAAAATTGGACTAATACTGCAAGGTTTGATCGAATGTTGCCAAATTTTGCAGGTATTGGAGATTAGTATGTACGGAATAAAAATATACTCATCACTTTTATTTTAAACACCCCCCCCCCCATGACGCCCCAAATATGACCCAAAAATCAGAAAACTTCATTTTTACGTATTATTGTCAATTTTCAGCAGTTTCTGCTGTCTCTCTAATAAAAATAATCATTAATGGACAATTTGAATATCCCTTATTACTCTTGAAATAATATTTCAGTCCTTCGAATAAATATAACTTATTTAAAATAATAATTCACTGTTCACTTTCAAAATTTCTTAAAATGGAGCCAGAGAATTCCACTTTTTTATGAAATTGGTATCCTATGCTACTCAACGATCAGTACTTACATAACTTTGATACTTTTCAAAATCATGCAATATTATGTTTAATTCAGACGATACGATTTTACGTATATTTTTTAGTAAAAATAATTGTTCGAATAAATTCAATTTGTTTGAGCAATTAAAAAATGGTTAATATGTTCTTTCAATACACGACAGAGTCACAGAAGTAATTGTATGTGTTCTTTTTTATATTATTTGTTAACAGTTCTTGAACGAAAACTGCTCGAGCAAATGAAAATTGTTTGAAAATATAGAAATTTGTTCAACGTTAGAATAAAAGTATCAAAATTGTGTAATCATTTAATAATGAGCAGCATAGGATACCAATTTGTGATAAAAGTGGACATCTCCGGCTCGAAATTTTAAAATATTGCAAAAAAAAAATAAAAATAATTCAAGTTTATTAGTATTTATTCGTATTCAAAATGACGGCAGGAATTTTCGTAAATTAATAATAATACGTAAAAATGTATTTTTTGATTTTTTAATCATATTGAGGGCGTTGTAGGAGGGTGGATGGATGAAAGTTATTGATATGATTTCATTCCGTAGAGACTCCTATTTAATCCCTGGAAAATGTGGTAACTTTCGTTTGAAACCTGAAGTATCAGTCCATTTTTTTCAAAAATACAAAATTTTCCTATATTAAATATATGGGATTTTTCAAGTGCCTGGTGGTACATATTACGCGACGCTACTTTTAGTAATTATAGACTCCCCTTCCCTCTTGTGTCAATTTGTGACATTTCGATGAACACCACTTTAAAATACCATTTCACGCAAAAGTACCTCTCCTCTGTTTATAAATACGTTATTCCAAAAGAAATGTAATATCATCGTGAATCGTATAATTAATGGTAATGAGTTTAAAATCTTTGATACTAGTAGAAGAATACTTTTAAATCAATTCTTCAGAAACTTTTTTTATCCCAGAAAATTGATACAAAAAAAACCTCTGCGATGCAAAAACTCTGTTAAGTACAACTACATTAATTTATGAAATCAAAGTTGGGCGAGTAATTGAGGAAAATAATTCAAACTAAAATATATAAAGAAATTTTCTCATAAAGTGCTATGTTCTTGCACAACCTGACGATACGAATTTTTGTAAGGGTTTCATTTCAAAAAGTTTCAGAATATTTCAAAGAATTAAATATATTTGAAAGAATTTTGAACATTTCACAAAGATTTCACGGATTTCAAAGATTTAAAAAAGGCGTGTACACGAGATTTCAAATATTTGACAACAATTTCACAGAAATGTTAAGATTTTCAAAAGATTTAAAGGATTTCAAAGATTTGAAAGAGCATACAAAAGCGTACACCAGTTTTTGAAAATACAAAAAAAATTTGAAGATTTGAAACCATTTCCAAAAGTTTTAAAACATTTTAGAAGATTCAAAAGGATTTCAAATAATTCAATGATTTCATCAAATAACAAAGATTTCGCAAACAAAGACTTGAGACAAATTCCACAAATATTCAAAATATTTGACAAAGATTTCAAATATTTCACAAAAACTTTCAAAAGATTATAAAAATTTAATATTTTTTTTTAAAGTTATAGTAAACCAGATTCCTAAGATTTCAAAAGATTTTGCACAGATTAAAAATATTGTCATGATTTTAAATAAAGACAAAAGACTTCAGAAAGATTTCACAAATATTGCGCAGATTTCTTTAAAATTTCATAACGATTACAAAAGAATACAGGAATTCCAAAGATTTGAAAAAGGTGCATTACACCAGATTTCAAAGATTTCAAAACATTTCAAAGATTTTAAACGATTACAAGTATTTCAATAATTTCAAACGAGTACGACAGATTTCTCACATATTTCAAGAATGTGAAACTATTTTCAGTTTTCAACAAATTTGAAAACATTGCGAAAGGTTTCAATAATTCCAAACCAACACAAAAGATTTTACAACCAAAGATTAGAGAAAGCTTTTACAAAGATTTCAAAGATTTTAAGTACTTTGAGAGACTTCAACGAATTCACAAAGATTTTAAAGATTTCACCAAGTTTTCACATGAGAATTTGTATATTGATGGTTTTGCTTTTCTTAAACATTGTTGGCGAATAAAAAATAAAATGGCTTGTTTTTTACATCTTTAAAAAAAGTTTTATCTTATCACTTTATTTGAAAAAGGCGATTTGGACAGCTTATATTTTTGTCCGTTTATAATTAAATTACTTCAAGACGTCGTGCACAACTTTTTAGATTGTCCATATATTACGCAATAAATCTAATAAATAGTAATTATGCATTTAAATTAAATTTTATGTTGTGGAAATAGAGTTTTTTCAATTTTATGATGCATATAAATGGGACAGTTTTCTACTCTTTTGTACTTTAAAAGAAAATTTCGCGATAACCATATAAGTTAATAAATTTATGTGATAAAAATCCTAACAGCCTGCATAATTATCATGCGTGAGTATTAACTTGTTTTTGATATGGGTTAAAGTCGACTTGCGTTCACAACCGTAATAGGTACGTATTTTGTTTGTAATTAAATGATGGAGTTCAACAAATAATTTTATCTTTTTGTGTTTCAATTGAACGAAACACTTCTCCAAGTGATATCTTAGTCTTTATTTCTCACACTAATACTTCAGGTCAATAAGAAGCAGATACCACTACAAATCAGTATAAATATAAGAGATGAACAATGTTCATTGTTCGCATACTATTCTTGTCTTCGGTGACACAGTAGAAAAAAATTTTCTTTGTCTCAAGTGTATAATTTCGTGTACGGCATGTCGCAAAAAATATACCTGAATCTTCTAATTCTTTCTGGCCTTCTATCTCCAGGAATTCTTGGTACTTTTTTTGAAAATAACTGTAGTAAGTAAAGTTATATTGTCAGTAAAAAAGTAAAAATCTAAAAATTAAAAATCTAAAATGGCGACCAGATTTAGGGAAAAAATCCATATGTTAACATGTTTCCTTGAGACCTTGTGCCAGAGGAAGAGGGGTTGCTATTGTTAATTATTAGTGAAAAGCTTGAAAAGTAGTGAAAAGTTTTAGTATTCAAAATGCATTAAAAAAAGATTATAAAAATCACACGCCAAGTGAAATTTCAAGCTGTTTATTTTTAAAAATGTACGAAAACTCTGCAAACATTTGAAAACTATGCTGGATACTGCATTTACAATAACAACCACATTAGCAACTCTTATATTAAAATGTGGTTGTTGAATCGTAACCCTAAAATTATAAAGTGCTCACTTTTTTTGACGAAAACGAGTTACAGACGCCAAAAGGTAGTTGCATGCAGTTTCTTTGTGTAATTTCAATCATTAAAAATAAATTGCCTGAACAAGTAAAATTTATCTAAAATAAATGCAAAGAAGAAAAATTTTTATAACTTTAATATGCTATCTAGTTCCACGTTGCCAAACTAATAATCAAAGAAATAAGTAAATATGGGAGAGCGAAATCCAATAGGGCTTGCAACGTTGACATGATGAAAGACCAATGTATAAAAAGGCTGTTAACATTTAAATTTTGTTCACAGTATCATGCATATACGGAACCTTACTTGCAAATATTACTGAACTGTCGAAACTTCTACTTTTAAGGAGATCATGAAATTTCTTTTTACTTTAGATTAAAAAGAAATTTGACTTACTTGAGGCTCTATCGGCCTTAGCATTCTCATTACAATACTTCCGCTTAATGCGCGATTTTTCGTATATATTTATATTCAAGACAAGTTCTTAGGTCTTCTTGAAACCAACAATTGATTTGTTGGACTTATTTTAATGTCGTATTTTTTGGTAGAAAAATGAAATTTTTTATTTTTAAAAAGCATCCTTATGATTGAAACAAAGCCTAAACATCTTATCAAAAATGGTCTAAAGTGAATTTATAGACCTTTTTAAGATAAATAATTTTCTTCCTTTACATTTTTTGCGTGCCTCGCATAATTTTGTTTAAAAATATAAATTTATATTTTTTGAGAAGCGTTATCACAATTTAAATAACTGTACGTTTTATAAAAAATTAGTCTGAAGTAAATTTTGTGACCTTTACGGAGTAAATCAGTTTGCTTTCCAACATGTTTTTTCTATCCCATGGTTTAGTTGAAAATGGAATTTAATATTTTCAAAAAAGCATTTCCGATGAATGAAACTAGAATTGTTTGTGAAAAAATTGCTGTTTAAAGAACGTGTTCTTTCTTTTTAGGACTTAAGAAAGTGTGTCAAAGCTCAATCCAATCTGAT
Source organism: Andricus grossulariae (assembly GCA_011634705.1). Lineage (NCBI taxonomy): Eukaryota > Metazoa > Arthropoda > Insecta > Hymenoptera > Cynipidae > Andricus > Andricus grossulariae. Next base: position 11,301,890 of record JAABKJ010000755.1, read on the forward strand.
CAGACTTTCGAAATATGTCGCTCCTACATAACTCAGACTGACTACAAACACCTACGTAAGAAAAAAAGTATGTAAAAAAATTGGGGTTCTCTGTGATGACAAAGCGTCCTCTAAAAGGAAGAAAAAATTATCTTTGCAGAATATGAACTTAGCATTCCTATTCACATGACGAGAAACAGTACAAAGACGAACTTAATAATTGTTGCGCTCACAGAGACAAGGTTTAAGAAATCCCAGAATTTTAGAATTAAAGAAAAAAAAGGAAGCAAAAGATAGTGAAATATTAAGGAAACAGAAATTTGAGGTCGTTTTACAGCCAGCGTTTTCTTACTAATAGAACTGCGTAATACAAATTTTGTTTTTTCGCTCCAACCTAATTAATACATCTGGGATAAAACCTATGTAGAATGAAATATTTGAAAAACAATACTGATTGCCTAATTAATCATACTTTCAGAAAATTCATCAAATCTTCACTATCGCAAGAAACGTATGATTGATCACGCAGATGCTCTCTTCACTACGAAAGTTCTGAAAAATGGTGAAAAATTTTGTACAGGCATTATAGTCTCGCCTAAACATATCTTAGTTACTACAGTATGTGTACCGGAGCATAATGCGACGTACACAGTAATATCTGGTGCACAGAATATCAGTCCTATTCTGTCTCACAATGTATTCAATATGCATAAACAAGGAGATCCTGGAAATCTTGTCTTGCTCGTAATTCGTCCATCAATCAGTTTCGTGGAACCATCAATGAATCGACAAATGCCAATTTATCAAGAATCTCTATCGCCACACATCCCACTTTTTATTGTTATTGATTGGGATTATACTAATCAAATTCAAAGAATGACGAGAGTGCGAAAAGTCGACCTGCCGGTGTGCGATAATATCTACAGACGACATTTTTATTCGATTCCAGACGACAAAATGTGTACTGCCCAAATACGTGGACATAGATGCTTAACTTTCGAAGCTGGAGATTACGGTTCAGCTTTAGCTGTTGGCTATCATCTGGTTGGTATTCTAGCTCAGACTGGATGCTCTATACATGCTGATTGTCCTGATGTTTTCACACGCGTGAATGGTGACAGCCCACATTATCCGTGGATCATGCAATATATTCATCCATATGTACGGAACTAAGTGAAGATTCAGCATCGAAACAATAAATTCCCACATCCACACATTTGAAAACAATCTTCTTTGACTTCTTCTCTGTGAATTATATCAACCTAATTTCTTTTGTGGTTTTTGTTACACTTGCAATATCTCAACAATTAATTTGCTGAATTAGGTCATGTTTCTGAATATATATATATATTGAAGAAGGGTTGAAAAACACCGCAGGGTTGCACAGCGAAACCCTGATAAGTCTTGAGGACACGAAGCGACCCAAGGATGACAGCTTCCTGCATCAATCTCGCAAGTGCCTTTGCTTATTTTTGCCACACGGCTATGGTTTGAAGGTTAGGAAACAGTGATAGCTTCGCACCTCCAAGAGCCCCCTGCCCTGCCGAACGCTCCAAGGTAGATGGAGACAATTGTCCAAAACGAGAAGTGCAAAATTTTCTGGAACTACGATTTTCGGACAGTAGTCTCCGTTGCACATTCGAGGCCTGACATTGTTCTTCAAGACTTCGAGAAACGAACTATATTCGTGATCGAACTCTCGGCTTCGTCCGAATACAAAATCACTGCCAAGGAGAAAGAAAAGGAGGCGAGGTATCCAGACCTTAAAAGGCAGTTGCAACGACTGTACCCAAAATATTTGGTACAAGTAACTGTCCTTGTGATAGGTGCTCTCGGAGGTGCGAAATCATTACTGAGTCGTAACGTTAAAGCCATACCCGCTTGTTAAAAATATGCCAAGGCACTGGCGAAATGGATGCAGGAAGCTGTCATTCTTCGGTCGCTTCGTGTACTCAAGACACACATGAAAATATGCGTTCACATAAAAATGCTCATACAACATCCTGTTACAATCTGATAATCTAAATAATATTTCTACATTTCCCATCAATTAAGCTTGTTTCATTTATCAAGCTTTTACAAATATTCATCTACACTTTTCAATAATCAAAATATTCAGATTTTCAGAATTTGGAATTTTAAAAAGGGTTGGAGGGAAAATTTTAAGACGCAATCTGTTATTTTTCGATTAGAACACATTATTTTTCTGCTTTAAACTGTAAAATATTTTCATCTTTATAATACTTCACTTTTAGACACATCTTTTTCATGTGGAATTTTAGCATCCTTAAAAACTGTTATACAAAAAACAACACACCAATACAGAAAATTAAATTTATTTAGCACACATGCCAAGACCTTCAGTTTCCACAAAAACCACCGAAAATGAATCCAGTGTAGTATTCCAAAAAAGCAGAATTGCTTTATTTTTTCACTCCTTAATCACTGATAACAAAAAACCTTAGAATTATCACAAGGAAAAATTCAAATTTTAATGCAGATTTACGTAGTGATTTTAGTGGACGTGTACATAGTGATGTAAAAAAAGAAATTTCAACATTTTTATCATTTTTACACACTGATAAAAGAAAAACAATAAAAGGACATAGCAACTTTTATTTTTCAGTGCAAATGTACATGTGAAGACCTTCAATTTCAGCCATCCCCAAATAAAATTTGACCAATTGAAAAGCTGCCAGCATTTACTTATCTAAAAACGAGATTTTTCCAATTTTCTCTTTTTTTTCTTCTAATAGCAGAAAATGAATACAATGATAGCAAATTTGACTTCTTAGAGCATATCTAGATGCTAATACCTTCAATTTTAGCCACATTCGAAGACAACTAAACTAAAAGAAAGACTTTTGCCAGCAAATTGATCTTGATTACAGAATTTTCTCATTTTTATAAGCTTTTACATCAGAAAATATTATTTTTCGTTTAACTTCTGCATACATGCCAAGATCTTAAATTTATAATTTTTGTTATTTCTTAATCTTTGATCACAAAAAAGCCTCCATATCCTTTAATTTGAGACATCCCTGAAAAATATGGACCAAAAGAAAAACTTCTACGATAGTAGTAGGAAAAATGAAATATCCTCATTTTTTATATTTCTAAGCTCTGATAAAAAAACATTTTAACATAGCAAATTTTATTTCTTAATATACATTTCCATAGAAAAACGTCCAATTCACGCCATCTTCGAAGGAAATAGGATAATTTTTTAGATATGACAAACCCTGTACAAAAAGGTTGATCGTTATTAATATATCTATATATACGGTTTAAAGGGCCTATGACATAGTCACGGGACGCGTCCTCGAGTTGCAGATAAGGTGTCCCTGTACTAATATATAATATGCATGATTTAAAAAAATAACAGGCGTAACAAGCACCACAGGGAACGACTTGGGAGTGACTGCCATATATTAAAATGACACTGGCTCCCAGTATAACCGCGATAAATCAAATCTATGGCCACGTCTCACGAACGTGAAATGAATGGCTACAGGTCACGACGAAATCACAACGACAGATCAAAGAGGCCACGGTGTGTCTTGAGGGCACGGAGCCTTGGCATATTCCTGGCGCGGGTATGGCTTTGAGGTTGATGAAATAGTGCTAAATTCGTATGTCAGCGAGCACTGATCACAAGAACAATTATTTCAAACGTATATTTTTGGTACAGTCGCAGCAGCGCCCTTCAAGGTTCCAACAGGAATGTAACAACAATTGAGGGTGATACCACTTTATGCTGAACCACTGACTTCGCTTGTTGTCAAGGAGATGTTTTATCGCCCCTGCCGTGGTTCCTGGTGGTGGATGAACTGCTTCATCTGCTCACGAGTCAGGGCTTCCACGTTATAGGCTATGCGAAAGATATGCTGGTCATCGTGCGCGGCCAGCATCTGGATGCGCTCTTCGGTGTAATACAGCAAGCACTGACAATCATGGATTCTTGGTGCAAGAACACCAGACTAGTGGTCAATCCGAGTAAGGCGAAAGCGGTTGTATTCGCCAGGTGGTATAAGTGGGGAACCACGGGTACACTGAAATTTGGAGGACATCAACTAGAAATTAAAGATCAAGTTTATTATCCAGGAGTGATTCTAGATAAGAAGCTGTTATGTAACGAGCACCTGAAAAACAAGTGCAAAAAAGCTAGAAGCGAAATTATGGTTTCGTAGTAGGGCTATAGGAAAAGCTTGGAGATGAAGCGATGACCCTAATGTGGATGCATACAGAGATCCTTCGACACAGGCTAACCTATGCGGCGATGGTCTCGTGGAGCAGAGTGGAACTGTCCAGTGTAAAGTCTCGACTGGAAAGAATCAGGGGACTGATTCCAAGATACGCCACTGGTACCTCAAAGTCAACACTCACGGTGGCATTGGGGGCACTAACAGGGTTGGAGCCCCTCCATCTCACCATCAAGGCCATAATTGCGAAGTCGGCCTGTACATTCAATGTGATAAATGGTGGAAGGATTTTGACAGTAGTGCGGATTCTAAAAGACATTACGAGTAGACCGACCCTGAGCATGTTCAGAGACAAAACGGCCACTTTTTATATCATCGACAAGATGTATCATGTGAGCCTATTAAGGAATATTAACGAAAGAGAAATGGGGTAACGGCAAGGCATACCTGCCTAGTGATGGGGACAGCTAGTTTACAGATGGTTCCATGAACAAAGAGAAAGCAGGAGCCGGTGTATATCGTAGAAGGAGTGGAATGAGCTCAACAATCCCGATGAGGTCCAAAGCCACAGCCCTACAATCTGAGATTATAGCCACGCTCTAGTGTGCCTATAAGGCCCACGAATATGGCAAGAAAAGAAAAATCCGTATCTGCTTAGACAGCAGGGCTGCTATACCGGCCCTGAATGAAACAACGACTACATTGCTACTAGTATGAAAGCGCTTTGAGGCATTGAACAATCTAGCGATGGAAAACCGAGTGACTCTTCATTTAACCCCTGGTTACAGTGGCATTTACGGCAATGAGATATCCGACAGGCTAGCAAAACTAGCAGCAAGAGAAAACTTTGCTGGACCTGAGCCAGTTGTATGCATTTCCAATAGGTTAATCTCTGAACAAATAATAATCAGTTGGGTGACTAAAGAACATCAGAAGGGTTAGGGACTGGCCACTGGCTGCAGACAGGCCAAAACTTTCTCGAGTGCAAAGCTGAATTCTAGTCGAGCGAAGGAAATACTCAGGGTCGAGAGAATCAGAAACTAACAGAAATGTTTATAAGCAATGGAAACCTTGGATATCACAGACATAAGATAAGGCTCGCAGAAAGCCACCTCTGTCACCTGTGCGGAAGGGCTAATGAGACAGCTTTTCATATCCTTTGTCACTGACCCGCGACTGCGGGGAAACATCTAACACTCACGAACTGTAACTGCATCAGTGAGTCGGAAAGATCGGCCAATAGCATGGCTAGGGTCCTCGCTGTATGGAGAGGGCTTTGAAATTACCCTTAGGCTCACGAGGGGATGCAACGATAGCACCCAAGCGTCGGGGGCTCTTACAGTATCAACCCAGTAAATAATTATAATAATAGCAGTAATGTTGTGGTCAGCTAATGTCGAGAATTTGATCACCAATATAGTTCACTTCTCGACGTCCTAAAAAACGATATCAAATCTCGAGTGTGCAATGGAGACTGCTGTCCGAAAATCGTAGTTCCAAAAAAATGTAGCACTTCTTGCTTTGAAAAACTGACTCTAACTGCCTTGAGCGTTGGACTGGACAGAGTCAACATTGTGAGGACGAAAAATATAGTTGTGAATCACTCTGAGTGCCACATTATGTACTTGAATTGAGTCGCGATAATCTGAGGAAAGCAAAAATTCGCTCCTTCGACAAAGGGTTATCTTCTACATTTCTGTAAAAGTTTTTGTGCATTTTTTTGTCTCTGAAAGATGCACCTCAGGAGGGTGACGCTGACGCTGTTTTCTTTTGTACACGATATTTTCCAAATGAGATAGTGAATCTGGTTTTCCAACGGGGCATTAATTTCTCTATTCATCTCACTATGTGTGGATGAACCATCAAGCTTTCCAACAGAGAGATGACGAATTTATGGGGCGTTGAATCGAAAGTCTTCCGATAATCAATCCAGGCCATCAACACGTAGCGCTCGTGGAATTTAGCGTATTTGAAGACGCACCTGTCCACTAGCGGGTTCTCCCTGCAATCTCATACACCCTCTTTCGAGTTACAGTGTTCGTAAATGTCGCCGCACGCTTGTCTGATTCTCGGAACAATTCTTTCGTTCAAGACAGCTTCAAAGATATTATACAGCACGTTCACTAAAGTTATAGGCCTGTATTTCCTTCAGTTAGACAAATCGACTTTCTTGAGCGGGAGTAGATTGCGTCGTAACACGTGTCTTTGCGAAATGGGTTTCTTCGTCTTGGTATTCCTTCTCAGATGTTATGAGGTTATCGCAAAGCTGCTTTAAGCTGATAATATTCATAGTGCCTTTCTGTGATAGGTGTCGGACCTCGTAACTCTCTTTCCAAAATGTCTTGGCCTCCTCGGACTTAGACGTGTTCTTGTCATGAACTGGGAGATCGCTAAAAAGGCGCTATGTGTCAGCGAGGAACTGCCAATTCTCCATTGCTCATTCTTAACCTATTCTAGATTCTCCATCTGGGGCCAGCGGAAACCCCTATTTGTCAATAATGTGTTGCTTGATTGCCAGCAGCTAGGACTTGATGGTCAAAGAAGTTGGCAATTGAACTTGTACTTGCTTGAAATAGATAGGTACTCGCGCTTCTAGGTGAATTTTTTCTGACCCAAGACATTTTAGAAAAACATTTTCATAAATAAATTTGTAGTTATTTGAATTTAGACGTTGTACTTCCTTCAAGCTGAGGAAATCCTGCGGTTTAACAAGAATATTTGGAACTTGTTTCTGAATTTCCCTTTCAGCAATATCCAGCCAGCTAGTACGAATGTCAGTCCTAAAAAAATGAAAATGTAATTGCCTGAGCCAGTTGCAGTTTACATTTTCATTTTCTAAAGTGCGAGTAAGACGTTCCAAGCACATGCTAGGTAAGCGCGAGTCTGCTATATTTCAAACTTGGGCAACCCACTTGAGAGCCATATTTGCTTCTTGACCAGAAATGTATTTTAATCCTAGCTCGATTCTGATTACGAAATCAGGAATGCCTTCACCTGAACCAAGTACGCTTTTGTAGAAGCAGAAATGTGTGTGTTTTTTTTGTCTTTCTAGTTGTCAAGAGCACCAGATGTTGGCTGTATACAATAATGAGCTATTGAAAAGAGTTTTATGAATTATAGTAATTTAATGACACGCGTTACATTTTGATTCAAGGATATTATTTTAGCGATATTAGTTTGCTAAAACTTCATACTTTTAGAAAAATGTTGTGAAAATGTCACATTCACTAAAAAAAAGTCACAAAAATAATAAAATATTCGTCACTCACCATAATAATACATGTCTCAGACATGATGAAAAACGTCAGAGATAAAGAACTTTCTAAAAATAATTTTTTTTGTTCAATACTGCTACTACTTATCACAGTTTGAACTCAAATTTTTACTTCTCACTCTATCTAAACATTTCACGAAACTCTGGTTTAGAATTATATTAATTCACGGTAAGAACAATAGTGATCCGAATTTGAACCACTGATCCGAATTAGGTTTTATTGTCCTACATCTTACCTTTTCTTGTAATTATAATTTTACTTTTGGTATTTTTAATGGCACTTTGAATTTATTGACAACGTTAATGCTTTCGAAATACTTTATTGGCAACGTTCTTTATCGGCTGGAAGCTGAGCTCAATTTAAATCCTTTAAAAATTGAGTTCCTTCGCCTGTGAATTACCATAACTTCCCTACCTTCTAGATATAATGTATTGATATCATTGGTCAACCGATTCACCTCGAATCAGAAAATCTTTTATTTTGGTCCATTAACTTTGAATTATGATAATGAAGAAAATTGTTATAAAAAAATTAAAATGATGAAAAAAGTGTTCAAAATTTTCCAAAAGGCACATTAAAACTTTCATTATTACACAATAAAGGGTAACCCCGCACAAAACAGTCAGTGTCTTATTTAACAGGAAAAAGGCTTTATAATTACCACACTAGGACTTCAACAGTGAGCTTGTAAAGCGAAAACTTATTTTGATATCCATCATGACAGACGAAATGAAGCCCACTGTTAACTAATAAGTGAAGAATGTATAAATTTGGTGAAAAATAACATTTAAATTATTTCTAGAAACAGCATTTTTGTCCCAAATTATTTGGTACAAAACGAAAAGAAATTTGATGATATCAGATTAGGATTCGAGCAGTTTAGGATGTCTAGCAATACTTTGGAATAAAATGCAAGGCCTTTTGCGAGTTTTCCAGGTCATGAAATAAAATTTTTCCAGATTAATCTTTTTGTCCATCAAATAATGAAATAACCTTTTGCTATACATGTACCTAATTTTTGGAGAACGCGAGTCATCGGATGATATATAGAATACGCCATTTCCACTGACTGTCAAACTGATACATAATGTTGAATGGTTTATTGAAATTATCCTCATGTACCCTAATAAATTGTATAGAAATATCAAATTCATTGTAGAACTTATGAATAATATACAAAAAGGAGCATACTGAAATAAATATTGATGCAATAATAATTTAAGTTAGCGAAAACCAATAGGTTGTGTCTGGTCTTTTCGAAAAATTTTAGGTGCTAGAAAAGGAAATGGACTGCTCTTCCCAAACTTCGGAATCAGTAGACCATTCCTTCTGCCAGGTCCGTTAATATTTTTGGATCACTAGACAATTACTATCGGAAAAAATTCACGGAGATCCTTGAGCTTGAGGTAAAATTTTTGGGCGGCATCGCAAAGTGTTGCATTTTTTTTCTTGCCCAGGTGTTAAGCATCAAACAGGGTAGATGGCAAAAGTAATTTGCTGCCTTAAAATGTTTCTGCTGCGAAAGCAATACCTCATGTCTCCTGCTAAAGGCTGGTTTGCATGTTCCTAGTATTCATTTATAATAAATATTGTGTTGAAGCTCGACGAGCATAAAAAGCACTAATTCAGGATCTGCAATTATCATAAGACTTGCACCTTCACGCCGTAGAAGATAGGCAAGTTTCTAAAACCCTCTTAAATAAAATGAGAAAGCACTCGTGGTAATTAACTCCAGAAACAGCGTTAGCCTTTTTTGATGAGGATCTAGTGCCAGAGAAGAAAAATTGGATACGAAAAGCTTTTAGAAATGAAAACCAGCATCTGTATAACTTGAAGTGCCTGCCAAACTCATTCATTCATGGGATTCCCGCAGAGGATATTAACGATTTCAACTAAAAAAATCAAAAGATTTTTTCACTCTTTTTCAAATTAACATATCATTTTTCAGCGAAGGCGTGAATTTTAGGAGAACTGATATAGAATATCAGCGAAGTGCGACTGTTCTTGGAAAATTTTGGAAAAATTATGATAAAATTCAGAGTTTGTTTTTCAAATAGACTGCGTCTGGTCATCTGGAAAAATTAACGGACCTGGCAAAGGGAATGGACCACTGATCCCGAAATTTGGAAAGAGTAGTCCATTCCCTTTTCCAGCTTCTCCGATTCTTATGAGACACTAGACGCAACCTATTGATTGCTGCTAAATTAAATAATTAATTGCATCAACATTTATTTTAGTATGCTCTTTGTTGTATATTATTTATGAGTTCTAAGATAAATTTGATATTTCTATACAATTTATTAAGGTATATGGGTATAATTTCCTCCAAATTAAATGCAATGACTAATTTCTGTACATATATAACCAAACGGTTATTTCATTATTTGATGTACAAAGAAAGTAACCTGAAGAAATTTAATTTCATGAACTGGAAAACTTGGAAAAGGCCTTGAATTCTATTTTAAAATATCGCTAGGCATCCTTAACTGCTTTAATCGTCATCTGATATCATCAAACTTCTTCTCGCTTTACCTTGAATAAATTTAGAACATCCGCACAAATTCTTACATCATTCTTAGAAATTTTCGCAATGAAGGTAGGACTTTGAGTTTTTCAATTACTTCTACCAATCAGAGAAAGAAGTAAAGGTTGATTTTAATAGCCTCATTGGCTTACCCTCGAATCTCAAATCAAAAGGTATAAACAGTTCTCACATTTCTTAGCCCGATACATCTTCCAAGCAGTGAATGTAGGTTAATGCAATCAGTGGTGGGCCATCAACCAGTGGCGGGCAATCAACAATGATCGGCCACGCGTCAGTAATTGCACGAGAAAAATATAATAAGGAGTTTATTGTAAAATAATTTTGGACAAAAATCCTTTCTCTAGTCTTAATTTAAATGATCTTTTTTACCCAATTTCATAAATTTTTCACTCACCAGTTAACATTGGTCTTCATTTTGTCTGCCATGATGGCTATCAAAATAATTTTTTGTGATTACATATATTATTAGAGAGTTATGAAAATAAATACTAAAAATCGAGCATCAAGAGGAAGTATTGTGAAGAGAATTCTGAGGCCGATCGAGCCTCAAGTAAGTCAAATTTCTTTTCAATCTAAATTAAAAGCAAATTTAATGATCTCTTTGAAAGTAGAGGTTTCGTCAGTTGAGTAATATTTGCAAGTAAGCTTGCATGTATGCATTATACTGTGAGCTAAGTTCAAATCTTTACAGCCTTGCTATACATTAGTCTTTTATCATTTTGACGTTCGAAGCCTTCTTGAATTTTACGCTGTCATCATTTTTTATTTGCATGATTATCAGTCTGGTAACATGGAACTAGATAGCATATTGTAGTTACACTACATTTTCTTCATGATATTTTTTTTCATAAATTTCACTTATTCAGACAATTTATTTGAAAAGAAGATTAAAATTACAAAATGGGGTTGCATTCAAAAACTACGTTTTATTATAAGAGTGTTTTGTGGTTGTAATTGCGATGCAGCTGTCAACATAATTGTCAAATGTTTGCAGTGTTTTTGTCAATTTTTTTTTATAAACAAGCAATATATTTCTTCTCTGCATGTGCTTTTTATGGTATTTCTCATATGCATTTTGAATAATAAAACATTTCACTACTTTTGAAGTTTTTCACTTCATAATAACAATAGAAACCATCTAGCACCGAGTCACACGGAAACCTATTAATATATAGATGTTTTTCTTCAAACTGGTCGCCATTTTTAATTTTAAATTTCCAGATTATTTACTGACCATATAACTTCACTTACTACCATTATCTTTTAAAGAAATTAACAAGAATTCTTGGTTAGAAAACGCCACAAAGAATTAGAAGGTTCAAGTATATTTTTCGCGACATGCCGTATACGAAATTAGACACTTTAGATAAGGAAATTCCTTTTTTTTTCTACTGTATCACCGAAGAAAAGAATAGTGTGAAAAACATGAAGATATTTCGTCTTGTATATTCACACTTATTTGTAGTGGCATCTGCTTCTTATTGACCTAAAATATTAGTGTGAGAAATTCTAAATCAAATATCTACCTATTACGGTTGTGTAAGCAAGTCGGCTTATACCTCCTGTTAGGATCTTTATCATATAATCATATGAAATTATACTTCTTTATTTTTAAGGGTAGTTCTTTCCAATTAGTAACAATAATTATTAATAATCATCTGCACAGATGTACCTTTCTTCTACAAACCCATTTACACTAAAAAAATAAACATAACTTTCTTTTTGTCATTTCTAAATTCTCTCTTCCTATTTTTGCTATATTTCTTTAATTCAAGATCACAAATATTAATACCCGTTATTTGATTTCTGCGTAATATATGGACAATCTAAAAAATTTTACACGACACCTCAAAGTAATTGAATTATACGCGGGGAAAAATATGTGCTATCCATGGCAGATAACTCAAATCCCCATATTTCGCCTAGTTCCCATATTGCATAAAAATTTTCAAGTGAAAAAGATGTGCAAAAAAGTGTGATTATAATCGAATTTATTATTATTATTATCATACCATTAGGCAATTTCCCTTTCGGGGTAAGCATGACTTACTCGGTGACGAAGGGAGTAATGTGAGGGAGGGGTTTAGATTTTTGGATTGATCTAGAATTCCTGTGTTTATTCATTACAAATTTTTAGGAGTATGATATTATTAATAATAATTTGAAAAAGAATTAGTCATATCTGTTTATTCTTTCACCCATATTTCCTATTCAAATTGTTCTTCACTTTCTGGAATCTTCATGAGATCCCACCAGAACATCTGTGATAAAGAAGATCTGAAAAATAAGACTATATGAATTCGTGAATTCCAAGTAGGCCAAGTAATTTGGTAAGAAAATATTAATGATAAAATAAAAAGAAAGATTTCATAAAGTGCCCTACAGAAATTGAAGAAAAAAAATATTTAAAGTCCATTTTGTACATTAAAGAACATGGTGGGATTGAATGTTATAACTGAAACTATTTTAATGAAAAATTTCTGGGTATAAGAGATTTTATAATTTCCAAAATAGCTTTACAGAAATTTCTATGTGGATCTTTATATAAAAGTTTCTTTGTATATTTTATCATAATTTTTTTCCTAAATTACCTGTGCAACCTTTTTGTCACAAATTTATATGGTTGTTCTTGGCAGATTTTTTGCATTTTATAGAGCGGCTCGGCTTCCGAATCTAATAGAATTCACTAGGCAGTGAAACTTGTATCACGCCCTACAATTCTCAACACAAGAACTCATAGCATGGCACGGGGTTGCTTTCATAAGGGGATCCAACGTACACTGTTGCCAGTAACACAGGAGACATCTGAAATTTTTGAGTAAATAGTGTCTTCATCAGTTAAAAATATGAATAAAACCCCGAAACCGTGGTGCATGAGAAAAAAGGTCGAATTGTCTGCATCATCGACGTTGCTTGTCCACTTAACCGGAATTTTAGGTTATATAATGAGCATATAATTTAATAAGTTTACCTGATAAAGATCCTAACAGCCTGTATAATTATTATGAGTGAGCATTAATTTTTTTTTATGAGCTAAAGTCGACTTGCGGTCTTACCCGCATTAGGTGGGTATTTGGTTTGGAATTGAATGATGGAGTTCAACAAGTATATTTGTCTTTTTATGTTTAAATGAAACAAAACACTTCTCTGAATGATATATTAGCCTTCATTTCTCACACTAATACTTTAGGTCAATAAAAAGCAGATACCGCTGGAACGATATTTATTGCTTTCACACTATTCTCGTCTTCAGTGTCACAGTAGAAAAAAAAGAATTTCTACATCTAAAGTGTCTAATTTCGTTTACGACATGTCACACGACATGTACTTGAATCTTTTAATTCTTTCCGGCATTCTATCTCCAGCAACTCTTGGTACCTTTTTGGAAGACAATTATAGTAAGTGAAGTGATTCTATCACTAAAAAAATAAAAATCTAAAAACTAAAAATCTAAACTGGCCACCAGATTTAAGAAAAAAATCCATATGTTAACAGGTTTCCGTGAGACTCGGTGGTAGAGGGTTTCTATTGTTACTATTTAGTGAGAAGCTTGAAAATTAGTGAAAAGTTTCACTACTATATAAAACGCCTTTTGCAAATATTATACTAGTTTCAAAAAGCAATGTATTATAATATAGTTATATTAGAAGTCAATTGTTAAATCGTTACCCTAAAACCATGAGGTGCTCACTTTTTTGACAAAAATAAGATATAGACACGAAATAGTAGTTGCATGCAATCTCTTCGTGTAATTTTAATCTGCTTTTAAAATGAATTGCCTGGATCAGTGAAATTTATCAAACAAAATATGCAGAAGAAAATGTTGTATAACTACAATATGCTATGTAAGGCCACACCTTATGGTTTGTCCATTCTTATTGAACTCCGCGTGCAGGCTGCATTCTCTGAGAGTTCACCCGGTAGCCCACAGACACAGTTTGAGACACCTCGCCCAGCTGCTACTTAGCTTTCGGCACGGTTGTTACGCCTTCGCTGAGGGGTCATTCCGGTTCTTCAATCCGTGAGTTCAATCAGAAAAAGAACAAAGACTTGGGGTTCCCTTTAATGACGCAGCTTCCTCTATGAGGAAGCAAAAATTATATTTTCTGATTATGCATTAAATATTCTTATTCACATGGCAAAAAACAATACACGCAAGAACTTCAGAATTTTTGCTTTCCTAAAGGCAACCAATCCCGACGCAACTGGCACGTGTACGTCGTGGACTTTGCTCCTTCTTTCTTTCCTACAAGAGCAGGAAATTTACGCGAAATAACAGCGTGCAACATTGTTCCTTGGAGTCAGGTCTTTAGCCGCGTACAACCATACAATCTCATTGAGTTCGCTAAGAAATGAAGCATTCATACCTCCAAGACAGCCGATTATGAGAATTACAAGATGGCCTTGGTACAGCCTGCTCATCTCGAAAAGAAGTGCTTGATATTTTGCCCGTTTTTCTCCCTCCTTTGCCATGATATTACCATCAGCTGGTGCCGAAAATTCAACCACGTACGCGATCTTTGTCTTCAGAACTTGGAGGATAATATCAGGCTTCGTAGCACTGATACGTTGAGTGGTGGAGAATGAGAAATTCCAGTAGATCTGACACTGTTCATTCTCCACAACGGACTTAAGTTCCCCCTGGGCGTATTGCAAGATGGGCAATAGATCAACACAATAGAAGTGCCTAAGATAGTAATATAACACTTTTAGAGCCGCATTGTGTCTCTCTATGTACATGTAGCGTGCATACTTTAAGCATCCACTGAGAACTTGTCCACTTGTTTCTAACTCTTGCTTGCACAATCGGCAGTTGGTATCGCCTACAGGTGCATTCATTATGCGCTCGCGGTAAACTAAGGTGTCTATAACGCCGTCTTGACAGAAAGCAAAGAAATTCCTCAGTCTCCGATCTCAATCCGGCAGACTTGAGAAACGTGTTGGAGAGACTCTTTGAGAGCTCTTCTCTATGTATGATGCCGTAGAATTCGCCATGAAGAAAACCTTTTTTTTTTTTTTATCATTAAGCCATTTCTCTTTCGGAGCAAGCGTAACTCACTCTGTGAGGAAAGAATTAACGTGAAGGAAGGGGTATAGATTTTTAGATTGATTTAGAATTCCTGTGTTATTTATTTGATTAACAGGTCATCTCGCAACACTGCTCCGACCCAGGTTGATGAATAATATCTCTAGTGATCACACGGAGTGAAGAGCCTCACAAAGTCATCATGTGAGGCTCTCCACTTGGGCCCATTAGTATTCAAGGTTTTTTGTTTCAGGTCTCATTCACTCCAATGACACTCTTTTTATAAACTATTTGTTGCTATACTTCTCGGTTCTGGTATACCTTTCTAGCTTCCTCTACGTCCATGCAATTTTGCATGCAAGCTCTTGCGTTCCTATGGTTTCTTCTGTTTCTTTAAATCAGGGTCTCATATAAACATTCTAACCATTTCTTTCGTGGTCTGCCTCTGGGCACACTGCTATCCACTTTACTTTGATACAATTGTGTCAGTAGTTGTTTATCTTTCATTCTCTCAACATGTCCAAACAACCTCAAAGAATTTCTTTCACATATATCAACTAGTGTCTCCTCTAAACCACATTTTTTTTAGAATTATCTCATTACTCACTTTGTCCACTATTGGCTTGCCGCATATCATATATATCATGCATATTGTTGTTTTACCCTTTCCTTCAACCACCATAATTTTTGTTTTATTTGCGTTCATTTCGAGGTCCATGTTCTTCATGCCAGTTTTCAGTTTGGACGACATTCCTTGCAAGTCTTTGAATAAATCTGCTATAAAAACGTTATGATCTGCGAACGCTAACACATGTACCCTCACTGTCCCGAAATCCACAGCTTCTTCGTCGAAGAGGGCCATTTTTAGAAACTTGTCCGCTAATATAATAAATAGGCATAAGTACATAACGCATCCTTATGTACCACCTTGCATAATATCGAACCAGTCGCTCAGTTTCCCATTAACCGTTACACTCGCTCTGCTAGCAGAATATATTGTTTTTATTGCTTGTAGGAGCCATCCATTGACTCCATACTCTCTCAAGACTTGCCAAAATTACCTTCTATCCACCTTTTCGAACGCTTTTTCTAGGTCAACGAATGCACAGAAAAATGTTGTCCTTACTCTCAAACTTTTTTCAGTGATCTGTCTTAAACTAAATATTTGATCCGTACATGATCTTTCTGGCATAAATCCACTTTGAACTTCCCATATAGTTTTTTCTGTTAATTTCAATTCCCTATCTAACATTTCTTAGTATATTGGTACGATAATCCCTTTTTTCCAGTCATGGCCAGCAGCCATACCAATTTTTTAATTCCTAATTATACCCCTACCTTCAGAGAGACAGACTTTCTCAATTGGGTTTCCTAACGTATCGTGTTGTACATCGCAGTTGTGGTGCCCTATAGCTTCACCACCCAATAATTCTCTTAAAAGAGTCTCTCAAAGCGTCTAGTATCCCGTTTGTATCATAGAGCATATCAACCTTTCTATTTCTCATGTTGACTAATTCTGTGCTCCTGTTTAGATTTGATCTTTTCTTTCCTTAACTAGTAACTTTTCTTTCCTCTCTCTGTGTCTGTCATCATTTTCAAATCTATATCTTTTCTCATCGCTGAGGCCAGTGATGTTCAACCTTTTATGCGCTTCTTTCGTAATTCCACCACTCATCACCATTCATTCTTCCTACAACCGCAGTAATACACACTTCAGTCGCACTCTCAACAATGACATCCCGGATCATAGTTAATGCGCCATCTATATCTTCATTATTTAGTAGTGCCTTACAAGTTGCCCAATCTGTACATTTGTTTATCCTATTTTGAAAATCTATTCGCATTTTCGGTACCTGTAGATTCTCAATCTTGATTCGCGTTTGTTTCATTTTTTAGTCCTCTTTCTTCTCCATCCATGACCTAAGTTAATTTTGGAGACTAGAACGTAATGATCAGTATTGCACTCAGAACCCCTCATGATTCTTGTATATTTTACAAGCTGTCTTACCCTTTCATCCGCAAAAACGAAGTCAATTATACTGTGGCACTTTCCTCGAGAGCAGGTGTACATCTGGATCATTTTATGCCTAAACCAAATATTTGTAATCAAAAGCCATTTTCTAATCATAAGCTAAATAATATTTTTCCGTTATCATTTGTTGATATATCTCATTTATCATGCTTTCAGAGAATTCATCAAACCTTCACTATCGCAAGAAACGTACGATTGATCACGCAGATGCTCTCTTCACTACGAAAGTTCTGAAAAATGGTGAAAAACTGTGTACAGGCGTTATAGTCTCGCCTCAACATATCTTAGTTAATTTAGTATGTGTAATAGAGAGTACTGCGAAGTACACAGTTATATCTGGTGCACTACACATCAGTCCCATTCGGTCTCACAATGTAGTAGATATGCATCAAGAAGGACGTCCAGGAAATCTTGTCTTGCTTGTGATTCACCCATTAATCAGTTTTGCAGAACCATCAATGAATCGACAAATGCCAATTTATCAAGAATCTCTATCACCACACATCCCGCTTTTTATTGTCATTAATTGGGACTCTACTAATCAAGTTCAAAGAATGACGAGAGTACAAAGAGTCGACCTTCTGAGTTGCAAAAATATCTACAGGCAACATTTTTATTCGGTTGGAGACGACAAAATGTGTACTGCCCAAATACCTGGACAAAGATGCTTAACCTTCGAAGCTGGAGATTACGGTACTGCTTTAGCTATTGGTTATCGTCTAGTTGGCATTCTAGCTCAGCCTGGAAGCTGTGTACATCCTGATTGTCCTGATGTTTTCACACCCGTGAATGGTGACAGCCCACATCATGCGTGGATCATGCGATACATTCATCAATATGTACGAAACTAAGTAAATGGACATCATCGACACAATAAATTTCCACATCCACATATTTGAAAACAATCTTCTCAGTCCTCTTTTTCTTTCACCTATCGGTTACTGGCTACGCTCGGGAAAGTTTTGTTGGAGTTTCCTTCTCCCTTAGCCAAAAGTCAAAGCAAATTCGTACGCTTCTGATAAAAATCCGGCTTCAGCGGTAGAGTATTCATTGTGAGGACGGGTTTTCTAATGTTTTCATAATTGTTGAATGTGAATGTTCAAAAGGGTTGTAATGTCAGGGTGATTTTTTGTAACATTTTTTAAAATTGAACTTGGCACCCCTACAAATCTTTACAATTCAAAATTGCAGTCAGATCTTCACAATGACATTCGAAGGTCGCTCAAGGCCATTTTAGGGCAAAAATAGCCATTCTTAATCAAATTGACGCTAATCATTGATAATTCATTCCTGGCGCAGATTAATTTTGTTCTTTACAAGTCCATATTGTGCTCAGATTTCTTTCAGATTTTTACAATGACATTTAAAGGTGGCTTAATTTCATTTTTCTCAATAAAACGTCGATATAATTGAATTTCCTCTGGTTCTTTGTTGAGAAACAGGGTCAATTTATGCATTGCGGAAAAAAATAGTCAAAAGGTTTAATAACTGTGTGTCATATATTTCTTTAAGGCCATTTAAGGTCATTTTGCGTAAAAGTCATTCAAAAATTTATTTATTTTTCATGGTAGATAGATTTTTTAATTTTGCTTCAAATTAAGAATAGAAAACGTTAAAAACAGTGGGATGTCAGAGCGTTATTAATATTTTATCAACTCAAGTTGTCAAATTGTAATTATGAAGAATTGATTATCATCAGTGCAGAAGAAGGAGTAATGATTTACCTTCAGAAAAGTAAAAGAAAAACTTGGTTGGCGATGAACTACCATATAATATGTAAGTGTTACCACTGT
The DNA here is from genome assembly GCA_011634705.1 of Andricus grossulariae. Taxonomy (NCBI): domain Eukaryota; kingdom Metazoa; phylum Arthropoda; class Insecta; order Hymenoptera; family Cynipidae; genus Andricus; species Andricus grossulariae. The sequence goes on from JAABKJ010000755.1 coordinate 11,320,742, forward strand.
TTCTTCATTATCACAATTTACAGAAAGGTCATGTTTGGCGAAATGACCTTGAATGTCCTTCAAATAATATGGTATTGAATTACTATGTTATTAAGAAAATGACCTTGAGCCACCTTTGGATGTGATCGTAAAAATCTAAAAATAATCTGGGTGCAATATTGACTTGTAATGAACGAAATTCTCACGCGTCGGAAACAAATAATTAATAAATAGCGTTAATTTAATTGAAAATTGCCATTTCGAACCTAGAGTGAAATAGAGCGACCTTTGAATGTCATTGTTAAAATCTTTTAAAAATCTGAGTGCAATATTGAATTGTAAAGAACAAAATTCATGCGCGCGAGAAATGAATAGTTAATAAAAAGCGTCAATTTAATTGAGAATATGCCACATATGAAAATGATTCTGGCTCCAAGTATAACAGCTGTAAATCACACCTATGGCCGCGTCTCGCGAACGTCAAACGGATGACTTCAGGGCATGACGAAATCACAACGACAGGCCGGCCCTTGTTCACTAAAGTTATAGGCGCATAGGCTTTTTCGATTCAATATTTCTCCTCAGATGTTATGAGGTTATCACAAAACTCCTTGAAGCTGATAATATTCTTAGTACATCTTTTCAATAGGTGTTGGACCTCGTAACTCTCTCTCCAAAATGTCTCGGCGTCCTCGGGCTTGGACGGACTCTTGACAAAGAGCAGGGAGAACGCTGAAAAGGCACTATGGGTCAGCGAGGAACTCGTCTTCTTTATGAGCAGAAAATGAAAATAATTCAAAGTCAAGGTTTTATGCAAGGTTCAAAGAGATTTCCGCGTTTTCATGGGTAAAGAAGGTTGTATCTAAATGCGCTCATCAGGAAATTGCTCCTGTTTCTCTGCTACCATTTGTAGTGAATATACTTTCTGACTTTCATCTCTACTAAGAAGAGAATTGAAGTCAAATATCAATTTTACACCTCGTTCTGCTACGTCGTTTATCATTTTCAATTTCCTAACTGCAGTCGCACCTTGCTGATATTCTACATCAGCTTTCTGAGGATTCCCGTCTTTGGTGTGAAAGGATGCACTAATTTATAAGAGAGTGAAAAAAATCTTAGGATCTTTTTATTTCAAAATCCTCGATATTCTTTGCGGAAATGTCACCAATGTATGAGGCTGGCAGATGCTTTAAGTTCTGCGGATGCTGGTTTTCCTTTCCCAAAGCTTTTTGCCACTAATGTCTTTTTTTCTGGCACTATTTCTCCGTTGATCCTGAATCAGTGCTTTGTCTGATCTTCGAGCTTCAACACAGCATTTAATGCAAATCAATACCAGGAAAATGCAAATCTGCCTCCTGCAGGAGACATAAGGTATTCGTTTCGCAGAAGGAACATTTTCAGGCAGTAAATGGTTTTTGCCATCCACCTTGTCTGATACATAGCACCTGGACAACGAAAAAAAGTTTTACGCTTTGGGATGCCACACAAAAATATTACTGCCAGCTCAAGCATCTCGCTGCAGGCTTCCTGATAGTAATCTTCATTGCATCTCTCCATTAGAAAGACCAGGATATCTTGTTCGTTATTTTTCATTGCATTTTTCATACATTGGTCGTTGATTTCAGGTTCATAGTTGTGGCAATCTAAACCTGAAATTTTTTAAAGAAAGGAATGAATGGACCTGTTGTATTTCCGAACTTCACTTCAAATGCACTCTTTAGGTGTACCTCTTGAATATGATGTCTGCACATGAAATATATAAGATTCCTTCCTATTTTATCCTCCAGCAAAGTGCAGGCACCGTTTCTCACGCCAGTATGATCAACTCCTTAGGGAGCAAACTCCAAGAAGATTTTCGTTTTCTTCAGCAGTAACAATTACGGAAAATCGATCAACCTTTTTTTGCCTTGATAGAAATGGAAGTAATATTTCGGCCAAGCCCAAGATAAATGCTTTGTCCTAAACGTTTCCGTAGTTTTGTCGGATATTTTCCGATCACAGAGAGTGAGATTCTTCTCAAAGCCTGCGAATTAAAGATCGACTAAAAACAACACTAAATGAATAACTCCGCTGTCCCGAATCCCTCGGAAGTATCAAATTTGATATTCGAAATCACAACAAAAACAACTTCACCCACTCTCCAATATGTTCTCCATATTTTATTTACTCTTCACACATGCTTCAAGTATTGAAAAATGGTTTGAACTGATTAAAAATGTTGTGTAACACGAAAAACGTGACGCCGAAACGTCATTAGCTCCAAAAATGCGTTTCAGGTGTCACATGTGTTCGCTCGATGTTCGGTAGACGTCGTGACGCAGCCACTTACGTTTGACATGCTATAGTGTCAATTTTTCTATAATAATAGTGAGTCTAATCACCTGTGGATATTCAAATAGGCTATAATATATTGGCTTGCCTGACTATAAAGAAAATAATTTGGGATGGTACTTGGTAATATCTAGAAGATCAAACCGACCCTCTAAATGTTGACACTTCAAGTTTGACTATCCATTTTTCTCCGTGTACTAGTTTATATAGTTCGCCATTTGTTGTCAGATTATTCAAAATTCACATATATACAGTTGAAAAATATTTCAAAATTCCTCCCGATTTCATTCCATAAGTGCTGGATAGAACTCTGAAGAGTTTATTTGAAAAATGTTATTTTGTTCCGATAAAATCAAGAGAGACTTTTTTTCGCTCGAGGAGCATTTTTTCCATTTTGTCAGTTGAAAAAATAATGTGAAAATTTGCTTCTTGCGCCGAAACTTGTTACCAATCTGCAGTTGGCCAACTAATTTGGGGCAAAATATTTATTATTATTATTATTATTATTATTATTATTATATCATTGAGCTATATTCCTTTCGGGGTAAGCATGACTCACTCGGTGAGGAAAGAAGTGATGTGGGAGAGAGGGTATCGATTTTTAAATTAACATACAATTACCGTGTTATTTATTTAAATAACACTTTCGTTCCGTAACACTGTTTCGACCCACGTTGCTGATCAATCTTTCTAGTTATCACCTCAAGTGAAGGTCCTCACAAAGTCACCATGTAATGCTCCCCACTCAGGGCTATTAGTACCCAAAGATCTTTTGTTTTGGCGTCATTCACTCCACTGACACTCATCTTTACGCGTTTCCTATAAATTATTTGTCGTCACACTTTCCTGTCTTGGCATGTCTCTCTAGCTTCCTTCACGTACATGCATTTTCTCATGCAAGCTCTTTTGTTTCTATGAATTCTTATCTCTTTTCAAATTAGGATCTTATTCACACATTCTATTCATTCTGTGCGCGGTCTGCTTTTGGGCACGCTGCCATTTAGTTTACCTCCATACACTTGTTTCGTCAGTCGTTCATCTATCATTCTCTCAACATGCCCAAACCATCTCAAAGAATTTCTTTCACATATGTCAACTAGTGTTTCCTCTGCACCGCATTCTTTGAGGATTATCTCATTACTCACTTTGTCCATCAGTGTTTTGACGCACATCATGCGCAGGAACTTCATGCTAATAGCGTTAATTTTAGTCTTATGCTTTTCTTGATAGGTCCAGGTCTCGCTACCGTACAGCACAGCCTGTACAAATGTAGAATTATGTATTGCCCTTCTAGTTTTACTGGTAAAAAATATAATTTATAATATAATTCACAAAATAAAAATGTAATAGTGGATATTTTAACCAAGGAAAGATTCATCTTACGAGTCAAAAGCAGTTAAATTGACCCAAAGAGACGAATTTTCAACGAAATACTTGAATCTTTCACTAAGAAAGATTTTTTAGTCAATAAACAAAACAAAAATGATCCAAAATGTGAAATTTTTTAGTCATAATAGATGAATTGTCAAGAAAAAAAGATTGATTTTACCTATAAAAGACGAAATCTCAAAAATATATAAATCTTTAAAGGAATAATGGAAAATAAAGCCAAAACGACGAGCTTTCTGCAAAATGGTAACTTTATTTTCAACCAAGAAGACTAAATTTTTACAAAACAAGACGAATTTTTAACAAATTAGATCCAGTTTTAACAGAATAGTTTAATTTTTAAACTAAAAGGATTAGTTAAAAAAACGGAATAGTTCAATTTTCATTAAAAAAAATTAATTTTTAATAAAGAAACGAATTTCTACAAAACAGTTGAATTTTTGTCCAACAATCTGTTGAATTTTCAAGAAAAAAAAACGAATTTTCTATACAAAACAGTTGCTTTTTCAACCGAAAAATATGGAGATTAAAAAAAGTTAGTTTTCAATTGAATAGTTAGATTTTGAGGTAAAAATGAAGCTTTAACAAAAAAAAACTTTTCGCCAAATGCATAAATTTACAACTGAATAGTAAAATTTTCAGTCAAGAAGATTGACTTCGTAGCTATAGGTGCTTATATTTTTTGTTCCTATGTCAATTTTGAGCCCTATTGTTAATATTGGGTCCTTGGTAAATTTTGGGTAATATGTCAATGTTGGGCCTTATCTCAGTTTTAGGACATATGTTCATATCGGGCCCTATGTTTATTTTGGGCCCTATATCAAATTTCACCCCTATCGCAATTTTTGGCTTCATATCTATTTTGGCCCTTATCTCACATTTTGGCCCTGTTTCAATTTTGGGCACTATGTAAATTTTGGGCTTCATGTCTATTTGAGGCCCTATATAAATTTTTGACCCTATGCCCTATAATGGGCCCTATATAAATTTTGGTCCTATCTCAAATTTACAAGTCATTCTCTGAATCACCATTGCCTTCTGTTGTCATAATTGTGGAATTCTGGAATTCTGGCATTCTGGAAGAGACAGCAATAAATATTTTGAAACAAATTAGTTTTTGGCCAGCATTATTTTTCGCACATATTTGATATTTAGTGTTTTTTAAACCTTTTAATAAAATATCTCAATTTTCATCCAATCTAAATAAGCAATAGCTCATTTCCTTCTTCAGAACATTCTCTACAATTCTACTCGTTCCAGTCTGTTAAAAATTATTCATTTTTTCACTAAATTCTAAAGAAATGATTTTTATGAAAATGCATTAAGTATAATTCTAGAGAATGTATCACAGAATAAAATAAACTACTGTTTATTAATATTTAATGAGACTTTCATTGACTAAACTTTGTGAGTTTTGTCCTCGCAAAACTATTCCTTCATATAGAAAATTTGTTAAAAATAAACATTTCTGAAATTTTAAATCAACCAAAAAAAAACAAAAACACCGACAATATTTATTAATGAAATTGAACTATTTCAAAAGTAAAAGTAAACCAAACTAGGAAAATTCAGATATGTCCAATTGACGAAATTATTGAATTTCCGGAATTCTAAATTACCGAAGCTTCAGTTTTCAATATAAATAATATTTAATATTTCTACGGGTTGAAATAATGTGTTATTTTACTGGTATCCGTTCATATTTGAACATGCCAAAAAGCCCTTCTCAATTCAAAAATATTGAATTTTGAGAATGAAAAAAAAAATTTCTACCGCTACGAAAATTATGGTGATTTTTTATGTGAAATATGTGGTATAAAATGCAAGTTAAACATTCAAATTAATAAATATAGCTTTTGTTTGAGTTGGAATTTTTGTTAGTTGCGAAAGTTACATTTTCTCAAATTCAGTTAAGTTTTAATAAAATTAATTTTAGCTTTATGTATGTATGACTTATGACTTCAGTTTCAATAGACGAGCAAGTCATAATTTGCTTAGACCTCGAGAAAAAGGTTCCCAGACGTTACATTTCTTAAAAATTTGTGATTTTTGTGTTTTATGTCTTTTTTAATAGCTGTAAAGTCTTAAAAACATTATAATAAGGAAATAAAAATGTATTATAATTTTTATTAATAATAATTCTTAAACTTATTTTTGAACGTCTTCTCTTTGATAATACGCTAGGTTTTAAACTCTTCTGAGAATGATCCGCATTTGGGCCCTGGGTCCAAACGTGGATCAAAATCATTCCTTGACAAAAAATGTGTTCTCAAAATGATAACATTTTTTTCAATTAGTTAATTTTCATTTTCCATACCAACGGATCAACATAACATTTCACACAAAAAAATAATTGTTGATTATATTTGTGATTCTAAACACATTGTTTCTAGAACCCAATCTATATTTGGCTTCTTTGGCTTATTAATCAATTAAAATAAAATTAGGATCGTTTTAGTTTTCTGTAAAAGCAACTCTCTTATATCCAAAATTATTTGCAGTGATATATTATTCTTCTTGACCTGAGGGAATAGTACGAGGAATGGTCAAAATTGAAATTTCAGCCTATATTGAAAAAAATGTTGATACATACCTATAATCAATTTCAATGCGAAACAGTGTAGAAAAATGTTGTATTTATGTGCACTTTCAGCAAATCAAGAAAACTATATTTTTACAATATAAAATGTTCTTCAATTGGGTCAGTTGTGTTGGCCAGTCTTTGAGTTTTTTTCCGACAACTAATGCCTCAGAAGCTTTTTCGCAGCAAATATAGACAATTCATGTAGAAAATTCGAATTAGCAGAATAATGATTATGAAAATATGAAATAACGAATGCTGTTTTTCTTAATAACCAGGAAGCAATTTCCTCTGAAACGTTTTGGGGATGTTAAAAATGTTCTGAAGCCTATCCAATTTTATATAATCACAATCTGAACAAACTGTCTATTATGAAATTTTCCTATTCGTACGACTGCAGGGTTTAGAGGAACTGAAAAGGTAGAGGGAATGTAAAAGATTCATCTACACTTTATTAAAAATGTTGCCCATTTATTAACAAAGAAATTATTCGTGACATTAAGTTTGACCGTGCATATGGAGCCTGTTGAATGTTATCTAGGAGTTAAAGAACATATTTCATACAGTTGAATACTGAAAAGTTGCAGGTTGTATGTACATCAAAGTGCGGATAAATCTTAGTCTTCTATGTGTGATTATGTCGATGCTGTCCATTTATTTGGTTTTGAACATACGGATGAATGTATTGCATGATCCACGCATGATGTGGGTTGCCAACATTCACGAGTGTAAAGATATCACAAGTACCTCCAGGACGAACGAAAACACCAACCAGATAATGACCCACAGCTAAAGCAGACCCAATATCTCCAGCATTGATTGTTAAGCGGCGTTTTCCACTCATGGTACCAGTGCAGATTTGGTCCGCTGGAACCGAAGAAAGCCGTTCTCTGCCGATTATGGGTACATGCGTCATTGTTTGAATTTGATCGGTAGAGTCCCAAGCGATACTATTCAAATGCGGGAGGTGTGGCGATACATTTCCTTCATAAAATGGCATTTGTCGATTCAAATATGGATCTACGAAACTAATTGAGGGGCGAATCACAAGCAGGACAAGACATTGAGAACATCCCTCCCTATGTATGTCTTCGATATAGTGAATCTGAGTAGGACTTATATCCAGTGCACCAGATTCAACTGTGTACCTTGCTGTGCGGACGCATACACACATTTCAGTAGCTAAGATATGTTTAGGTGAGACTATAACACCTGTACAAATTTTGATACCATTTTTTAGAATTTTGGAAATAAAAGTAGCATCTGCGTGATCAACTGTACGCTTCTTGCGAAAGTGTAGATTTGAAGAGTTATCTGCAAGTATAACAAATTAGGCATTTAGTAGTGTTTTTAAATATGTCTTACTGTACAGATTTTATTCCAGATATGTTAATTAGGCTGAAGCAGAAAAAAGGAATTATGTACTCATAGGGAAAGAATTGTAATTACAGAAAATCCCCAGGTATTTTCATCTAAGAATTAAATAAAAACGCTGACTTCAGAGTGAAAAATATTTCTATCATCAACAAGAACTTTATGGCTGAAAAGAATGGCTAATTATATGGAGATAGCACCTTACGGTTCTCTAAAATCAGTACAAAGTTGGTTTCCTATTCAAATGTCTTATATGAAAAATGAGTTTAAGTATTTACAACTTTTCGGCACATTAGCCTCTTATTATTTTCATTAGTGATGCCTGCCTATCATTTTTGTACATAATCGAGACTAGCTTGAACCACAATTAGCTGGAACTAAAATGTAATGGAGATCAAGAAGTAGTAATGAAAAAAGCCGATCGTGACAAGATTTTTACTATTTTTACTATTTTTACTAATTTTGATGTTGAAAGCCGTCTCGAATTTTACACTATCATCTTTTTTTATTTGCATAATTGTAATCTGGCAACGTAGCACTAATTAGAACCTTTTTGTTCCGAAAATTTTTCTTGTGCATATTTCATTTAATAAAGCTTGAAGTTTTCCTCTATTTTCGTTCTTTAGCAGTTTTATAAACCAATAAACAAAAGATGCCTTTATTCGAGGTGAGTTCATTGTTATAAGGAAATGAACTGTAATATAGTAAAATCAATTACGCAGGTTTTCGCTTTGTACGACAGTATAAGGTTGTGCAAAAAAACTCGAAACTCGATGCTTATTTATTTATTTACATTACTTATATGTCGAGTTCGTTATGTTCCGAGTTCAGATAAGATCGAGTTCGAGCTTTCCGAAAAACACGAAAGTTTTCAAGTACTCGATTTTCTTCGGGTACTTGAAAGTTTCGAGTTCTTAAAAAATTGAAGAAGTTAGTCAATCTCCTTGAGACTCCGTAATTAAGAGTTTGTAAGTTTCTCATATCATAATTTTGAGGTCAGAATCAAAAAATTCTACATCTTCATTCCGAATGACCCGAATTTTTGAATATTTCAATTAATAATGCTGTTGAAAAAAACCAGAAATAGAAATTTTGATTAAAAATAAAAGGAACAAAAAATGTTGCATCAAATTATTTAAAATAACTTAAAAGTATTTCTAGTGGTAATGGGGACAGTGATCGTATGAAACATTTTTGAAACATAAATTGATTTAAATAACATTATGATCGGAAAATAGAATTAGATCTTCTACAAAGGTAACGTTTTCGCGTTATTAAAATTTCGTAGTACAAAATTACTTTACGTTGCTCCACCCTAATGTTTACTGATTATGTAACTTCACTTACTATGATTATCTTCCAAGAAGGTCCCAAGGATTCCTGGAGACAGAATGCTGCAGAGAATTAAAAGATTCAAATATATTTTTTGTGGCATTTCATACGCAAAATTAGACACTTCAGATGATGAAATTCCTTTTTTTTACTGTTACGGCGAAAACTAGAGTAATCTAAACCCAAATCTCAGCGTTGGTTTCTTATGTCCACTCTTATTACTGTTTATAATGTAAGTCGACTTCGGCTAGAAAAAATTGATAGGCACGTATAATAATTGTACAGGCTGTTAGGATCGTCACTTATCACAGAAACTGCTCTTATTATATTTTTATCGTGTTATTTGTATTCACTAACCTTCAAGTATCTGGTTATGTCAAGAATGTCGCCTTGGAGGCTTCTCCGCGACAAATACAATCAATTTCTCCGAAATTCACATAATAAGAATAATAATTGAGAAAATATTAATTATCCATTCCAACCTTTTTGATATGTTACAAGAAGTAGTGCATTTCCTTCAAATGTTTCCATTGACCCGTTGACAGGCTATGACGCATATTGCGTAAAAAAATGACCAAGAGTGCGTTTCACGCAATATGCGTTATGTAAAATAAATAGATTTGTATTATGTCCATTATCATAAAACTTGGTACACAAACGTTTTTTGGGTCTCTGAATATGAATATGGTATCAGAATTCCAACATTCAATATAGCGGATACAATATGACGAATCGAAATCACGCAACATTGGCGGATTTCCATGAAAATTGGTGTATCAAAGATTTTTGGGTCTTTGAATGCGAATCTGACCAGAAAGAAATCTGATGTCCATATTCAAAAATCCATTAGCCATTGTCATAGGGAACTAACAACGTCTAAACAACCCCCTGGTACTAATTTTCATCATCGCCATATTTCATCAGCTTCTTAGAAATTTTCAATTTGGACCTCGAATTCGTATTCAGCGACCTAAATAACTTTTTTAATACTAATTATTATCCAAATCCGACAACTTAAAAATGCTACATTTATCATTAATGTATAATTGTAAAACGTTCACATTTTTATCTGAATAACCACACTCATTTACTAGTAACAGGTGTATTATTGATATAATTATTATCATTCTAACTTTAGAAACTCAGATAAAGATGTTAGTAAATATAAATCAGATTTAAAGTATCAAAATTATACGTCAAAACAGTGTTATTGTATAACTAAGTCAACTTTGCCTAATTTTTCTCTACAGTTGCGAAATCTGCCTTAGCAACAGTAATACCTTTATAATAAACGTAGACAATACACGGGCTTTGACCCGTAATGCAAAATGTGGACTCATTGAAAATAAAACATTGTTTTGATAGGAGAAAAATTCAAAGGCATTATTTGAACATCCAAAAATGTACTCTGATCGCTACTTAATTAGCTCTTTACTTAAAGAGCCTAATGCTCGTAAATATCATTTGTAAATTTTATCCGGTTCAAATTGACCCACGGTGACCATTAAGGGTTTAACTAAATATTGTCTTCCATAAGGAGAGATTCAGAGTTCAGATTTTGTTTAGTCTCATGAATTCAGTGATGAGAGCTTATTGAAAGAAAATCAATTTTTTCGAAAAAGTCAAGGTTTTTTGAAAAAATTTTGCCATTTGCATATAATGCTTTTACAAATTATTATACATCTATGGATTCTCAACAGGTTCATTTTTTCACCGGTTAAAAAATAAGCTGTTTGAAATTGAAGAAAATTGAAAACTCACCTTGTGAAAATTCAAGAAAAGAGCCAATTTTATATTTTATAAAAGCACTAAAAACAATTAAAAGTTAAGGCAGGGAATTTTTGTGAAGAATTATAATTTTGAGTTTGGGGCAGGGAGTTGCAGTAATGAAATACAGTTCCCACAATTGGGACAGAAATTTTCGTTAAGAATTATCACTTGTACTTTAGGACAGGGAATTTCGTGAAGAATGATAATTTTCTTTGAAACAGGAAATTTTTGACATTGAACGAAAAATTTTAAAGAATTTGTATTCTGACTAAAGAAAGATAATTTGATCAAATCCATTTTTCACGTCAGAATTCGTAAAAATTCGAAACTTCCGCCTTCCAAATTTTCAAAAAGCTATGTCACTATATTCACGATTTATCATAGAAAATGTTGTGAATAAATATAATTCTGACTTGGAACGGAGCATTTAAGAACAAGATTTAGTTGTGACTTGGTAGATAAAATTTTCTAAAAGAATTATAATTCCAAGTTTAGGCAAGGGAACACAAAAATTAAATATAAGCAAAAAAATCCGTGAAGAATTATAAACTGACTTTAAAATTGCATATTTCGTAAAGGATACTCATCATTTGACTTGCTATAGTCAACTTTTGACATGAAACGGGAATTTTTGAAAAGCATCTTAATTCTGATTGAAAGGAATTAGTAATTAGGAATCCCCCAACCTAATCAAATTCAGAGTTATAATTTTATTCCAAATTCAAAATGAGACCGTACTGATATAATTACTCTTCCTGGTTGAGAATTCAAGTATTATCGTAGATTTCTTCAAATCTCCACGGTTTAAAACCCCCTGAATCCGAAAAAAAAACAGATTTTATTATGATGTCTGTCGTTGTCATTGTTATCGTTGTCGTCTGTATACCAAATAACTTTTGAAAGACTATTCGGATTAAATTTGAAGGCACACAGTTTCAGGGACCAAAAAGAAGGATCGAGTTCGCTAAACAGCTATTTTGGATGAAAACTCCAAAAGTAACGGCATTTTTGAAGATTTTGAAACCATTTTTTTTTAGATTTAAAAATTCCATGTACGGCTGTCCGTAGTACTAGGAAATTTCAATAAATTAATGCAATTACTTTTTTCAATGAAAAGAAAATTATCGGAGTTACAGTTTTCACAATATTCAGCAAAAAAAAACGAAAATAGACATTTTATTCCAAACAGCGCACGATATAAAAAAAAAACTATACAAGACTCAAAAAAAGATGAATCAACAAAAAGTGTGCAGCCAAAAAAGGTCTTCAAAGTTGTTATCAATTACATAAATAATTCAATACGACGTTTGACATCTTCTGCGGCGTTGTTGAATTAAGTACAAACTAAGGAGCATGGTGTAGTTTAGATATTGTCTTTTGCCGCTGTTGCCCCTACACAGCAGCCGCGAGCGTTGAAAGTGACATTAGTCGCCTTTGAATTAATTCTTAGAGCTACCATCAACCACTCCACAGATTTTTAGTAGCCTGCTTCACAATGGTCAAGGAAGTTTCTTACAATGCGACAGGTTTTTGATAAAAGGGTTCTAGGCTTAGGGGAAGTTGTTGATGTATAATGCTTGCCACATCATGATATCTGTGCTGAGCCATTACGTGGCAATTGTTAATAATTTGCTCCATGTATTCGTTGGTATCTTCAGTAATCGGCACCGGTAACGAACGTGTTGATGTAACACCCGTATGCCATGATTTCTGGTAGTGACAAGCCTGTTCTGAATTGCGATGAAAAATCCTTTCGTTTCTGGAAACGACACTCTCTTTTTCAGCCAAATATTGAATGCCTCACTGTCCACTTCTTGTTGATCTAGCGTTTTTGTGTGCTCGAAGTGAATGGCTTTTTCTCTCCATTGTTTTTATGAATTTCTATATGGTTTCTGATCTCATATTCAAGGCCTCCTCTGAGGACAAACTCAAGGGCGTGTAGTGAAGATCAGCGTTACAGATGGCGTTGTGAAGCGGAACATCTCGCTTGCTGTTAAAATATTCTTGCAACTATATAACTTGAGACTTAGACAGTCTTTCAACATCTGCAACACCTATACCCTCTTAATGCAGTGGTAGAACGACCTTTTCATTCGCCAAATTGCTGTGGTGCTTTCGGTGCTTCGTCATTTCCATGCAATTGGTTCTGTTCAACCTTTCATGTTCACCGAGTTGAGAGAACTATTTAGAACCAATTTGAGTCTTCTATTGAAGGCAGTTGTTAAGCTTTCCTTAACTATCGTATTACAAACTTCCTTAGATTTGTGAATACCCAGGTATTCATGTGACTCGCCCTTAGCCGTTGAATCGATGCCATTCTCGTGTTCGTTCTCTAGCTCTGTGGACCCTAATTTTATTCTGGTTGAATGCAATGTTCTGCATTTATCTAGTCCGAAGTCCATGTAAATGTAATTGGAAAACTGTTTCGTCACATCGATCACTTGCTCCATTAGCTGGTTTAAACTAGCGTAAAGCTTCAGGTCATTCATGTATAGAACATGAGTCAGTTGATGACCATCCTCGTTATCATCTATTCGAAACCCATGAGACATGTTATTTAGTGTTTTGTTCAGTGGGTTCAACGATAAACAGAACCATAATGCACTGTAGGAGTCTCCTTATAATATACCCGTCGTAATGCTTATCGATCTAGTTATCATTGATTGTCTATGATTGAAATACTTGATTCTTGTACCCCAAAGCATCATCACACGACTTAGGAAATCAATGGTGCGTGGGCAAATTTGGTATATTTTCAAGACTTTAAGCAAATAGTCTTGTTGGACGAAAGAAAACGCTTGCTTGTACTCAATGTATGCCATGTGTGAGTTTCTTTGATGTTTACGAGCTTGCATCATGGCAACAGCGTCTTTGGTGACTAGATCTTCGCGGCCTCACAAGTTTTTGTAACATCCTTTTTGTTCTTCTGTAAGGATGTCATTCTCGTCGCAGAGAAAATATACCTTATCTGCTATGATAACTGTGAGACATTTATATATTGTTGGAAGACAGGCTATCGGTTGAAAATCAGATCGATTTTGAGTGTCTGATTTTTGAGGCGACATATGCGTAGTACCCTGGAACATCAAGCCTGGCATCAGATCTGGTTGTTCGATGATCTTCAGAAAATACCGTACCAGCACAGTATGCACACTAGTCAGGTACTTGTACCAGAAGTTGTGCACCATGTCCGGACCTGGAGCTTTCCAGTTACTTGTTCATTTCAAAACCGTTGAAACATCTAAAGCTGTATTTGTTAGTCAGCTCCATTTCAGGGTTATTCCTAGCTCTTGCCTTCTCTAGTTGGAACCACGCAGAGTTTAAATTACTCCTGTTCGTTTTCCCCCAAACACCCGACCAATATTCAGTCATGTCTTACAGTTGAGGCACTTTGTTGGCTTTTGCTTAACAGTCAATTAATGATAGAACCTTCTTTCATCTGCCTAAAAGGTTCGGTTTTGTTGCCTTCTTGCACTACTTTTCTTGTACCAACGGAGTCTAGCAGTAAGAGCATCAAGTCTTTGCCCTTGTGCGTCTCTAATCTCCTCCAATATTGCTGATGCTCGCCCACTCCCTGGAGAAAAAACTACATTTTTAGGAATAGTTCTGCGGCCCAACGTTCTAACGGTTGCCACAGCTGCACAGTACACAAGAGTGTGCACCTCTAACGACGTTTTTGTTGCGTTCAAATGCATACGTTGAATCTTGCTGTTTATGTGTTTTATTAGTGCACGCAGATCATTTGTAATGTTCGTCTTGGCCAGAGAATTCCTTTGTGTTGGTTTTACATGTCTGAACTCTAGTAAAGCATGCCCAAAATTTCTTTCAATGTGCTGTAGTTTTTCTGGGATTTTGCTGTTCAGATCATCGTTATAATGTCTGGATGTGATTCTAATTGATCCGGTACTTGATGTTCATTATCATTAGCAACTCCGCCTTCAGCTTCGATCAGGTATTCGTAGGCCATATCTTCCAAGAGAAGTTCATCAATGGGAAGCTGCTGTTCCACTTCTATTCCGATGGCAACTATTTCAACAGCCGAAAGCAATCTGTTTACAGATATTGACCGTCTATGATCTGCTGGATTCTGCTCTTTGATTCTTGTGGCTGGTTCTAGGTACTTAAGTAAGAAGAGTCGATGATTTTTTTATTTCTCTTCTTACACTTTGCCCACTTTTCTTTGCCAAAAAATAAAGGCGCATTACATCTCTGGTCATATGATATGTCCATTTTAATCGCCTTCATGGTTGTTGAACCTCTGCTTCTAGCTCCAGTTGTACTTGGCCATCTACCTCTGAAGGATGTGGTGGTGCTGGATCATCACCACGTTGAAGAAACAACATCAATTGCTGCTGCTTGTTCGTGTCACGCGGCTTCCTCTAACTGATGTTCATTGCTGTCGGTTTTTTATGCGAAATCAACCTGTTCTTTAATCTCCGTTGATCGATCTTCTCAGATGTCTAGATCAGTCCTGATGTCCAGTACCTTAACGATAAGATCTCTTTGTGCGACTTTTTCTATTTGAGGATACTTTGCAGCAAATTCCTTTCCTAATTGTATCCTTTTTCGCCTGGGGTTTCTAACTTTGCACTTTTATAATAGAGACGCACCAATTTCTCATTCATTGAGGCATCCCACCTAATGTTCTCCCACAGTATTTCTGTTCAGGTGGTTGGCTGCAAATAGCTTACAAAAGCCAAAGCATCCTCGGCAGGCACATTTGACGTTTAACTGCTAAGCGTATGTCGCAGATGTTCTTGCTGACCAGCTGTTGGATTAGTGAGATCTGCCTAACCATCTCGCAGCTCACCATCACCACCGTCCCGCATGCTGTGGCGCCCAGTATGGTATGAGTTTTTTTGTTCCTCTTAGTCACTTTCCTTTTCGTCCTCTGTCTGTCCGACATGGAAAACTCTGTCAGTAGCAATGTTACAGCCAACATAGCTGTCAAATTCATGGGAGGAAAGCTCAAGCCCTACGGTGACGACAACGTGATGACACCTTCAGTAGGGATCATTATTATTTTTTGAATATCAAGCTTGTTCTCGGGTTAAAAAGAACCTGGTTTTCCATCATAGCCACGGACTAATTTGAATCACTGATCAGATGAGGATGTCATTATTTTATTCAATACGATGTATGAAATCATTTGCGATGGTGTTGTAGGTACAAAATTCAGAAACATGGTGTAGTTTGCAGTTTGTCTATTACCGCTGTTATGCTTACACAGCGGCTGCGAGTGTTGGAGGTGACAACATGTGCCTCTGGATGCTTTTTGGAGCTACCATGTATCACTCTATGGATTTTAAGTCGCTTGCTTCCTGATCATCCAGAAAGTTTCTTACATTTCTGGCATGAAAAATCATGTCAGTATCAATTCTACACTCTTCAGCCAACATACCCGTCAAATTTATTAGAGGAAAGCTCAAGCCATATTGCGAAGACAACGCGAAAACATCTCCAGTAGGGCATCATTATTATTATTAATAAAATTATTATGAGAAGTTGTAGGCTCCGGGAGCTACGATCATGGTTCCTTAAAGCAACCAATCCTGACGCAACTGGAACGTGTACGTCATCGACTTCTGCTCCCTCTGTCCTAGAAGGTAAGCAAGAGCGGGAAATTTACGCAAGACTGTAACACTGTTCCTTGGAGTCAGGTCAGCCGCGGATGCAATTACGCGGCGGACAGGACAGTTAGAGATGAAGGTTTCGCATCTGGATACATTTTTAGAGCCTTTTTTATTATGATTATATTTTTTCATTACATATTATATTTTATCTTTTATTATTATCCTTCCTGCACCTAAACGTACCGCAAAGTAGAACCACTGCCATATTTTTTCATTTTTGTCTGATGTAAATGTGTATAATTCTTCGCTAATGCATAATACGCATTTTCTATTAATAAACAAATAATTTTTCATACCAAAATCTTGTTGTCAGCCTTTTTCATTAGAGCATTTTCACAATTTTAAAAAAGAACTTTTGAAGAAGTTTAGAAATTTGTTTCAAAGATTCGGGTTCATGCAAAAGGACTTGCGAATTATCCTAATGGCATTTTTAATTTCGATAAAAATAAAAAAAGTTACATGCTGTTTCATATATTCATTTTCAAGAATATGCAGCTTTCGGTTTTAAGAGACCCGTTAGTTTAAATCGTTAATTTTAGTGAATTTTAACAAGATTTACAAATTATCTTCATAAGTTTTCCAATTATAAAATGAAGACTTCAATGTAATTTCTCATTTAGACCAAAATGCGAAAAGTTTTTCTTTAAAAAGATGAAATTTTTGTTTTTACGAGACGTACCCAAGTCATAGGTCAATTGTAACGTTCAAGGTCTATTAGAGGTTATTTGAAATCAACAAAGTTTCCCAAGAGGTCAGTGTAATTTCTGAAGTAAATTTCAACGAGAAATACCTTGGTGAGCTATGTATTGCTCTTGGCTACAGCGTTTTGAATATTGTAAAATCATATAGGAAATTTTTTATTAAAAGTTCCAGGAGTTCTTGTGAGAGTTCTGTTCCTCCCCAAAGATTGATATCGAAAAGTCCGATACCGTTTTTCGATACCTAAGTCAATACCTAAGGCGATACCATTAGTCCCATACCGTTTTTCTATCTCCATACGAATATTACGAATCAAAACTGAATTTACGTATTACGAGTACATACTTACTATCTTTCGCTAAAAGATTATTATGGCGCAAGCTAAACTTTCGGAACGAGAGAGGGTATCTGTATAAATGATGCGTGGTTGGGGAGATCGAGTTCGATCTTATGATCAAGTTTGTTTGCTTTTTCATCGCACTTTTCGTAATAGAGAAGGGTTAAATCCTGTCTCAAACTCAACAATTGAAAGAACTGTAAGGCGCTTTATGAATCATGGATCTATCAAGGACCTTCAGATAACTGGTCGGCCAAAATATGCAGGACCTAAGAAGATACAGATGAACATAGCCCAAGCATACGTTGAAAACCCACACGTTAGTTTACGTCGAGCTAGTGATGAGCGTGACGTTGCTCCTGAGACAGTGCGGAATATTTTAAAAAGCATTATTTCCATCCTAACAAAAGTTCGTCTGGTACAAGAGGTCAATGAAGACGATGCTGATCGTCGGGTTGAATTTTGTGAAATTATGATGGACAGAATTGATAGAGATTCTCTTTTCTTGTGCAATACAGTATTTCCAGATGAAGCTACTTTCACTTTAAAAGGTAAAGTTAATAGGCAAAATTGTAGATATTGGTCCGACACAAATCCTGATTGGATGTTGGAGAGTCAAACACAGTATCCTCAAAAGATTAATGTTTGGGCCGGTATCTTGAATGATACATTGATAGGCCCTTTCTTCATCGATGTTAATCTCAATGCCCGTGCATATGAAGAGCTTATCAGAAACCAAATTGGTAGATTGGAAGAAGGGGTGAAATCGAGTGGCCTGCTAGATCTCCTAATCTGACGCTTCTCGACTATTTTCTTCGGGGTTATTCAAAGAGAAAAGTATACTCAATGCAACCCAAAGCTGAGACGAATTGCAGAATCGGATTCCGCGAAAGGCTACTTTGATTAGTAGGGAGATGATTCGTAATGCTGTAACTTATTTTTACAACCGCATAGCTTTTTGTCATGAAGCTCAAGGTTTTCAGTTCGAACATCTTCACTGAAGCGTGAGAGGCAAGGGGACTCACGCTAATCAAGCACCCCATTGAATTTTCGATTTAAAAAATAAATTTTCAGCCAAAAATGGAGAAGTTACATTTTTCGATAAAAAATTAATTTTTTGACAAAAAAATCAATTTAAACGAAGTAGTTCAACTGGAATGGTTCAATTTTAATTTTAAAAAATTAATTTTCAACAAAAAAAAAAACTATTTTTTAATAAAAAAGTTCCATTGTGAACCCAAGAGATGAATTTTGAAACAAAAAAAATTAATTTTTAACAAAGTGGTTCAACTTTTACCAGAGTACATAGTTGAATTTTCAATTAAAAAAAGTGAATTTTCAACCAGAAATGGAATATTTACATTTTCAAATTAAAAAATTAATTTTTTCACAACAAAAAGATGAATTTTGAACTAAAATCATGAATTTCCAACAAGAAAAATGATTTTTTTAATAAATTGGTTCAACCTTTACCCAAATAATATAATTTTCTACCGAAAAAGACGAATTCAAGAACATTATATTAGGGTAGCCTCAAACATCATTTTCATAATTCTCTATCTTTATTCTGACCAATTTTTCATTTTCCCTGACCTGACCCTGATATGATATTCAAATACCACAATTTCAAATTTATTATCCTCAATCAATCCTATTTTTTCTTTAAGGAAATGAAAATTCCAAGACCATGAGCAAAATTCAAGGAATTTTCCAGGTTTTTTTAAGTAAAAAAAATTCAAGGACTTTTCTAGCTTTTCAAGGATTTCCAGGACGCTAGACATTCTGATAGAAGTCACATCTGAAAAAGAAGTTTAATTCCGAAACTTCGATTGGTACCTGTATCCTCCAAGAAGATTGACGCATCTCTCAGATAGTCGACTATCGCATTTGTACTTGCCAATTCTGCACTCATCAATATCTTCACACTGACGAGTGTACAATGAATATTCGTAACCCTGCGAACAAGAAGGCAAACGAGTTACACACTCGTAAGAACCTTCCTTATTAACACAATAACGATGAAGTTCTACTGCACAAGAATGCAGATTTTCGAGACACTCGTCGATATCGAGACAACTTCCGTTAAAAATTCGTCTGAAACCTCGGCCACAGAGAGGTGCTGCGTTGCAAACGTAGGAACCATTCGTGTTTTCACATATCTGAGTCCCCTGAAAAATTAACAATATTAGAGACAAGTTTATTTTAAAAATTTCAATTTTATCAAAAAAGCAAGGCTCGGATCGACGAGAATTACAAAAAAAAGTCGCACGGAATTACGACAAAAGTCGCACGGAATTACGGAAACAGTCGCACAGCATTACGAAAAAAGTCGCACGGAATCACGAAAAAAGTCGCACGGAATTACGAAAAAAGTCGCACAGCATTACGAAAAAAGTCGCACGGAATTACGAAAAAAGTCGCACAGCATTACGAAAAAAGTCGCACGGAATTACGGAAACAGTCGCACAGCATTACGAAAAAAGTCGCACAGCATTACGAAAAAAGTCGCACAGCATTACGAAAAAAGTCGCACGGAATTACGAAAAAAGTCGCACGGGATTACGAAAAAAGTCGCACGGAATTTCGAAAAAAGTCGCATCAAATATTTAAAGATAATCAGAGAAAGTAATATCAGATACTGAATGACTTAAATAATAACTTTAATTATTTATGAATATAGTGTACATAGTTCTAATTGATTTTCAAATATACTGAATCTGGGTTTGAAATATTTGTTTCTAAACTGTTAAACTTGTCACTTAGATTATTTAAAAATGAGCGAATTTTGTAATCTATACTCATTTTTGATTGCAGAAACTTTCATTTGTAAATTATTTTAGATCATTTTTTATTCATTCAGACTTCAAAGACCAAAATGCTCTCAAATAGGGAAAATAGGGTGATATTTCACGAAAATGGGGAAATGAGTTCTTTTAAATACAATTATTATAGAGACAATATTGAATTTAAGTTAAAACGCTTTAAATTCCTAAGATTTCAAGTCAAAATATATTGCATTTCCAACAAAGTAGTTTAATTTCCAAACAAAAGGGACGAATTTTCAATCGAAAGACGAATTTTTTACAAAAGAATTGAGTTTTCAAGTTAAAAAGTCGAATGGTTTAAAAAAGAGTTAACTTTTAAACTCGGAAGATTAAGTTTCAATCGAATAGTTAAATTTGAAAAAAAATAAACTTCAACCAAGTAGTTCAATTTTCAAGCCAAAAAAGACAAATTTTTTAAAAGGCTGTTGAATTATCAGGCTAAAAAGTTGAATTTTCAACAAAAAATATCAGTTTCAACGAAGAAAGATGAATTTTCTACCAAATGGTGGAATTAAAAAAAAATAATAATTTTCAACCTAATAATTGCATTTTCGAATGAAACAGATTAAACCTCAACCAAATAGTTGATTTTTCGAGCCGAAAAGACGAATTTTTTAAAATGCTGTTGAATTATCAACCTGAGAAGTTGAATTTTCATAAAAAAATATCATTTCCAACAACGAAAAACGAATTTTTAACCAAATAGTTTAATTTAAAAAAAAATTAACGAAATTGTTGCATTTTCAAATGAAACAGAATAAACCTCAACCAAAGACAGTTGTAATTTCAACTAAATAGTTGCATTTTCTACAAAAAAGAAAATTTTCAACCAAGAAAGATGAATTTTCAAACAAAAAAGAATTTTTCACCATAAAAAATGAATTTTTAATCCAAAAGCACGAATTTTCTATAAAAAAAAAGAATTTTCAAAAAGACAGTGGAATTTTTTAACCAAAAAAGATGACTTTTGAATAAAATAATTGAGTTTTCAACCAAATGGTCGAATTTTCAAATAAAAAAGATTAAACCTCAACCAAAAATAGTTGCATTTTCAACCCAATGGTGGATTTATCGAGCCAAAAATACGAATTTTTTAACAGGCAGTTGAATTATTAACCTGAAAAGTTGAATTTTTATTTTAAAAAATATCATTTTCAACAAAGAAAAATGAATTCTTAATTAAATAGTTCAATTAAAAAAAAAATTAACCAAATAGGTGCATTTCCAAATAAAACAGGTTCAACCTCAACCGAAAACAGTTGCAATTTTAACCAAATAGTTGAATTTTCTACAAAAACGTTAATTTCCAAACAAGAAAGATGAATTTTCAAACAAAAAAGGAGAACTTTTCCAAATAAAAAATGAATTTTCAATCCAAAAGCACGAATTTTCTATTTAAAATTTTTTCAAAAAGACAGTTAATTTTTTTTTACCAAAAAAGATGACTTTTGAATAAAATAATTAAATTTTTAACCAAATGGCCGAATTTTCAAATAAAGTAGATTAAACCTCAACCAAAAATAGTTTCATTTTCAACCAATTAGTTGAATTTTCAAGCAAAAGGACGAATTTTTCAAAAGGCAGTTTAATTATCAACCTGAAAAGTTGAATTTTTATTATAAAATATAATTTTCAACAAATAAAAATGAATTTTCAAATAAATAGTTAAATTAAAAAAAATGTAGCCAAATAATTGCATTTTAAAATTAAGCATATTAAACCTCAACCAAAAACAGTTGTATTTTCAGAAAAATAGTTGAATTTTCAAGAAAAAGAATTTTTTAGAAGACAGTTCTATTTTCAACAAAAAGGTTAATTTTCAAGCAAAAAGAGATTTCTACCAAAACGATGAATTTTCCATCATAAAAGATCAATTTTTAATCCATAAGGACGAATCTTCTATCCAAAAAGTCCAATGTTCAACAAAACTGTACAACGCTTTATCAAAAAAGATTACTTTTGAAAAAAATAATTGAATTTTCATATAAAACAGATTAAAACCCATTAAAGAACTTGCATTTTCAACCAAATAGTTGAATTTTCAAGACGAAAAGGCAAATTTTTTAGAAGACAGTTGAATTTTCAACACAAAAGATCATTTTCAACGAAGAACCATGAATTTTCTAGGAAATTTGTTGAATTAAAAAAAAAAACGAATTTATAATCAAATAATTGCATTGTTGAAAAAATAGATTGAATCTCAAGGAGAAACAGTTGCATTTTTAACCAAATAATTGATTTTTTGAGCCAAAGAGACGAATTTTTTAAAAGACAGTTGAATTATCAACCTGAAAAGTTCAATTTTCATCAAACAATATCCTTTTCAACAAAGAAAATGAATTTTCAACCAAATAGTTAAATTTAAATAGAAATTTAACCAAGTAGTTGTATTTTCAAATAAAACAGATTAAACCTCAACCCAAAACAGTTGTACTTTCAACCAAATAGTTGAATTTTCAAGAAAAAATAATTTTTTAGAAGACAGTTTAATTTAAAAAAAAAAATGTTTTCAAGCAAAAAGAGTTTTCTACCAAAAAATATTACTTTTCCACCATAGAAGATCAATTTTTAATTCAAATAGTTGAATTTTCATATAAAACAGATTAAAACTCATCCAAAAAAAGTTGCATTTTCAACCAAGTAGTTGAATTTTCAAGACGAAAAGATCAATTTTTTAGAAGACAGTTGAATTCTCAACAAAAAAGATAATTTTCAACCAAGAAAAATGAATTTTGAATCAAACAGTTGAATTAAACAAATAATAATTTTTAACAAAACGAAATAGTCGAACTGATAATCGAAAGAGACGAATTTTCAACCAAAGATGAATTTTTAACCGGATGGTTGAATTTTCATACCAAAAACATTATTTTTTTAGAAGATTTTTGGTTTTCAACCAAAAAGATGACTTTTTTATCATGAAAGATAAATTTTTAATCCGAAAGGATGAATTTTCTATCCAAAAAGATGAATTTTCAACAAAACAGTTGGATTTTCGACCAAAAAAGATGACTTTAACAACATTTTTGAATTTTCAACAAAAAAAATCAATTTTCAACCAAATAGTTGAATTTTTAATTTAAAAAAATGAAATTGCAGCCAAAAGTAGTTGGATTTTCTTTTTGGGTTCTATTAATTCAGTTCGCATTTACGCGAAAAACGAGAAAAAGGGGTAGATGGAAAATTTCTTGAAAACAGGAGAAAAAGACGAATTCTTTAAAAATGGGTAATATCTTAAAAGCGTCCATTTGTTAAGACTTGCAATTTGAAAAAAAATCTAAACTTTGAATACGGATTCACGAAATTAGATATTGTTGAATCTCAAATACTATTAATTTAAACATTTTGTAAGTATGAAGCATCAAACAGAAATTATTCAATTTTTAATTTTCTCAATAAGAACAGTGTAACGTTCTCTAGTTTTGAATTTCAAATTAAAAAGTTTCATTGCGATTAAAATTGAAAGTATATACCGAACTTCTGAGAAAAACAGAAAAAAGTCAACTAGTCGCATTTTCCTTCAAAAAGTCGAAAAAGTTGCACGATCCGAGCCCTGAAAAAAGTAAAATAGACCGACTTCTTTGCAATCATGTCGACCAAGAAGACACTCATCAACATCCCTGCAGCCCTTGATACTTGGATCGAAATACCAGCCAGTCGTACATAATGGGAAACAATCAAAACTCCCGATAGTGTTCACACATCGTTCATGATCCCGACACCCTGGACCTTGAAGACATTCGTCGATATCGACGCAATCTCCTGATTCATTATCTTGTTTGAATCCTCTTTCACAAGTTCTGGGTCGAAATCTTCGGGATTTGGTTTTTTCTTTGGATTCGCAAGTGTAGGAACCGTTGGCATTGATACATCGGTGAGTTTGTTCAACACAAGAATCCAGACCTAGGGAACATTCGTCTATGTCGCGACAGGTTTCATTTTCAAATACGAATCCTCGAGGACAGAGTGGACTGCAGTCGTAGCCTCCGATTAGGTTTCGACATCTTTCTCCTCTTCCACAGGGTGTCCAACTGATGCATTCGTCAATATCTGGAAGAGACAGGCCTGAGATTGTCAAAAAAGATCTAGGTAGACCTACCTATCTTTTTGAATAATTTTCAATTATTATGATAGAAAAAAATTGAGAAAATGTATCCCATTCTATCTTTTTGTCAATCTAAATTCCCATCCATCTTTTTTAATCTCCTCTTTTCTATCTCATCCTTTTCTACGTTTATCAATCTCAATCTTTTTCCATCTCTCTGCCAATCTGAATTCCCTTCTATCTTTTTCAATATCATTTTCTTTATCTCATCCTATTCTACGTTTATCAACGTCTATCTTCTTCCATCTCTTTGTCAATCTAAATTCACTCTTTTCTATCTTAACCTATCCTTTATCCATACACTTAAATATTTTCATATCTCTTTGTCCATCTAAATTCACGGCTATCTCTTTCAATACCCCCTTCTCTATCTCAATCTATCATTTGTCTATCACGATCAGTGGTGTAGTCTAAAAAACAAAGATTGGAAACAGGGGGGGGGGGGGTAAAAGTGGAAATAATTTTTGGGCAAAAGTTCATTTATTTATTGAAAAGGCTACCTTTATATTTTTGGTTCGGAATTCAACTCGTTGGGTTAACTCTACTATTTGGTTGAAAATGTAACTGTATTTTTAAAAAGTCATCTTTTTCATCAAAAGTTCCACTACTTTGTTAAAAATTCATTTTTTTAGTTGACGGTTCATCTCTTTGGTTTAATATTGAACTATTTTGATGAAAATTTGTTTCATGTGCTGTTGTAAAGAAATTTTTTCAACTGACAATTAATCTATTCCATTTTTTGTTCAAAATTTATCTTTTTCAGTTAAAAATTCAACTATTCGGCTAAAAATGTATCTTTTTTAGTTGAAAGTTCGACTTTTTGGTTGAAAATTCACGTATTTTGTTGAAAATTCGTCTTTCTTGGTAGAAATTTAATATTTTAATATTTTGTTGAGAATTCATCTTCTTTCGTTGAAAAGTCGATTATTTGACTTAAAGTTGAACTATTTTATAAACAAATTAATTTTTTATTAAAGATTCATAATTATAGTTGAAAATTCAACTATTTGCTTTTAATTGAACTTTTATGTTAAAAATTCTAATGTTTTGTAGAAAATTAATCTTTTTGGCTTGAATATTCAACAGTTTGTTACAAAATTAAACTATTTTGTTGAAAATTAAACTTTTTAGTAGAAAAATAATATTTTTCGGTTGAAAATTAATTTTTTTTTGTAAATAATTGGTCTTTCTGACTTTAAAATGAAATAATGTAGTGGAAAATTCATATATTTTGTTCACAATTCGTCTTTTTTTATAGAAAATTAATATTCGTGGTCTGTAATTCATCTTTTTGGTTAAAAATTTAACAACTATGTTGAAATTTCATTTTTGTTTACAATTTTTTTTATCTGAAAATTTAATTATTCCACTTTTGGTTGAAACTTTATCCTGTATTTTTTATAAGTTAAAAATTCAACTATTTAATAGAAAATTCATGTATTTTTTTTAAAAGTCATCTTTTTAGGTAGAAACTTAATCTTGTTTGTTGAAAATTAAACTTTTTGGTTGAAAATTCAACTATTTGGTAGAAAATTCATATATTTTGTTAAAAAGTCGTCTTTTTGGGTAGAAAATTATTCTTGTTTGTTGAAAGGTCAACTTTTTAGTTGAGAATTCAACTATCTTGTTAAAAATTCATCTTCCTTGATTGAAACTTATCTTTATTGTTAAAAATTCATCTTTTCGGATTTAAAAGTCCAAAGTTTTCTAAAACATTCGACTTTTTAGTTTAAAAACTTTACTCTTTTGCAGAAAAGTTATCTTTCTTGGTATAAAATAAACTTTTTTGATGAAAATTCAACTGTCTTTTTAACAATTTGTCTTTTTGTCTTGAAAATTCAAATAAGTGATAGAATTTTAACCTTTTTTTTCTAAAAATTCGGCCATTTGATTAAAAATGCATCTTTCATAGTAGTAAAGTCATCCTTCTTGGTTGCAAATTTATCTTTCTTGATTGAAAAGTAACTTTTTTCTTAAAACTTAACTGTCTTCGAAAAAATTCGTCCTTTTGGCTTGAAAATCTTACCATTTGGTTAAATCTTTAACTATTTTTTTAAACTTGTCTCTTTTACTGGAAAGTTCATCTATTTGGTTGTTAGTGTAACTTTTTGGTTGAAGGTGATTTTTTGTTGAAAATTCGTCTGCTTGTGTTGAAAATTCATTTCTTTGGGTAGAAAGTCTTTTTTGGTTGAAAATTTAACTATGTTGTTGAAAATTCAATATATATCGGCTTGAAATCTTAGGAATTTAAAGTGTTTTGTATTGAATTCAATATGTTATCTACACCACTGATCACGACAATATTTTTCTATCTCTTTGTTAATCTAAATTTCCGTCCATCTTTTTCAATCTTCCCCTTCTCTACTTAAAAAATGTTAATGTTAATTTGAAACTTTATAAACTATTCTTAATTTTAAAATAATTAAAAAAAAATTAAACGCTCTTATTCAATTCCAAATCCTATTCAAATATTGTTTCAATCTAAAATATTCCATTTTTAATCCATTTAATTCGAAATTTTTTTATTAAGGAATACAGTTTTTTGAATATTTAGCAATATTTTAATTTTCATTTGAAATAATCAATTATAAATCAAATATTAAAAACTTGACAATTTTAAACTGAATTATTTAAAATAGAAAGCCTTGAATCGTTAAAATTTCAGAGTATTAAATTATTGAATTTTGATGCATAAATAACAATTGAACAATTATCGATTTGAAAAACATTTGAGTTATAGTTCGAAATAAAATTTTGAAACTTTTTAAGGATCGTTAAAGGTTTTAAGAAAATAAACAAACTTTCTCAAGTTTGCTGGGAAAATTTAAAATAATTTTTCATTTTGAAAAATTAATTTTAAGAAAATATTTTAAAATATTAAAAAAAAAATTTGAATAATAAATGATAATAGAAGAATTATTAATTTAGAAAATAATCGAGTGAGTTTAAAATATATTTAGAAGTTTTGAAAAGATTCAAAAATAATTTAAAACGTGAAAAAGTTTCAAAACATTTAAAACACAATGTAGATTTTTGAAGATGTCGAACACAAAATTTATAAGCTTTTTAAGCCTTTTTAAAGGTTTTGAGTGAATAAAAAATTGGTATCAAAATTCCTAGAAAAACTAATAATAATTTTTTTTATTAATTTTAAAAGAATATTTGATAAGTTTTCCAAAATTTTCAAAAAATAATCTGGATGACTTTAAGTTAATTTTTTTACTTTTGCAGGATTTTCAAAAAATTGTAGGAAAAATTTGAGTTCCAAGGTAATAAAATTATTATTAGATTCCTGGTAAAATTTTTAGTATTTTTTTAATCAAATTTTTCATTCATTCTTCGAGTCATAGCATTGAAAAATATGTCGTTGATTTCTATTTTTTTTTAAATATTTTAACTGAGCAATGTATTAAAGTTAAAATTCTGCAGTTTAACGACTTTTAATTTTAAAATATGGAACTGAACAATTTAAAAATGTCATACGTGAAAATGATTGAGCGTTTGAATTTGCGTTTCAGCTTTTATAACTTGCAATGAAAAAATTCTTATCTTCAAGAGTTCGAATCTTTTAAATTCAATGACCGTAATTAATTCTTTCTCAATTGTTGAATTTTTATTTGCAGTCAAACAGTTGTTCTTTTTCGACCTAGGATAACAAATATTGAGAATATTTCAATGACATAATTTTAAATGACGTCTATGGTGTCCAATCGATCGCTATATATTTGAAAAAAAAACTTCAAACGAAAGGTTTTTTGTTTTTTTAATAAAGATTATTCATTATTGTCTTTGAATACTCTACCATTCCTTTAAGGTTTAAATATAGAAGTTTTTTGTAATTTTTTGTAGATTATCGTAGTTGTAAATTCTTGTAGGAAATTAAACCTACAATAAAGTAGAACAATGTACAAAAAATACAAAAAAGTAAAAAATTCGTCTGAATAATAGAAACAATTGGTACTTTCTTGTAATTTTAGTTGTAGTTCATTGTATTTATTTGTAGATTACTGTGAAAATAGTTTTAGTTTTCTGTAGTTTTTTGTAAAAATTTGTCCACCAGAATTGTCAATCTAAAATCCCATCTATCTTTTTTAATTTCCTCTATCTCATCGTATTCTATATATATATATCAACTAATATCTTTTTTTATCTCTTTTTCCAACCGAATTCACATCTATCTTTTTCAAGACCCTCTTCTCTATCTCAATCTATCCTTTGTCTATCCACGTCAATATTTTTTTATCTCTTTGTCAATCTAAATTCACGTTTATCTTTTTCAATATCTTTTTCCCTATCTCGTCATATCATACATCTACCATCTTCTATCTTTTTCTATCTCTTTGCCAATCTAAATTCACGTTTATCCTTTTCAATACCCTCTTCTCTACACATCTCTCATCCTATCCTTTGAACATCCACGTCAATATTTTTCTATCCCTTTGTCAATCAAAATTCACATCATCTTTTTCGAAACCCTCTTCTCTATCTCAATCTATCCTTTGTCTACCCACGTCAATCTTTTTCTATCTTTTTGCCAATCTGAAATCCCTTCTATCTTTTTTAATCTCCCTTTCCCTATCTGTTTCTATCTCTTTGTTATTCTAAATTAAAGTATATCTTTTTTCAGTCCCCTTTTCTCTATCTCACCCTATCCTTCATCTATCCACGTCAATATTTTTCTATCTCTCTTTCCATCTAAATTCCCATCTATCTTTTTTAGTCTTCTCTTCTCTATCTCATCGTATCCTACATCTACCATCTTCTATCTTGTTCTATCTCTTTGTCAATCTAAATTCACGTTTATCCTTTTCAATACCCTCTTCTCTACACGTCTCTCATCCTATCCTTTGAACATCCACGTCAATATTTTTCTATCCCTTTGTCAATCAAAATTCACATCTATCTTTTTCAATACCCTCCTCCCTATCTCCATCTATCCTTTGTCTGCCCACGTCAATTTTTTTCTATATTTTTGTCAATCTGAAATCCCTTCTATCTTTTTTAATCTCCCTTTCCCTATCTTTTTCTATCCCTTTGTTAATCTAAATTCAAGTATATCTTTTTCAATACCCTCTTCTCTATCGCATCCTTTTCTACGTTTATCAATCTCAATCTTTTTCTATCTCTTTGTTAATCTAAATTAGCTTCTACCTTTATAAGTATCCTCTTCCCTATCTCATCGCATCATACATCCATCAATATTTATCTTATATATATTTTTTAATTTAAATTCACGTCATCTTTTTCAATACCTTCTTCTCTATCTAATCCTATCCTTTATCTATCCACATCAATATGTTTCCATCTCTTGGTAATTCTAGATTTCCGTCTATCTTTTTTCATCCCCTATTCTCTATCTCACCATACCCTGTATCTATTCATATCAATCTTTTTTTATCTCTGTTAATCTAAATTCCCATCTATCTTTTTCAATGCCCTCTTCTCTATCTTTTACTATACTATATCAAACGCGGAAGATAGAAAAAGAGATAGACAGAGATTTAAATTTATATTAAAGAGATTGAATAAAGTGAAAAAAGTATAAGGGTCTTCGTTTCTGAAAGGTAGAGAAAGAGATTGAGAAAGTTTGCAATAATTTTATCTTTTCCTATCCCCCAATTTTTATCTTTTTCTGTCTTTCTACTTCCAGCAGGGCAAAACCTTCAGGTTGATGTGGATAGATAAAGAGTAGGGTGAGATAGAGAAGACAGAATTGAAAAAGATAGACTTAAATTTAGATTGATAGAGAGATAGAAGATGATAGACGTTGCAGGATGTAATATATGATGAGATAAAGAGGAGATTAAAAAAAATAGGCGGGAATTTAGATTAACAGAGATGGAAAAAGATTGGCAAAGGACGGGATGAGATAGAGAAGAGGGGATTAAAAAAGATAGACGTAAAGTTAGATTGACAAAGAGATAGAAAAAGATAGACGTTGGTAGATGTAGAATACAATGAGATAGAGAAGAGGAGATTGAAAAAGATAGACAGGAATTTAGATTAACTGAGAAATAGAAAAAGATTGACGTGGATATATAAAGGATAGGATGAGATAGAGAAGAGGGTATATTTAATAAAGATATACGTGAATTTAGATTAACAAAGAGATAGAAAAAAATTGAGGTGGATGGTCAAAGGATAGAATGAGATAGAGAAGAGGGCATTGAAAAATATAAACGTGAATTGAGATGGACAAAAAGATAGAAAAATATTGACCATGATAGATAAAGGATAGAAGAAGATAGCAAAGAGGGGATTAAAAAAGATAGACGGAAATTTAGATTGACAGATAGATAGTAAAAGAGTGACGTGGATAGGTAAATGATAGAATGAGATAGAAGAGACGGTATTGAAAAAGATAGACGTGTATTCAGATTGACAAAAAGATAGAATGGCATACAATTTTTCTATCTCTTTCTATCATAAAGATTCAAAATTATACAAAAAGATAGTATCTCTATCTTTTAAAAATATTATATGTATGTAGAGCTGCCACAGGCTAATGTACGTGAAAAAAGTAAAAAAAGTGACTAATTTAAGCTAAAAAATGACTAATTGTTTGTAATGTCCATATAAACACTTATCTACTCAGAAAATCTCGATTCCATCACACATTTCATTTATTGGCTTACATTTACAAGATTAGATGAAAATTTATTACTGGATTCAGGGATAAAAATCAAGTTCACAATTTCTAAAATAAATTTTACTTGTAACAGGAACTAGAAAAAGAGAAAATTATAAATTAAAATAATTTTAATTTTAATATTGCAGACTTCACATCCTAAAATGCTCTCAAAAGAGGGGGATGGGGGATTTTTCAAGAAAATATTGCAATTTCAACAAAAAAGATACATTTTTGACCAAAAAGATGAATTTTCAACCAAGAAGATTAATTTTCTACTAAAAACACGAATTTTCGAGAAAATAAATGAATTTTCAACTACTTGGTTGAAGTTTCTACTAAAAACCATACATTTTCAATCCAAAATGTAGTAGTTAAATTTTCAGTTGAAAAAAATTAATTTTTAACAAAAAAATGAGTTTTCAACCAAATAGTTCACTCTTCATCTAAGGAGATAAATTTCTAACTAAACTGATGAGTCTCTAAAAAACGTTAATTTTTAACAAAATACTTGAATCCTCAACTAAAATAGATGATTAATTTTCAATGAAATAGTTGCATTTTCAAACAAAAAAGATGAATTTGCAACAAAAAATTGAGTTTTCAAAGCAAAAAGTCCAATTTTTCAGAAAAAATTTGACTTTTAACCCCAAAAAGATAAAATTCGACCAAAAAGTTCATTTTCAACCACGAAAAATGGATCATCAACCAAATAGCCGAATTTTTAAAGAAAAAAAAGTGAATTTTCAATCAAGAAGATTAATTTTCTCCTAGAGAACACGAATTGTTGACAAAATACATGAATTTGCAACCAAATGGTTGAATTTTCTACTAAAAAAGTAATTTTCACCCAAAACAAGAATAGTTACACTTTCAGTTAAAACCATTAATTGCCAAAAACAGAATTTTCAACAAAATATTCAAATTTTCAAAAAAAGAGGGGAATTTTCAACTAAAATGGTGTATCGTCAACCAAAAAAATTACTTTTTAACAAAGTAGCTCGAATTTAAAGCAAGAAGTTGAATTTTTAACAAAAAAAGATAAATTCTCGACGAAAAATGTAAAATTTAATATCTCAACTAAAAAAGACGAATCTTCAACAAAATAGTTGAATCCTCAACCAAAACAGATTATTGTATTCCAAACTAAACACTTGTATTTTTAACCAAAAAGATGAAATTTCTATCAAAAGAGACGAATTTTCAGTAAAATATATGAATTTTAATGAACAACATTACTTTTCAACCAAAAAGGTAACTTTTCTATTAAAACAGACCAGTTTTCAACAAAATACACGAATTTCCAATCAAATAGTTCACTTTTCAACCAAAAGTATGAATTTTCATCTAAGAAAATTAATTTTCTACTGAGAAAAATGAATTTTCTATCAAATAAATGCATTTTTAACCGAATAGTTGAAGTTTCTACTGAAAAAATATACATTTTCAAAAACAATAGAATAGTTAAATTTCCAGTTAAAATAAAAATTAATTTTTCACCAAAAAGGAAACGAGTTTTCAACAAAACAGTTCAGTTTTCAACCAAAGACATGAATTTCCAACTAAAATGATGAGTATTCAACCAAAAAATTAATTTATAACAAAATAGTTCAATCCTCGAACAAAACAGATGAATTTTCTAACGAAAGCGATGATTTGTTAACAAAAAAATTAAGTTTTTAGGATAAAAAGTCCAATATTTTTAAACAAATTTGACTTTTAATCCCGAAAAGATCAAATTCAACAAATAAGTTAATTTTTGAACCAAGGAAAATGAATTATCAACCATATAGCTGAATTTTCAAAGAAACAAACAATTAATTTTCAACCAAACAATTTCATTTAGAACAAAATAGTTGCACTTTCAATCAAAAGAGACGAATTTTCAACAACAAAATTGAATTTTTAACTAAATAGTTGAATTTTGAATCGAATGGTCGAAATTTCCAACAAAAAAGATTAAATTGCAACCAAAAACAGTTGATTTTTCAGCCAGACAGATAAATTTTCAAACCAAAGAGACAGGTTTTTAGAAGATAGTGGAATTTTCTACAAAAAATTTAATTTTCAACCAAGAAAGGTGACTTTTCTACCAAAGAAGGTGAATTTTTTTACCAAAATGACGAATGTTCAACAAAAGAGTTGAATTTTCGACCAAAAACTATGACTTTTTAACAAAATGGTTGAATTTTCAAAAAAATAATTAAATTTCCTACTAAATAATACAATTTTTAACAAACAAAAAAAAAGAATTCTGAACCTTTTTTTAACCCTTTTTTAAAGAATTGCTCTTTTTCTCGTATTTCCAAGAAACTTCCACTTTTCTTGTTTTTTGTTTGTTTGTTTAAATGCGAACAAAATGAATAGAACCCAATAAGAAAATTTAACTACTTTTTGTTGAAAAGTGTTCTATTATATTTTTGATTCTAAATTTATCTCGTTTGGTTAAAACTTTTATTATTTCTGTGAAAATTTAATTCTTTTATTAAAAATTCAACTATTTTGTTGAAGTCATATTTTATGGTCTAAAATTCAATTGTTTTGTTAAACATTCGTATTTTCTGGTAGAAAAGTTATCTTTCTTGGTTGAAAATTAACTCTCTGTTGAAAATTCAACTCTTTTCTAAAAAATTTGTCTTTTTAGCTTGAAAAATCTTTTTTTTTAATCAATAATTTTAACTTAAAATTTAACTATTCTGCATTTTTGGTTGAAAATTTATCTTTTTTATTGGAAAACTGAAGTATTCATGTATTTTGTCGAAAAATCGTATTTTTTATAGTAGAAAATTAATCTTCTGGGTTAAAAATTCATTTTTTTTGTTATAAATTGATCCATTTTCTTGAAATTGCAATACTTTTACTTAAAAGGTTAGCAATTTAGAGCGTTTCATATTGAATTCAATACATTAATTTTATTTAGAAGAATTTATTTCACTATTACTCCCCTATTTTCTTGAAAAATCACCCTTTTACTCTATTTTAAGAGCATTTAAGGCTGTAAATCTGCAATATTAAAATGTAAATTATATTAATTTATAATTTTCTGATTTTCTAATTCCTATTGTAAAGCATCGAAATACAAATACAAAAATATTGAAGGAATTAATGCAAAAATGGGATAAACTAACAAAGAACAATTTATTTTAGACCACTCGTATCTCATATAGAAGTAAAAAAATAGCGATTCTGCATGAATATACTTCACACAGCAAAAATCTGTGAACTCCATTGATATCTTTAAAATTTCTTAAAATTTCATTAAAATCCCTTGATAGCTTTGGAAATATTTTTAAATCCATTAAAATATTCAAAAACTTGTAATATTCGTAGAAAGCCCTTGAGATATTTTAACCCCTTTTGAATCATTTTCAAATAGTTTGAAATCTGTAGAAATAATTTTAAATTCCTTGAAAATAAAATAAATTAAATTCATTCCCTAAATTCCTTTGAAATTGGTGAAATTCTTTTAAATTCCTTGAAATCCTTAGAAATCCTACAACATTTTTTAACATTCCTTGAAATCGTGGAAATTCGTAGAAATCCCTCGAAATACAATTTATTTTGTTCTCTAAAGTTCTCTATAAATTTGTTGAAATCCCTTTTAAGCCTTTAAAATCCATTTTAATCTTTGAAAATCGTAAAAATCCATTAAAATAAGTAGATGTCATTTAAAATCACTTCGATATAAATGTAATTAAACTTATTCGATAAATTTAATTGAAAAAAAAAGTTCAAATCCCTAACAAAATCCCTTAAAATGCTTGGACTCACTAGTACTTGAAAAAATAAAATAAAAAGAAATATATATAAAAATTGAAAACTCCTTGAAATTTAAATTAATTTAATTAATTTTCCAAACTTCCTTAGAAATCCCTTAAAATCGAGCTTAAAATCTTTGGAAATCCTAGAAAAATCTTTGAAATCCCTTGAAATTTTCGAAATCTCTTGAATTTATTTAGAATCTGTTAAAATAGCTTATAATCATTAAAATCTTTTAAAATCCCATATAACCCTTGAAATAATTGATGGTCTTAAAAAATCCTTTAAATCTTGTGAAATTCTTTGAAATCTCTTAAAATTCTTTAGAATCTTTCAAAATAACGTAAAATCTTTTAAAAACTTTTTTAATTTGGTATGTTCCATCATATTCCTTGAAATGGATGAGATATGTAGAAATCTCTTGAATTAAAATTTATTTTATTATCTAAAAATCTCTAGAAATTCTTTAAAATTCCTTAAAAATTATTAAAATCTTTGGAAATCGTAGAAATCCATTAAAATAAGTAGCAATCATTTCAAATCTCTTTAATATAAATGAAAATTAACTTATTCATTAAAGTACTATAAAAACCCGTTAAAATATATATAAATATATAAAATATGAGCTTTTCGAAGTTTTTAAAATCTCTTGAAATTGTTTGGAATTTAAATTAAATATTAAATTTAAATTAAATATTTATTTTAATAATTTTTTTTAATTTATAAAAACTTAAATTTAATTAAAATTTATTATAATAATTAATATTAAATATTTTTAATATTTCCTACAAAATTCTTTGAAATCCCTTGAAAATTGTAAAATCTTTTGAAATCCTTTAAAATCTCGTAAATAAAATCCCTTAAATCTTGTGAATTTTTGTGAAATACCGGGAAATCTTTGGAAATCTTACAAAATTCTTGAAATTCTTTAAGTTTTTGAAACCTCTTGAAATTCTTTGGAGTCTGTTAAAATATAGCTTAAAATCTTTAAAATAATTTTGAAATAATTGGATGTCCTATGAAATTTCTTACATCTTGTGAAATTCTTTGAAATCCCTTGAAAATTGTAAAATCTCTGGAAATTCTTTGGAATCTCTAGAAATCCGTTAAAATCCCTTAAAATCCATTCAAAGCTATAGAAATCATACAAATCCATTGGTATGAGTAGAAATTATTTGAAATGTCTTTAATATAAATTAAAATTAACTTATTCATTAAAATTCTCTAAAAAAAAACCCCGTTCAAATCCCTAGAAATCTTTGAAATCCTTGGAGATTCAATCAAATCCTTTATATTTTGTGAAATTCCTTGAAATACCTTAAAATCCCTTGGAATTTAATTTAATTTAATTTATTTGCCAAAGCTATCTAGAAATTTCTCAAAATCAAGCCAAGAATCTTTGGAAATCCTACAAAATTCTTTGAAATCCCTCAAAAATTGGTAAAATCTCTCAAAATTCTTTTGAATCTGTTAAAATAGCTTCCAATTTTTTAAATCCATTAAAATATTGGAAGCTTATAAAATCCTT
Organism: Andricus grossulariae; assembly: GCA_011634705.1. Classification (NCBI taxonomy): domain Eukaryota; kingdom Metazoa; phylum Arthropoda; class Insecta; order Hymenoptera; family Cynipidae; genus Andricus; species Andricus grossulariae. The sequence goes on from JAABKJ010000755.1 coordinate 11,357,012, forward strand.
TTAAATCTTGTGAAATTTGTAGAAAAAGCGCGAAAATTTTGGAAATTCTTCCAAAGTGTTTGACATTCCTTAAAATTTTGTAAATCTTTTGGAATTTTTTTAAATAACTGAAAATATTTAAAATCCTTTAAATTTTGTAAGTTCCTTCATATCCCTCGAAACTATTAAAATCCGTAGAAATCCTTTGAAATAATTTGAAATCCTATTTTAAGTAAACAATCAATCATTGGCTTGTAGTCTCTCTATTTTTGCATCACTTCTATCAATATTTCAACATTATTGATTTCTATACTGAGTTTCTTATAATGATTTTTCTAGAATCGTGAAAAAATTCTAAGAAATTCACTATAAGAAACTCATTATAGACCCGTTGGACAGTTTTAAAATTCTAGAAAAATCGCTTAACTCAAAAAATTTACAAAAAAAAAGATAAGTAATGTATTCTACTTTTGAAAAATAAGTGGAAAGGCCTCTATGGCCTCCATGCAATCTCAGGCCTGATGAGAGATTAAGAAGCTGGTTTAGATTCTTAAATAAGAATATTGAATTTTGAGAACATTTTAATTAATCAACCATCTTAAAAGAGGAACATAATTTTGTAACTTTCAGAGAATGTTACCAAATGTTTCAAATGTTACCTTCACATTTCTTGGATTCGTCACTATAGTAAAATCCTAGAGGGCAGGTCTCATCAGCTCTGGATTTAATTTCATCAGTCTTGTTTTCATTCGTTAATTTCAATTCTTTTTCTGTTTCGTTTCCTTTCTCAACTTTATTCACCTGAACAGTTGCTTCTGACGTAGGTTCTTCAATAAAACTCTCGCATCTGTAACTTCCAAGATCGTTTACACATTTCTCTTTTGTTTCACAAGAATGAATATTTTCTGCACATTCGTCGATATCCAAACAAGAATCGCCATTTAAGGAGGTTTTGTATCCAAAATTACAAAGGATTTCTTTTTCAGGATTTACTTCTTGTTGAGGATTCTCGGAAATTGTGGATCTTTCGTGAACTTCTCTTGTACTTATACATTCGAAACTACCAATCGTGTTTAGGCAAAGTGACTCTGGATCAGGACAGGAATCCGCTGACTCTATGCATTCATCAATATCTGGAAATTAAAATTAAAGTAGGATAGGATAATTAATTTTTAGAGCCTTGCGGAGTAGGGATGTATTGATAAGAAAAGGCCGGATGGCCACTGACAGGGAAAAATGGGAATTAGCCCGGAATTTTGATAGAAATATATTTTATTTTTTTATTTTTGGATAGAAAATTATTACATTTTTTTTCTCATCTTTTTGGGTTGAAAGTTCAATATTTTTATTTTAAAAATCTACTTTTATATTTTTGGTTCAGAATTCATCTCTTTGGTTAAAAAGTCTAATTTTTTACGGAAAATTAAACTATTTTGTTAAAAAATCATCTTTTATGGTTGAAAATTCAAGTGTTTTGTTGGAAATTCATTTTTCGGTAGAAAAAATCATCTTGTTTTGTTAAAAATTCATATTTCTGTCATATTTTTCAGTCTAAAATTGAACTATTTTGTTAAATATTCGTTTTTTTATTGAAAATTAATTTTTCAAACTGGCAATTTAACTGTTTCATTTTTTTTCTAAATTGATATTGACAATTGGAATTGAAAATTCAACTACTTGGTAGAAAGTTGAACTACGTTGTT